>CM021108.1:277348716-277542086 GCA_007115665.2 Sequoiadendron giganteum | reverse complement strand
CTATGCCCTCTTAATCCTTGAACCCTCAACCCTCAGCCATTAAAGCCTAATCCCTCAACCCCTATACCCTCTGAATCCCTCAACCCTCAACCCTTAAACCCTAATCCTCAACTCCTATAACCTCTACTCTATAACCTATTAATCCCTCATCCCTAAACCCTAAACCCTTAAACCCTAACCTATAAACCCTCTACCCTCTACTGCCAATCCTATACCCTCTACCCTCAACCCTAATCCCCCAACCCTTAAACCCACTTAGTAAACTCTCTACCCTAATCCTTCAACCTTCTTGACCCTTAAACCCTCAACTCTTAAACCCTTAAACAGTCAACCCTAAACCCTCAACCCTCAACCCTAACCTCTTAAACCCTAAACTGCTAAACCCTTTACCCTCTACCCTCTAACCTCTACCATCAACCCAATACTCTCTACCCTAAACCCTAATCCCTCAACCCTTAATCTCTCAACCCCTATAACCTCTACCCTATATATTGGACCCTCAACCCTAATCCCTCGACCCTATACCTTAAAACCTCAATCTTCAACCCTCTACCCTTAAACCCTCTACCCTTTACCCTATACATTAAACACTCAACCCTCAATTCTCAACCCTCAACCCTTAATCCCTCAACCCTCAATCCTTAAACCCTAAACCCTCTACCCCTTACATTGGACCCTAAACCTAATCCTTCAACCATATACCCTAAACCCTCTACCCTCTACCAAGTAAACCCTTAACCCTAAATGCTTAAACCTTAAACCTTCTATCCTATACCCTCAACCAAATACCCTCTACCATCAAACCTATTCCATCAACCCTCAACCCTCAAACCCTAATACCCTAGAAACCATCAACCCTATAGGTCCTCCATCCTAATCCCTCAACCCTATACCCTCAACCCCTATCACTTTCTCTCTATCTATACATCTCACCTCTCCCTCCTTCCCTTCCTCCCACCCTCTCTAATTGTCTCTATCTACCATCTCCCTCTTTTTGTGTACCTCTCATTCAATCAATCCCTACCACCCTCTCTCACTCCCTCTCTCTCACACTCCCTCTCACTACCTATCTCTCAAGTCTCTCCCTCTCACCCCCCTCACACTCTCAAGTCTCTCCCTTTCACACCCTACCTACATAACCCTCTCTTTCTCTTTGTCTCTCTCTCTCTCTCCCTTTCCCTCAATTCTCTCTCTCCCACCCCCCTCTCTCTATCTCCCTCTCCATCAATTCTCTCTCTCCAATCCCCCCTCTCTCTCTCCCTCCCTCTATCCCTCCCACCCTACCTAGCTAAGTCCCTCTCAATCCAACCCCTTCTCTCCCACTCCCTCTCTCTTAAACTCTCACTTCGACCCCCTCTCCATCTCTCTAGACTCTCTCTAAATTCTCCCTTCATCTAAAGACATACATACAAGCATAATACATTTGTACATATAATCTTACATCCATACAAGCATACATACATACATGTACATAAAAATATATCAGCATACATTAATATATTAGCATTAAACATAAAGTAAGACATAACACGAGTGCGTTATAATGTGCTTGTGTTATGTGCTAGTAGACATGTTCCCCACAGAAGTAAAAACCATGTCAAAAGCAAGATATAACGCGAGCGCATTATAACACGCTCATGTTATATCTTGCTTTGGGAATTACCGAACTTTAAGCTTGGTATTGCCTTGGAATTCCAACCCAAAGGCTTGGAGGGCATTCCCAATGACCAGAGACATGTTTTTAAAAAATCCACCATATTTCTCATAATTGAGTTCGTGCTCACCGTTAGGATTGCACGTGGTTCAATATCAAAAAAATCGAGCACATGGGTAATGTTGGGTTATCTCTTAGCTATCCAACGATGTAATTATTTTCACTTTCAGAAAATGTTAAGTCTTTCATCCATAATTTATTTTATCTGTATGTCTTTTTTTTGCCAAAAAGCAGTGTTTGGTATTTTTTTTGTTATAAATTAACTGTTCATCAATTTTTCAAATAAATTACATTTTTAGAAACTAAACTCCATTCTACAAAATTAAAAAATTAAAAAAAAAACAAATCAATTAGTTTCCAAAATTTGTAGGGGTAGCACGGCCAAAATTCTATTTTCAGGATATGTCCACTTCGCAAATTAGTAAAAAATCAAATATTCATTAAAAAATTATCAAAAAAATCATGCATCAACTACATACTATTAGCTAACTTCTGACCTTTGCGATTTTAAAAATACTAAAAAAAAGTTCACCATACAAGGGTCGTACAAGAGTTGCTATGTTATGTTTTTCTAACAAAAACAACACCAATTTGTGTACGTCCTTCGTTTGAACCCCTTAATCTCAATCATTTTCAAAAAAAATTAGTAGTTTAGAAAGTAGACTAAGTCCCCTTTCAAGGTCAGTATTTCACATCCAAGGTCAATATTTCTTGATTTCAGAAAAAAGTTGTCCACTTAAGTCCCCTTTTTGGGAACCATCTTGGTGCACTTACCCGTACAACTTAAATATTGATGGTTTTAATTTATCATATTTTAAAAAAATGTTGCATTGATAAAATCTAAAAATTAATTAGAAGTTTTAAAGGCTATTAGTTATATCATTTACAATAATTTTGATATGTCATGGTCAAACAAGGCAATGCCTCTACGGATTTGCAAGAGGTTTTATAATGTGCAAGAAGTTTGTCATTTGCAATAATGTTAATATGTGGTGGGTCAAAATACATATATTTTATAATTATGTCGATGTTATTATGTCATGTGATTTGAATTCATAAAGTAAGTTTGTTACTGTGTTTTAAATGTTATATTACTATGTGACAAGTCAAAATGTATAAAATTTGAGTTCTAAAAAAAATCTCAACTCTTTGATAATTGTGTTGGTATAATAAAGATTTATTTGGTTGTTCTAAAATCAAATAACCAACAATGCATATAGTCTTTAAAATATTTTTCTATGTTTAGGCTTTAAAATAAAATTTCAAATCATAATGAATTTTTTTTAGAATTAAAATATTATGCAAAAGTTATCTTGTAAGGATCATCCGAAGAAATCCCAAATTGTGGGCATTTGGTTAAATATCGAGTTTTATGACATATAACTATAGCAATTAGAAGGATACTACTCAATTTGGTAATTTATTTATTTTTTAAAATTTTACCTTTGCAACAACATTTTTCTTTATTTTTAGAATTTCACCATGTATGTAATATGAACTAGCTCATATTTATAAAACATTGTAAATATAGTTAAATAACACAAATATTTACAAACAAGCTTCTCTTAGCTTCAAGAATATTCATTTGAATATTCTCTACTAACAAGGCCAACCACGTGAAGGTGGAAGCTCACATGGCCTCCCCTAGTTGACCTAAGACAACCACAACACAACACAACATCACATATAACAACACATCAAAACCTTACACAAAACACAAAACAACATAATACAACATCACACATAACAACACATTAAAACATTACACAACACAACATCATGTACATAACAACACGTCAAAATATTACACACCATTATGCAATAAACAACACATATATTTTGTTTTATTTATATACTTTTAAATATTCAACTTAAGTATTGATAGTTATAGAAACTATATTACATTTAGTCATATTTTAGAATTTATTGTGATGTATTGATAAAAAATAAAAAATATTGTAAAGTTTTAAAAGCTATTAATTATGTCTTTTGCAATAATCTTTGATGGTCAAATAGCATGTCATTAGTGATGTGTTTTATTATGTGCAAGAATTTTTAGTCATTTGCAATAATGTTAATATGTGGTGGGTCAAAATGTACATTTTACAGTTATTGAGAGAATTATGTCATGTGAATGGTATTCATAAAGTGAGTTAATGACTATCGTTTAAGTGTTGTTTTCATGAGGGCAAGTTACGATTGTATATTGTGGACAATGTTAATATGTGGCGAGTCAAAACATTTAACTTTTCATTATGGTGGTATTGTTAAATGCCGTGTGAATTATGTCTATTTTTTAATGTTATTTCATAAGGGTGATTTATGATATTTCATTATGTTATTTGAATTTTATTTCCATTGCGATTCATAAGTCATAAATTTATTAATAAAATTTTGATTAGCAACTTTAATAATATCAAAATAAATAAAAAATAAACATTAACTAAAAAACAAAAAAAATGCAAGGAACACAAAAGACATGCCTTAAAGAATGGCCTTGGCCTATTGACCATTCTTTAAGCTTTCCAAAAAAAATCCGACCTTATGGAATGGCCATGGCCAATGACCATTCCCTTAGGTCTTTGAAAGGGGTTTTTAACCCCTTCCAATAAATTTTTTGTATTAAACATTGTATTTTTACATGTTACAAAGTTATTATGTCAATGCAATTGACAAATATATTACTAAAGAAATGGCAAATGACCAACCCCATCATTTGCTGCTCTAGATCTACTCCTACGCTCGATCCCACCATAATGGTGAAAAAAACTAGCTCAAAAACCTGCTTAGCTCTATTTGGGATCCTTGTAGGCAAATTGCTTGACAACCCACCTATTCCAAGAATGACATGCAAGAAACACATAAAACAAGGACGGGAGTCAAAGAAACTGGTCATCAAAACAGTCTAAAACACAAAGCACATGTACATACCAGATCTCTTTTTTTATATTCTTTTCAACCTCACTAAGCACATCAACTTCAATAATTTCAGCTTCTCTGCATAATATAAACCCACCAACAATCATAACAGCTACAAATTCTCTTAATTGTTAGTGCTAAAAATAAAATACATTGAAACATAATAAGCTGAACATGTTTGTGATTTAAAACAACAATGCCCCACTTAATAAATTTTAACAACTTAAAAAAATAGAGAGAATTAAAAGGAAAAAGAAAACCACAAGCCTAAATTTACCTTCCAGCATTTTCCTGAGAATCTTGTCTCCAAGAACATAAAAACAAATACAAGTCAATCTATTAGCATATAAAAACAGATCGAAACATTCGTTGCTAAGAAAAATAAAATTAAGATTAAAAAAATAGACTCTAAAAGACCATGGATCAATGAATATAGAGATAAGTCTGTCATGAGTTGGAAACAAACTAACTGACAAAAGAGACTAGAGGTTGGGTGATCATATTTATTGTGGAGATCTGGTCACCTTGAATGTGTAGTTGTCCTATGGGTGTCAGTCTGTTAAGCTTGCCTGCACATATAGTTTACTTGCTTAATACCCATATCTTTGTTTCTCTTTCTGGACTGTGAGAAAAATGTACGGTCAGGCAGGGCCTTTTCTTTTTCTTCCCATGATGCTTGCCGACCTTCTGTAGTTTTTAGGGGTTCCTATGTTTTTCTAGTATGACAAAGTGTCCTTGGATGATAAGGGTAGGGTAGTGAAATTTAGGTTTTAATAAATGTATTTTGTATGAAATTTGCAGCAACCTTTTACCACATTTACTGCTGTCATCTTCTGAATTGATGATTTAAAAAAAAAAAATTAGTTGCATCATGTATCCCTACGCAATTTTTTATTTCTATATTCTGAAGTTAAGAACTCTTCCTCAGCTGCTCCACACAGAAAACGTTTGTAATCACTTTTTATATATTGTTCAGACATTTCTTTTTAATAGAACAAAGACTTTAAGATCTACGCTCTAGATTAACTGCAATACTGTATATATTAAGGGATCTATCGGTTGCCTGGGTTTATTCACATTCATAGTGCCACAATAAGAAGGAAGGGCAGCCTAATCGTTGGAATTTAAATGCTTTGCCATTCTGCATCATTTTGGCTGTTAGTGTCATTATCATATAATGTGAGTGAAGGAGGATTATCATATAATGTATCATGATCAAGCATGGGAGTCTAAAAGGCTGGCAGAAGTACAATTCAAATAAGCTTGTTATTTGTAAAGGTATTTCTATTCATGATATTGAAGGGCAGACTATTGTTTAACACGATACCTTCACTCTTGTAATCTTGTGAAGTGCATGACCAACCTCAGTATTGGGTATGTGCTACTCACAGACCTGAATACAGGCTATTAGAGCAATCATAGCTACTTGTTCTTGTTACAACAAGAACAAATGACAGAACAACCACTACAAATGGAAGGACAAGAGATTAACATAGCTACTTGTTCTTGTTGCAATAGTCTGTACAGTAAGGATCAAAACACCCATCTACAGTAAGGGACATGTTATAGCACAACCATTATTAAGGAATACCCATCTACACTCACATATAACAACAGAAAAATGATTTTAAATATGGTGGTGATAAATACAATGCAGTAAATTTTAATAAATAAATGTAAGGGCAGAAAAGATTGAAAGGAAAGTATAGTAGGTTAATGGGATGCTATTTTCTTTAGAATACAGAGGAGGAGGTGTCTCTCCAATTTAGAAAAGAATACAAATTAGAAAATTATTAAAATTAAGAAAACAATTGATGGATATAAGGGGAAAAATTATTAATTACAGTGAAGCATTAAACTATCTTCAAGATCAAATAGGAAATAGTCCAATATTATTCATTGAATTTGGGGTACAGTAGTAATTGTATAATATCTTAAGACTTGTTTTTCATGCAGATGGTCTATCATTGCAACCTAGTTATGGGGAAGAATCTATAATGATATAAAGAACTATTAAAACACAAAACTAAAAAAGAAGAATAATATAACTAAAGCTAAATAAACCAAGATTTACAGTTTCAAGGATAGAGAATCTTTTTAATTTTTAATTTTTAATTTTTTCAATTTAATCAATCTAATCAGTACTACCTTTTCATTTGATCAAATAGACAATCAATTATTTTGTATAATAAGAAGAAAGTATAAGAATAATTACCTAGAAGAAGAATTTTGCCTCCATTGATCACTGCTTCATTTGCTCCGCCTCTTCCGCTGTTACCACAAATCAAAATACAAGAAACAAAAAAAAACAGAACAAACAAACAGAATAAATAAATAAATAATAGAAAAAATCATCAAACACTACAAATTAAAATAAAACACAGAACAAACCAAATAAAACAGAACAAATCACAGATCAATAACATGAATAAACAGACCAGCGTGCACGCTGTACCAAAAAAATGATAAATCTGAAAGAAAACAAAAATGAAAGAAAGACCAAAAGAACAAGAAAATAGAAAGAAACATTGATAAAAGAGGAAAAACATTAAAAACAGGAACACTCTAAATAAATTTCAACGAGATGAACAAAACAAATTTATGTGCCTGCTGTAGAAGCCACCCATAACTCTTTCCCTTATCAGCTGCACTCCATCTTCTGAGACAAATCCCTGAGCAACATAAGAGAACTCACTGGCGTTCCCTAAAAGCTTGAAAAAGCCTTTATTGTCTTCAATGTCCGGATTTCCATAGGGAGAGTCTCCCCTTTCCAGAGGACACCCATAATCAAGCTTGAAAGCTTGTTCTTGCAGCTGCTCAACGGCTTCATCAACTACATTTCAGATTGTCTTCATACGTTCTTGCAGCTGCGTATTCAGAACTGCATCAACGGCTTTATCAACTACTGGATATGCTTCATATGCTTTTTCTTACCATCATTCTTTTTCCCGCTCCCCAACGGTCCATTCTCAGCAACGTTCTATTTTTTGAATTTGAATTTGAATTCATTTCCACATATTTTAAGGCAAGATTCATTTCTATGTCATTTGGATTATCCTGGTTTAAACTTTAAGGCAAGATGGAAATAGCCTAAATTTTTAAATTTAAGTTTAAAATTTAAATTTCTCTCTCTGGATTATACTAGTCATCATGAGCTAATTTGACACATGTTTATGTGACATGTTATTGTGTCATGGTATTTAAAGGCATTCAATGTTACATTAATTTATATGTAATCATAAAATAATTAGAGCATGCTTCACAAAATTAATCAAATCCATTCTTTTTACATACGATCCACATGTATGTATGTGTACGTTGTCTTTGATATTAGTCCTAATTGTTAACTCACCCTCATAATGAGTTGACTTAAGATAACATGTTCCAAAAGCTATTCATAAACATTGTATTGACCACATTAAACTACCAAAGGAGCAAAGACAAATATAGCTTTCCTAAATAAACATTTTTTCAAATCACTTGAACAAATGACATAGCTTAGTTTCTTAAATCAAATCTAATATCTAGGAGGATCAAGATTGAACCCAAGGGGTGGAAGATTGAACTACACAAAATCCGAAGACTACATAGAATATAGCACATTCAACTAACTGAAGACAATCAATTTATGTACTATATCAAATGGATTTTGTATGACATTAGTAAAATTATTCCATCATTACTCTAGACCCAAATACCCTATCCTCTCATTTAAATAGATCTCATTTATTACTATTCTTTTACTGACCCAACTAATTTAATCTAGATTAATTTTTATTTATTGATCGAATTGAACTTATTTATTTTTCCTAGATTATTTATGTTTAAAGCTAATGTGTTTATTTATATTTTGTGAGCCTAACATTTTCTTATATGCAACCTCAACTTTCACATTAGGATTTTATGTAGGTTTTCCTAGGCTTTTCATATATAATTTATCCTTTTATTTTAGATTTGTTGGGGTTTCGATCAACTTTCATCTACATATTCTTAGCATACCTTTGATCCTACCCTCCTACCCTTGGATAATTCACCATCACAACTATTCTTAAATTATTCTTTGGTTGATATGCATGCATAAATTTCTAATTTTGACATGTTATTGTCTTTTTTGACATATGATCCTTCTATCCTTGATACTCTCATAATATTTTATGTTATATAGATGAGGATGATATTTTTTGTGGAAGTGTTATTTTATCACATTGTATTAGCATTTCCCTTCATTAAGTTGATTTGGGCATATCCTTGTATTTTATATACAACTCACTTTTCCATTAGTCTTATGTTGCTTCTATTTCCCCTATGGCTTGTAATAATGATAAGCAATGTGTTAATGATACAACTAGTGTGATAATCATTGATGATATTGCATCTCTTCATATATCCATGACATTATTATATCTATTGATGATGTATCTCTTATATATCATGATAGCCCTATGTCCATAGATTCATGTTCTTATAGTGAATTACCTTCTTTCATATGTAATGATATCCTTGATAAAAAATTTGTACATTTAAAGTTAATCCTATGGATGCTCATAATAGTATTTCACATAGTGAGACCTTGCATGAATAATATGCATCTTGATAGTACATTAGCTTCTCATTCATCTCATATCGACATTATGGTTCATAGTGAGGACTTCCTATGTGGTGCTTAAGTTGTTAATATAAATGCTTCCTTACAAATTAAATTTGTTGATAATTATAATTGTATGTAGATGACGATATTTTATTGATAAGAGTTTAGGCTTAACATAAATGGTTAATATTTGTAAATATTTGACTTATCTTATTTTCTTTACACTTATATAAATTTAGTGCATGTTCTCATTATCTACTTTTATAAGATTGGTCTTTTGAGGATATATAACATAGTGATAGGTCTTCTTGTGCTTTATCTTTTTATTATTAATATGATATATACATATCCTTATCCCACCTTTTGTGTCCGTACTTCTACTGGAGATAAACACATATTTCAATTTATAGCTAATTCATAAGATGATCACATAGTTGGGCTTGAACATCAAGACTAGCTAGAGGTTGAATTGCTCTGTTAAAACAACTAGCTTTCTCTCCTAATGTATGAATAAAACTTCAAAGGACTATGATACTACCGATCATCTAAAAAAAACACAAGCTACTTGATATCTCATTGGTATATATTGTGCACATCACAATTGTATGGTGAGGTTGTGAAAAAAATAACAGTTAAATTGTATGACTTAATTGATTGAATCTATATTAAATAACGAGTGACATGCCATTTCATTTTATCATGTATAACTCTCATGTGATTTAATTATTAAGTTTAAACAATGACAAATATGACAAGTGAAATATTAAATAATCCCTAGCTTATATTACCTTAATTTAAAAATATATACTAGGGATTCCTTGGAACATTTAAAGGTAGATATATATCAAATTTGAATCCATATAACCTAGCCTTAGTGGATTTGACAATGTGAGAACATTTTGTTTAGTTACAATTACTATTCCTATCATAATGAAACCATGCATATTAAACCATTTGTACCATGTGATGACAAAAAAATAATGTTACAAAGCTCTTTTAGGGTTTGCTTGGTGACTTTTTTGTCTTTCACCCTTTCAAACATTGGGCCTCAGGCTTACCAAGGTTTGACTCATTTTTGTGCCTTAGAATTCTTGAAATTTGAAGCATACATTAGACTTCAAGTGTCACGAGTTTCACTTACCCATTACACTAAAGAAATCAACATAAGGTATAGTGAAACTACAATCTCTGACCCTTGACAATGTATGAGCACTTAGCAAAATCTTTGTTTTCAAGATGCACTTTTAGACTTCAGGCATCAAATGGACCTTTTACATGCTTCCTTATTGAGGTAGGAGGTTTAAAGGATCCTCAACCTTCGATGTCCAAAATCATGATTAACTTCCTTCATTCAAAACAACTTTCAGACTTCGGGCATCGAATGGAGCTTTAACATGCTTCCTTATTGAGGTAGGAGGTAAGGGATAGGCCCAAGTCCCGACCCCCAAAAATTCACACGATCTTTAACCCGATTTTAATGAATCATTATTTTACAAATATGGAATTTATCTTGATCAATATAACTTGTTTTTTTTAAATTTACTTTTCCCTAAGATAAGTGAATGGTAACACATGTTTTTTAATGTATAGGAGATACGCCACCAAGGGATTTTGCAAAGCATAAAGGAAACATCAATAAAGGATCTCTTGAAAGTTGTCGTAATTGAAAAATCAGATGCAAGGGTAGGTAACACAAGAGGGCATTGGTAAAATGATGAATAAGAAGGAAAAGCTTCAATCCCTTCAAAAGGAGTTGGCCACCTTCATAAATCTACAACAACAAATGGAAAATTAGCATTTGATCAAAAATTAAGCTCCAATATCATAGGAAACCAACAATAAAGATAATGAATGAGATAGTACCAACATGATCTGATAGTTCTTTGGTAAGTAAATTGGAAATAGGATAAGGGTTGATGTTTATGCCAGACCATGGGTTTTTGAAGTGTTTAGGGTGTTGCTTATGAAGATAACAAGTTCTTTTTTCCAGTTCAATGACATATTAGAAGATTTCAAAGATAGGCGTGATAATTCTAATGAGAATAGAACATGTATCATGCGTGGAAAGGAAAGGCGGTGGAAAAGTGAAGTTTCTCATGGATTTTAGTTTACTTTAGTTTAATTTTCGCTTATTTCATGCTTTCTCTAATTTAGCAAAAGATTCAACTGTAATTGGGTCACCAAGTTTAGTTTTACTTTTTAATTGTAGTTCTATTTCTAGTTAAGACTCAAGTGTTGGAGTTAGTTCCAGTTGTCTTTTATTTTAAATCCACAATTATGGGACTTAGTTTTCTATAAATTTGTAATTCTAGATCATTCAAAGGGTTTGAATTCTTATGTACTTTTTGCAATAACAAACAAATACAATCTCAGTGTGGAACTTTCCTACTAACTTTGGTGAAGAGTTAATTTATTTTATCTAGGGATTACACATGTATTGCATGCATTTAGATTCAACACCATGGTGATGGTATGGGTATTTTTTTAATTACAATTGCTAAATTGATGAGATATGAGTTTAATTTATGGAATTAAGTAAGATTTTGTCCTAGATTTGCATGTGATTAATGACGTTTTCGTTGAATGAAATTCAAAAATCTTATGCAATTTATGTTTTTGTTGAAGATTGCCTTCCATTAATATAGGAATTTGTGGATGCTATTGTATATTAATGGTTATTCTGAAATATTTGTTTAAACTTTCAGACATGATTGATGGAATGCTTGATTTCTTTGTCTGATTAAGATAGATTTATATTATTCCTTGTTGTACCCTACTTCTTTTTTCACTTTATTTATAAATGATTCATACTTTGTACTAAAAGAGAAATAAACCGATTTTATTAATCTACTATAAATTTGAACATGTAATGCAATATTAAATTGTTAGATCTATTATTTCAAAGTTGCATGTTATTGTTGGGAATAAGGTGTTTCAACCTTAGAGTCCTAACATTGAATTATTTAATGTATTATTATATTTATTTGTTTTAATTAATTACCTATAATGTCGTGTCATTAAGTGGTACCCATTGGTTGGGTGGCATCCCCATCGGAGGTGACTGTATGACACATCTCCATGACATGTGGAGGTAGGCATCCCATCTTGGAATCATGGACCTAGCACAAGTGGTTGCATCTTATGACATTTTCTATGACGTGTCATAAGGTATGTTTTGCATGGAGAAAGTGTGGTGCCTTAGTGGGGTATGAAAAAGGTGTGTGAAAGAATAAGTGTGATAGTCATGTTTGACTTATTCTTTGTTTGTTGAATGTGTTGAAAGTGTGACAAACTTTTATGGTACATGTTATATCATGTATTTGTAAGTAATTTTCATAACACACTAGAAGCATGACTTAGGCACCCAAGCTTGGAGAGAGGTTTGGCATGTTATGACAATTGTAAGAAATGTAAGAGAATGTTGTATAGGTGTACAAATAATGCTTATGGCATGAGTTATTATTGCCACATGGGTTTGGATGCATAAACTCTTCTAGAAGACTCTCAAAGCTTGTATCTCCTATAAACAAGATGCCTTGCATTGTAGAATGCATAGTTTGTTTGTAGGTATTGAAGTGCAAAGGATTTGACTCCTAAAAAGATGTTTGGCGTGAAGCATTTGTTGAAGTAGCATTGTGCTTGGGGTGTATTGTACCTCTCTTTTGAAGTAATACATTGGTATTGTGCTTTTGGAGGGTGAGGTTTTTTACCCGAAAGGGTTTTCCCCACGTATATCGATGTCCCTTCTATTTTGTCTATCTTTCTTCTACTCTCTTATTTTCTCATACTGTTATACTGCTGAAATTCTCTTAGATCTAAACTTACATAAAGTTGTTCTATGTTAAACCTTTCCTATGTGTTTCTCATTAATGCAACTATTTAAAGGTGTTAAAATAAATATATATATATTCACTCTTGCTTAGATTAGTGTAGGAAGTTTCTTCCGCGATCACAAATTCCTTTTAGTTGGTATCTGAGCTTGGCCAGCCTTGATTCATTTATTGGGTTAGAAGAGTTTTTTGAACTAATATTTGATTCAGTGGGTGTCTTGTAGAAGGGTGTTTTGTGACCTTTTTTGCAGGAAGAGATGGAAAACACATCTGGAAGGATTGAGATGGAAAAATTTAATGGAGGAAACTTTAAGTTTTGGAAGATGAAGATGGAAGACATGCTTGTAGATCATGACCTATGGGTTATAGTTTCAGAAAAAAAAACCTACAACCATGAAACAAGAAGATTGGGATCTCTTGGATCGAAAAGCCAAGGGTTTGATCTGACTCTATTCGGTTGATTTCGTTGTCCTAAATGTTCTTGAGGAAAATATTGTTGCTTCTTTATGGAAGAAACTTGGAGATGTTTATCAGGCCAATTCCTTTGTAAACAAGTTGTTCCTAGGAAAGAAGATGTACTCTTTGAAGATGGAAGATGAAGGATCCGTTGCAAATCATCTAAATGCTTTCAATATGTTGGTTGCTCAATTGGGTTCTGTTGGAATCAAGATTGATGATCAAGACTGTTGCATGCTCCTGTTGTGTTCATTTCAGATGCATGGGATCACCTATTGATGGCTATTGGAAGCACATCAACCCCTTCAAGATGGATGAGATGGTTGGTTCATTGTTATATGAAAAGATGTGGAGAAAATATTCTAAGATGGCTAAGGAGGCCCTTGTTGTTCATGGTAGAACAAAGGAGAAAGACAAGAAGAAAAGGAAAAAGTCAAATTCAAAGTCTCCAAGGACATCTGAGTCTCCTTAAAAGAATTCCAAGGCAAGATGCTAGAACTGTGGGGTGATCCCACAATAGTGGTTTACAATTTTTGGCCAAACTCGACATTGAAATTATTATTTTTAACTAAATATTCACATTTGGGCACCTATAGCGGCTAAACCATGAGGAATTTGAAGATGATGCAAACTAGAGTCTCGTCACATTTTCTCTGTAGATTCTAAAACAAAAAAAATCAAAATTTTTGGAATCAGATTGCACTTCTTTTTCCATCTCCCACGAAAACTAGTTTTTTTTAGAAAATAACATTTTAAAAAAGTGGTGCACGTGTTGTATAACGCATAAATTTTTTTCCATGAAAGATAAAATTCTAATTCTTTCAAATTTAGATTTCTACCTCCGATATCTAGTGCTTCCACTTGGTTAGATAGTTTTTTATTAAATATTTTTTCTTTAATCAAGTTTCAAAGTTAAACCAATTACAATTCAAACATAGCACGGCCATATAACGCATAATTTTTTTTGTATATATCAAAATTCAAAAAAAAAAAATTGTTGGATCAAGGACTTCAATATTTGGTGCACTCATATTTTTCAAAAAAATAAATTGATAATCTGCTATTTTTCCACATGTGCAGAACATAGACCTTCATTTTTGAGGAGAAACCTATGTTTAATCAAACTAAAAAAACAAATACATAATAAAACCAAAACATATTAAAATTATATTCGTTGAATAGCTCGTTCTGAGGACTACCTGATTCCAGTTGGGTTTGTGAAGATTCCTCCTTTTTCATCCTCAAACCAAGCTTCAAAGTGCCAAAATTTAGGTT
This sequence comes from Sequoiadendron giganteum, assembly GCA_007115665.2. NCBI lineage: Eukaryota > Viridiplantae > Streptophyta > Pinopsida > Cupressales > Cupressaceae > Sequoiadendron > Sequoiadendron giganteum. The sequence goes on along the minus strand of CM021108.1, from coordinate 277,527,304 downwards.
TATTTGTGTCTCAGGGGGGATGAGGAATAAGGGGGGTTCATATGAACCCCTATGGATTCGAGCAAACCACCCTTCCATAAGGGATTTTGTTGGGTTTTTGGGTGGGAAATAATTAAAAGGGTTCGCTCGAACCAGTAGGTTCATACGAACCCCTAAAATCAAGTTATTTTCCATGTATTCATTTTTTTGTGAGTTTACCTTCCTCACTTGAATTGTAAACCACTATTGTGGCTTCACCCTGTGGCGATGTCAGTAACATTCAAAAAGATTGTAAGAAGGAGAAGAAGAAGAATAATAAGTCTTTCTCTGATTTTGAATTTTAGAAATTATCCCAAGACGATGGAGAATCTTTTATTGTAGCCTTGGCAGCCCATGCATCAAATGATTTATGGTTGAGCCTTTGAGGAGGTCTACATGAGATAGGCAGGAACCAAAAAGGTTTGGTTATTCATTGTTGGATTCTAGTTGCATTTTTGCCTTGATTACTAATACTTATGAGCCTATGACTGTGAGAGAGGGAATAGATATGAATGCTTCAGATTCCTGGATGCAAGCCATGGATGAGGAGATGGCTTCACTAAAGAAAAACAAGACTTGGGATCTAGTACCTTTACCTACTGGATGTAAACCTACTGGTTGTAAATGGGTTTTCAAGAAAAAGTGTGGTCCTGATGGAAGTATTGAGAAGTGGGTATGTGCAGGATCATCATGAAAAAAACAAGCCCTTTAGTGGCAATGAAAATTCAGAAAAATCAGAGTTAGGCAACTTGACGTAAAAATTTGAATAAGTTGTCTAAATTATTTCAAAAATATGCAAAAATAGAATATGTAGAAAATTGTATGTAATTTCTAAACTACTAGATATATATATATATATATTTTAAATCTATTTGGTGAAAATTTGAAATTTCAATGCAGTAGTATTTAAATTTCAAGAAAAAAAAAAGAAGTAGGTGTATGTCTGACCACCCTAACCACAATAAAATGATAATATTTTTTAATAATATTTTAGATATAAGTAGAGGACTCATGTGCCGGTGTGATGCATATTTTTTTGTTTTTTTTTCCAAGTAAATAATTAATTATGATTTTTTTATTATAAATTTTAAAAAATATAAAAACTCGTATGTCTGACCACCTTAACTTGGTCAAAACTTCATGAAATTATTTTATTTTTTTAAATCCTATAGTATGCAAAGCATAGAATGTGACACATGTTTTGGATTCAAAAAATGTGATATTGTTTGAAAGATATAGATGTTTTTCAATTAGCCTATCAATGAGAACTTTAGTCGTAATTCAAATAGAAAATGAATAATAATTATTTATTAAATTCAAAGTAAAGAACAATTTATATTGGTGGAAAGTTGAGAATCTCTTTTAAACACCCTTTTTGTTTCATCAATTTAGGGTAAAAAAAAAGTCGTCAGCCACATGGGCGAAGTCTAGAAAAGCAAGGTAAGTTGTTAAACACGTTTTTTGTGTTGACTTCTTAGGATTGGCATGTCCTAGCCAAATTCTGAAGCAAACCTAAGGCCAATCCCAAAGTAGTAGGTTTTGTGTCAAACATATCAGATATCTAATTTTTTTTATATATAATTTAAAAAAAATCTAATATAGTTTTTAATATATGATTTAAAATTTGCAATAAATAGTTTATAATTTATTTTAATATATCTAGTTGAGAATATACAATATAGTTTATAATTCAATATATAATATATAATTTATGATAATCTCTTACAAAATTATGTATAATATGTAATATATTATATTATTATGTATAATATTTAAATATTATTTATATATTTTAGTTAATGTATAAATATTTGTATATATATAAATATATAAAGTTAATATATAAAATATTTAAATATTATCTCTTTCCCTCTCTCTCTCTCTCTCTCTCTCTCTCTCTCTCTCTCTCTCTCCTTCTTCCCCTTCTTCCCCTATCTGATTTGAATGACTTTAAAATGACCTTTTTTGGCTTTATATTAGCTAATCCAAATCGGATATCCAATTTGAATCAGATAACCAATTTGTTTTACTCTAAGTTAATATATTAAATATTATATAAGCAATTAATATTACTAATATATAAAATCTTATCTATTTCCCTCTCTCTCTCTCTCTCTCTCTCTCTCTCTCTCTCTCTCTCTCTCTCTCTCTCTCTTCCTCTTAGGTCTTTTCCTCTCTCCCTCTCCCTCTCCCTCTCCCTCTCTTCCTCTTAGGTCTTTCCCTCTCTCACTCTCTCCCTCTCTCCCTCTCTCTCCCACTCTCCCCCTCTTTGTCTCCCACTCTCTCTCCCTCTCTCCCTCTCAGGTCTTTCCCTCTCTTTCTTTTCCTATCTCCCCTCTCCCCTCTCCTCTCTCCCTCTCCCTCCTCTCTCCCACTCTCCCCCTCTCTCTATCCCACTCTCTCCTCTCTCTCTCCCTCTCGGGCGATTCTTTCCCTCTCTTTCTTTTCCTATCTCCCTCTCCCTCTCTTCCTCTCCCTTTCCCTCTCTCTCCCCCCCTCTCTCACTCTCTCCCTCTCCCTCTCTCCTCTCTCCCTCTCCCTCTCTCCCTCTCCCTCTCCCTTTCCCTCTCTCTCCCCCCCTCTCTCATTCTCTCTTTCCTCTCTCCAACTCTCCCCCTCTCTCTCCCTCTCTCCCTCTCAAGTCTTTCCCTCTCTTTCGTTCCCTCTCTCCCGCTCTATCTCTCCCTCTCTCTCTCTCTCCCTCTCCCTCTCCCCTTCTTCCTCTCACTCCCTCTCCCTTCCCCCTCCTAATTCTCTCTCTCTCCCTTCCCCTCTCTCTCTCTCTCCCCTTCTCCCCTCTTCCCCTCTTTGTTCCCCCTCCTAATTCTCTCTCTCTCTTCCTCCCTCCCCCTCTCTCTCTATATCTCTCTCCCTCCCTCTCTCTCTCTATCCCCTTCTTCCCCTCTCCCTTCTCCCTCCTAATATTCTCTCTCTCTCACCTTCTTCCCCTCTTCCCCTCTCCCTTCCCCCTCCTAATTCTCTCTCTCCCTTTACCTCTCTCTTTCCCTCTCTCTATCTCTCTCTCACTCTATCTCTTTCTCCCTCCCTCTCTCTCCCCTTCTTCCCCTTTTCCTCTCTCCCTCCCCCCTCCTAATTCTCTCTCTCCCTTCCCCCCTCTCTCTCTCCCTTTCCCTCTCTCTCTCCCTTCCCCCTCTCTCTCCCCTTCCCCTCTTCCCTCTCCCTTCCCCTCCTAATTCTCTCTCCTTTCCCCTAATTTTCCTCTCTCTCTCTATTCTCTCTCTCTCTCTTTCCCTCTATCTTCTCCCTCTCTCTCTCTCCCCTTCTCCCTCTCTCTCTCTCTCTCTCTCTCTCTCTCTCTCTCTCTCTCTCTCTCTCTCTCTCTCTCTCTTGTCCACCCTCCACCTCCTAATTACTCTTGGGTCTATGTGTGCAAAAATCGGATATCCGATATGAATGAATTTAAAATGACCTTTTTTGGTTTTATATTATCTGTCCCAAATCAGATATCCAATTTGTTGTACTTTACAAATCGGATATCTAATTTGTTTTACTTTGGCTTGGGCATTTCTATGGATCAATGTACTCACAACCAACCCAAAAAAAGGTCAACTCGGGATTTTTGCATTTTTTGGCGAGTGCAAAATGCTACTTTTTTCATATTGCCACTTTTTGGCACATCATGATCCTGCACATGCCCAAGTATAAGGCACAATTGGCCGCTAAGGGGTTCTATCAGGTGGAGGGAATTTATTATGGCGAGATTTTCTCTCCTATAGTAAAGCTAACATCTATTTGACTTTTGTTATCACTTGCAGCAACATATAACTTAGAAGTAGAACAGATGGATGTGAATACAACATTTCTTCATGGTTATTTGGAGGAAGAGATATACATGCCACATCCATAGCACTTCATTTTAAAAGGTAAAGAAAATTTGGTTTGCAAATTGAAGAATTCTCTTTATGGTTTAAAATAGTCTCCCTGAATGTGGTATCTTAAGTTTGATACTTATGTGTTGACATTGGGGATTCAGAGATCCAAATTTGACCATTGTGTGTATTTTAAAACTGATAGTGGTCACATTCTCATTATTGTTTTATATGTAGATGATATGTTGTTTATTGTGAATGATAAAAGTATGATTTTAGATTTGAAGTTTCAGTTCTTAGAATAGTTTGAAATGAAAGACCTAGGTTCAGCTATTGTCTTTTTTGGCATATGATCCTTCTATCCTTGATACTCTCATAATATTTTATGTTATCTAGATGAGGATGATATTTTTTGTGGAAGTGTTATTTTATCATGTATTAGCATTTCTCTTCATTAAGTTGATTTGGACATATCCTTTTATTTTATATACAACTCAGTTATCCATGAGTCTTATATTGCTTCTATTTCCCCTATGGCATGTAATAATGATAAGAATTGTGTTAATGATACAACTAGTGTGATAACCATTGATGATATTGCATCCCTTCATATATCCATGACATTATTATACCTATTGATGATGTATCTATTATATATCACAATAGCCCTATGTCCATAGATTCATGTTCTTATAGTGAATTACCTTCTTTCATATGTAATGATATCCTTGATAATATTTTTGTACATTTCAAGTGAATCCTATAGATGCTCATAGTAGTATTTCACATAGTGAGACCTTGCATGAATAATATGCATCTTGATAGTACATTATCTTCTCATTCATCTCATATCGGCATTATGGTTCATAGTGAGGACTTCCTATGTGGTGCTTAAGTTGTTAATACAAATGATTCCTTACAAATTAAATATGTTGATAATTATAATTGTATGTAGATGATGATCTTTTATTGATAAGAGTTTAGACTTAATATAAATGGTGAATATTTGTAAATATTTGACTTATGTTGTTTTCTTTACACTTCTTACATAAATTTAGTGCATGTTCTCATTATCTACTTTTATAAGATTGGTCTTTTGAGGATATATAACCTAGTGATAGGTCTTCTCATGCTTTATCTTTTTATTATTAATATGACATATACATATCCTTGTCCCACTTTTTGTGTCCATACTTCTACTAGAGATAAACGTATCTTTCAATTCATAGCTAGTTCATAAGATGATCACATAGTTGGGCTTGAACATCAAGACTAGCTAGAGGTTAAATTACTCCTTTCAAATAACTAGCTTTCTCTCCTAATGTATGAATGAAACTTCAAAGGACTATGATACTATCAATCATCTAAAGAACACACAAGCTAATATATCTCGTCAGTATCTATTGAGCACATCACAATTGTATAACTCTTATGTGATTTAATTATTATTTTTAAACAATCACAAATATGACAAGTGAAACATTAAATAATCCTTAGCTTATATCACCTTAACTTAAAAATATATACTAGGGATTGCTTGGAACATTTAAAGGCAGATATATCAAATTTGAATCCATATAACCTAGCCTTAGTGGATTTGACAATGTGAGAACATTAAATTTTTTAGTTACAATTACTCTTCCTATCATAATGAAACCATGTATATTAAACCGTTTGTGCCATGTGATGACCAAAAAATAATGTTACAAAGCTCTTTTATGGTTTCAATAGTTCTATGTTGCGAGGTCCTACCATATGTAATAATTATATGTGTTACTCACCTAGAAAATCATGTCAAGTAAATTATATTTAATTGTGTAGATGATATTAAATAATGTATTATCTTCATAAATTATGTAGTAGGCAAAATGGGATGCCTATGTGAGGGCGGGGACGTTATTTATTCTTTAATATAATTGGAATATTGTGTAAGAGGATATTAAATAGGAGGTTACATTGAAAATTTCATAACTGGGAGTTATAGAGCATCTCCCTATTTTGATGGTTACACAAAAATAATTGAATGCCCTCACATGGACTACCTAGATTTGGGAAAGTGGTCAATTTAACTATTATGACATAATATATGACATGTAAAAGAGGTATAAGATGTGAAATATGTATAAGAGGAGTTACTTACTATTCCATGTTGTTTGACCATGACTATAGGGGCAACATATTTTTATACAATTCTTGGTTTTGACTAATAGTTTTATATATTTTTTGGTGGTTTATAATTTCCAACATTTTTATTCATTAGGGAATGGGATAGAAGTTTCTAAATTTCCTTTTCCAGTACTCTTAGGTTGTCAAATTATTTTTAAAAGGAAAGCTTCTTCTACTCGTGTACACTCATATGTGATTAATACAAGCTTGGGTATCTTTGAAAATGGACTTATTTTATGCAAGGGTGATGCAGAGCAGGGGTAGACACTCTCTCAATATGACAGTTCATATACATACTCACTCCATGGTTTCATTGGAGGCAGAAAATCAAACACTTTAATACACCTTGTCACCATTTAGGACACAAGATAATGAGAATTCAAGGATGGGAAACACATAAATAGGCTTAAAAATTATGGAATAGTGGGAAAAAATGTTTCAATAGTTTCCAACACTTTTAATGACTCACAAACCCTCTTGAACCAAACACTTGTTTCCATCAATACACCACACAACAATGGATTCATTCAAACAATGGCTTTTACTCAACAATGAAAATGACCAACATCACATTCAAGGAAGGAACCAAAGTGAACATAAGGCTCTTGATTGTCTTAGAATTTTTTCAACATAACATATAAAGGTTCTCAAACTTTCAGGACTCAAACTTGTGTAATACAGTGTTCCCAAATTTTGGTTTCTTGTCACAAGGAACACACAAACCCCATCCATCACTCAATCAACACAAGGAATGACTTGTTAATTGTATCCTTGGCCTGAAATAACAACCATTATATCAGACTTCATGAGATAATGCAAGGAACTTATCAAACAATCATCATGGAGGGTTTTAGGACTATCCCAATGAGGAAATGAAAATGGATTATCATTAATAGATTTCACAAAAAAAATAATGAATCCAATTGCTTCAGTGGGATTGAAGATAATATAGTTAAAAAAATTTCCTCCAATTTTCATCAAAGGGTTCAGACCCGTCTCACAAAAAATGGTCATAACTTATTCAAATATCTATGAAAAATAATCCAAAAAAAATAAATGAGGGATAGAAACATATATTCATCCATTCAAATTAGTTTCATACCAGTATTGTATAGTGCATGGTCATACTAGCACATTTGCAGACTACAAATTCTGGAAAACATTGTTAAAACAGGGCAACCTTCACAAAAATGGCCATATCTTACACAAAACTCAATGAATTTTAATGAAACAAAAAGAATTGTAAACTATATAAAAAAAAAAAATTATATCCATCTATTATATTCCTTGATATGAGGTCGTACCAGGTTGTACAATGCGTAGCTTTAGCCTGAAAACAATGTAAGACTCTGAAAAATGCACACAAATTGAGGTTTTCATTCATCAAAAATTAAAAACAATATCTCTAACCTTCCAATTCCAATTTTGGAGGGTGTATTATAAATTCCCAATCAAAATCAACTATTTTGTAATAGTTTCTTGATTTGCATGTAACTATTTCTTTCTTTTTGACACCTTTCCAAAGTTGCATGACAACTTTTTTAGTAACATGACAAATTTTTGCACCTTTTAATCAAAGACTATATTAACACTCCAAAATGGATCAACATGATCCCACATGATCATAAATGACCTTATTAGACTCCAAAACACACCAACAACCTAAAACTCAAAAATAACAAAAAGTGTGCTTATGAGGCTCCCGATGCCCCTACACCATACTCCCCAAGAAAAAGAAATTTGAGTTCCACCTCAAATGATGGTCTGCTTTTCTTTCTCTTCCTCCAATTGTGTTGTACATGCGGAGCTATTTTCCATGCTTGGCTTGATCTACTCTAGGGTTCTTGATCCTCGCGTATTTGTGTCATGCTTTCTTTTTGGACCTCCTCTTGAGGATCTTCTTTTCAAGTGAAAAACTCCAAAATTCTATGCCTTCTTCATATTCCTCGTTACTACTATCCATTTCTTCATCTTCATTCAAGTGTGCATGCTTGAAAAATTGTCCACACTGTTCAATTTTTTTATCCAACAAATTATACTCATCACCAATAATCAAATTTGCAACTTTCTCATACAAATTCTCATGGAAATTGAAACTTTCCATGTGTCCACCTTCAATTTGTTTAATCTCATTCATTTCATCATTCAATTCCAACAAATTAGAATCAAAATATGCATTATTTACCTCATTTGTCTTCGTTGTCCCAATTTCTTTGTCATCATTTATCGCTGCCATATCCATATCTTCATGGTATTCTATCAAGTATCCTGCAAGCAACTTGTTTACTTTCTCCATCTCCTATTTCCATGGGAGATCATTATCTTCTTCATCCACTCATTCATCATGTATCGAGGCTCATCAAGCTTTGTCATCTCTATTCCTTCTTGAGAACATTGCTCTTCCATGATTTTTATGCTTGTTAGAAGACACTCTTGATCTTTTTTCATGTCCATGTCAATAAATGTCTCTTCTTCTTTTGTTTCATCTTCTCTTTTCAAAGTAACCATCCTTTGCTTCCTCCTTTTTTGAAAAATCACCTTTAGAGTCCACTTCACCTTCTTTCTCATTGGCCAATACCCAACATTTCCTTGGTATACTTTCTCAAGACTCTATTCTAATACAAGATTAATAGGTTTTTCAAACTTTGCTATATCTCTTTCAAACTGTGATCTTATCTTTTTGACTGTCATCTTCTCCTTCTAAGTTTGTTGCTGCATCTTTCTATCTCTTTTATTTTCTTTTCTTCATCTCATGATACCTCACTTAGGTTTTCTTTCCTCTTCCTCACTACCTAGTCTTTTGTCATCCAGGTTCTTCACTTCAACCTGCCAAATGTAATACACAAACTTTGAAAACTTTCCTCTCCCAGATCTTTGGGTTCTTATACGAATTTGATGCAAAGTAGGGGTAGACACTCTCTTAATATGATAGATCCTATACATACTCCATGGTTTCATTCGAGGAAACAACTCAAATACTTTAGTACACCTTGTCACCATTTAGGACACAACCTAATGAGCATTCAAGGATGGGAAACACATCAACACACATAGACATTATGGAACAGTGGTCAATTTTACTATTATGATATAATATATGACATGTAAAAGAGGTATAAGACATGTGCAATATGTATAAGAGGAGTTACTTACTATTCCAAGTTGTTTGACCATGACTATAGGGGAAACAAATTTTTATACAATTCTTGGTTTTGACTCATAGTATTATCTAGATTTTTTGGTGGTTTATAATTTCCAACTTTTCTATTCATTAGGGAATGGGATAGAAGTTTCTAAATTTCCTTTTCCAATACTCTTAGGTTGTCAAATTATTTTTAAAAGGAAATTTTCTTATATTTGTGTACACTCATATGTGATTAATACAAGTTGGCTCGTATCTTTGAAAATGGACTTATTTTGTGCAAGGGTGATGCAGAGCAAGGGTAGACACTCTCAATATAAAAATTCATATACATACTCACTCCATGGTTTCGTGGAAGGTAGCAACTCAAACATTTTAGTACACCTTGTCACCATTTAGGACACAACCTAATGAGAATTCAAGGACGGGAGACACATCAATAGGCATAGACATTATGGAGCAGTGGGAATCAATGTTTCAATACTTTCTAACACATTTTATGACTCACAAACCCTCTTGAAAAAAACACTTGTTTCCATCAATACACCACACAAAAATGGCTTCATTCAAACAATGACTTGTACTCAACAATGCAAATGACCAACAATACATTCAAGGAAGGAACCAGAGTGAACATAAGGTTCTTTATTTTCTTAGACTTGTTTCAACATAACATAAAAGTTCTCAAACTTTTACGACTCAAACTTGTGTAATACTGTGTTCAGAACTTATGGTTTCTTGTCACAAGGCACACACAAACCCCCTACATCACTCAATCAACACAAGGAATTACTTGTTCATTGTATCCTTGGCCTGAAATAACTTTCAACAACATGACATAACAACCATTAGATCAGACTTCATGAGATAATGCAAGGAACTTATCAAACAATCATCATGGAGGGTTTTAGGATTGTCCCAATGAGGAAATGAAAACGAACTGTCATTAATAAATTTCACAAAAAAAATAATGAATCCATTTGCTTAAGTGGGATTGAAGATAATATAACGGAATTTTCCTCCAATTTTCATCAAGATCCAATGATGGAAAAGAAATTTATCGCATTTTTTCTAAAACTGGCAACCATAGTTAGGGCTCAGACCTATCCTCATAAAAATGGTCATAACTTATTCAAATCTACATGAAAATGATCCAAAAAAAAATCATGGAGGTATAGAAACATATACTCATCCATTCTAATTTATTTCATCCTAATATTTATCATACATGGCCGTACTTGTTAGCACATTTTCATACTACAAATTTTGGAAAACATTGTTAGAATAGGGCAACCTTCACAAAAATGGACATATCTTACACAAAACTCAGTGAAATTTTATGAAACAAAATGAATTGTAAACTATAAAAAAGAAAATTTCCATCCATCTATTATATTCCTTGTTATGAGGTCGTACTAGGTCATACAATGCACAACTGTAGCCTAAAAACAATGTAAGAATCAGAAAAATGCACACAAATTGAGGTTTTCATTCATCAAAACTTCAAAACAATGTCTCCAACCCTCCAATTTAAGGTTATGTGGGTGTCTTATACATTCTCAATCAAAACCAACTATTTTGTAATAGTTTCTTGATTTGCATGTAACTGTTTCTTGCTTTTTGACACCTTTCCAAAGTTGCATGACAACTTTTTTAGCAACATGACAACTTTCTTCACTTTTTAATCAAAGACCCTATTAACACTCCAAAATGGATCAACATGATCCCACATGGTCATAAATGAAATTATTAGACTCCAAAACACACCAACAACCTAAAACTCAAAACTAACAAAAAGTGTCCTTATGAGGCTCTCGATGCCCCTGCACCAAAGGGTTTCTCCACATATGTCTAGTATTCATATGGTTTATGTGTTTTTTATTTATTTCTCCATTTTTAAATTAATATTTTTGGATTAATAAATTTCTTAATTAGATTCAATACTCGGTATTAGATTCATGACTCAATTTTAGAAGCATGGGATACCTTTCTTCTAATGTAGTGGTTTATTTTGTGTTTGTAGTAGGAGTACTTTGTTTAGAAATTTACAAATATGAAAGTGGTTAGAGATTCCACGTGGAAAGAACATATATTTCACAAATTAATAATTTCAATGGATTTGGGTACTAGCTAAGTAAATTAAATATGGAGGGTCCCTTGGATGAAAAAGATCAATGGAGGGCTATGATAAAAAAGAAAGGCTTTTTGGGCTATCAAATGAAGACTAGAAGATTGACAAAAATATTGAGGAACAATATCAATATGTCTCTCCAATTCCATCCTTTTGAACATGTCTCTCATGAGACAATGACATATTGTCTATGGAGAAGAATAGGTGAAATCTACAAAACTAAGAGTCTTTTTAATATGTTAATTTTAAAATATAAATTATATTCCTTTAAAATGAATGAAGGAGACTCTGTATCTAATCACTAAAATTAATTTGATATTATTTTGAATCATTTAGTAAGTATAAATTCTAAGCTTGATGATTATAAATGTATTTTGGTGCTTTTAACTTTATATGGATTTTGAGAGAACATAATAGTTGTAATTGGTAGTGGTATTGTTGAGACTAAGGTGGATTGCTTTGTTGCTATTTTTTTCAACAAATAATGATGTCAACTTCCATGGACAATGGTTATAAAGATGAACTACATGTTTGAGGTTGACCCAATTAAAAATATCACAAGTAAAAGGGGGATAAAGAGAGTTCTAAGCCAAAATAATGTCCTAAAACCTCTAGTAAGATTAGAGTGGGAATTTGGAATCATGGGAAGAAAATCCATGTAAAGAAGTAATATAAATTGAAGAGGAATTATTTTGAACGTTACTTTGATGATAAAGTCTATAATGATGAAAATAATGATTTGTGTATTTTTGCTAACATTGTTATTGATGATTAATGGTTGATTGGTTTATGTGCATTACATCATGACTTCTTGAAGGAGGGTGAGTTGCAGGATCATCATGGGCCAGATAATGGTAATAGGAAATATATGCATATTTATTTAGACAAAATATATCACATCTCCATTGTCCATTTCTCTCTAAAAATATATAAATCAAGCCACTTTCTCATACATTTCATCATCACATTTTGAAATAACTTTATGCTATCAAAATAGTTACCTTTGTACAATAGTATCCTCATTCCAACCATCATTGGTGCAAATCAAGTCTATAATGCAGTTTTTTGGTATATTTTCTCTTATTATTTATCTTATTTCTTTGTTTGAATTCCTTTGTTGAGTTATATCTGAGGTTTTATTTTGATTTGAATAGAAGCTTACATTCTTGTTTGTTTCCATCTTTTATTTTAAATTAGAGCATTAAATTTTAGCAACTTTGTTGGAAATTTTATCCCTTATCTAACTATATTATGTTTTTGTGCCTTGTAGTACTTTTCAACTAAGAGGTTTTTGTAGGTTCTTGCTTCATTTTAAGTGGATTCAAGGGTTGATTTTTTATAGAAGCTTCTAGGGGTGAAATTGAGTCCATTCTCACATCTAGAGTAGTCAAAAAATAACGTTTGACATATAATACTTGATGCTTTTATCACATGATTTTTTTATATTTTTTTGTACAACTCCCGAATTTTTTACTTGTATGGAATTTTGTACCACTATACATAATTTGTATGGTTTTATAGTATGTATTGTGTAGACATAAGTTTTACATATGAAACTGGAGGTATATACAATAAGAGAGGAAAATTTGTGTCTTGTAGGCATATATTTACTATAAATATCCCTATATACTCATTGAATATACACCAACTCTTAGGTTTTTAATGATTTTACTAATAAAACTATTTGATATATTAAATTTAGATCTATGAATTCATCACGCCTAACATTTCCTTAGGTTTCATTTGTTTGATCTTGTATTTTCCCAAGGTCCATAATATACATATTTATCTATATCCATGGACCTATGTATACTACATAGTTGTTCCATTTTAAATTTTCCTGTATCAATGGAATATCAAGGGTTTTCCTTAGAATACACCCTTATAACACCTAAACTACTTATATATCCATAGATACAACGAATTTTAAATTTAAACTACCATTATCAATTCCCAATACCCATGTGTTTTTAGTTGCAAACCATATTTCTCTCAATCTAGTAAGCTTGTTGATAGTTTAGTTGGCTCATCATCGTATTATTGGCCATGTCAACTCTCTAGGTGGATGTGGCATTGGGTAACACCCACCTAATTTTAAGATACTTGTCATGAATTTTGACCTATCACCGTGTATCCATGATCCTTCATAGCATGCCTACATTAAGCAAGGTCATTCATTTTGTTGTAAATATATCACCATGAGAATGAAATCTTAATTCTTAAGGCGTGGTTTTATTATCGTGTAGAGGTGCAAGTGATTGACTACTTTCCAATTATCTTTTAACAATGTGGGAATTACCACACATATGTTTATTTTGTACAAGGTATTATTGACTATGTGAAAGGTGTTAATTCTTAAAACCTTCTATTGTGTATAATTTTATATGGGTTAGTGTCCCTTACAAAGAGTGGCAACAAGGAGGTATACTCATTTGAGATACAAACATGGATTTTTTTAATGATTGATTTTTCTCTATTTTTCGATAGCTTTTTTATGTAATTCTTGTTGTGCCTTCGCACTCATGCCCCATTTTTTCTTTTGGAAAAATAGGGACCCCCTCTTCTCCTTTTCTTTATGTTTTTATTGTTTTCCTTATGTCTTTCTTTTCTCTTCCTCTCTTCTATCTTTCTTTCCCTCTTGTCCTTGTTTTCCCCTTGTTTATTTTCCTTTTCCCTCTTTTTCCTTCTAAGTACCTTGTTGAGCCTTGACAAATAGGGATTATTCATTGTGGTATACCATATTGATAGTACTTGATCCCTGACTCTTTACCTGATGCTTGGTGACTTTTTTGTCTTTCACCCTTTCAAACATCGGGCCTCAGGCTTACCAAGTTTTGACTCCTTTTTGTGCCTTACAATTTTTGAAATTTGAAGCATATGTTAGACTTTAGGTGTCACGAGTTTCACTTACCCTTTACACTAAAGAAATCAACATAAGGTATAGTGTAACTACAATCTCTAACCCCTTGACAATGTACGAGCACTTAGCAAAATATTTTTTTTCAAGATGCACTTTTAGACTTCAGGCATCGAATGGAACTTTTACATGCTTCCTTTTTGAGGTAGGAGGTATGAAGGATCCTCGACCTCGATGTCTAAAATCATGATTAACTACCTTCATTCAAAACAACTTTCAGACTTCAGGCATCAAATGGACCTTTTACATGCTTCCTTATTGAGGTAGGAAGTATGAAGGATCCTTGACCTTCGATGTCCAAAATCATGATTAACTTCCTTCATTCAAAACAATGTGATTGATAAACATTCCTTTATTAAATCATTGTCAAAATCCAAGTTGAGTAGGAAAAACACAAATCAGGTTTCTGGATGCGGAGGTTCAACTTAACCAATGCTTCAAATGTTATAGTACCTGTAAAATGAAATCTTGAACCGCGAACTTTGAAATGTCTTTCAAAAAATTTGTGTCGAGAATATTGCTTAAGAAAAGAACATTGTCAAGAATGTATCGAATATTAAGGATCTCTAACACTTTATCTTGGTAACCATGACAAAGTATTATTTTCCTTAGTAAAATGAATGTTTTAAGAAAGCGCACTCTTAAAGGATTTTTCAAAGATCAACCAAGTTGTAAAATAATGATATTTGGGCTTTGGGGATTTATCTTACCACATGTTAAACTCTTAAGAATAAATGATAGATGGTAGACCCAACACCCAGCTCCCGATAACCTTAAAGCTTTCGGGCTTTGCAGATCAAACATACCTTTGAAGTCTATCCTAACATTATAAACAAAAGGTAGGTTGTAATCCTAACACCTAATAGTTGCAATTATTTTTGAACATCGTTGCTTGGACTTACTCCATAAGTCTTTCAAAACACTTCAAACATGAGATAAGGAGTATCCCCGATACCTGACCTGGGAAAGACTAAAAACCTTCCTCATAATAGTTGGATCATTTTGACAAGGGGTATGAGGGATTGTGAATCTCTAATTCCCAAAGGACCAAGAATGTGAAATTTTAACTCTTTGGTAAGAGGTAAGGGGCAGGCCCAAGTCCCAACCCCCAAAAATTCACACGATCTTTAAACTTCTTTTAACGAATCATTATTTTACAAATATGGAATTAATCTTGATGAATATAACTTGTTTTTTTTTAAATTTACTTTACTCTAAGATAAGTGAATGGTAACACATTTTTTTTATGTGTAGGAGATACACCACCAAGGGATTTTGCAAATCATAAAGGAAACATCAATGAAGGATCTCTTGAAATCTATCATAATTGGAAAATCAGATGCAAGGGTAGGTTACACAAGAGGGCAATGGTAAAATGATGAATAAGAAGGAAAAGCTTTCGTCCCTTTAGGAGGAGTTGGCCACCTTCATAAATCTACAACAACAAATGTAAAATTAGCATTTGATCAAAAATTAATCTCTAATATCATAAGAAAACAACAATGGAGATAATGAATGAGATAGTACCAACATGGTTTGATAGTAGAACTTTGCTAAGTAAATTTGAGATAAGCTAAGGGTTGATGTTTATGCCGGACCATGGGTGTTTGAAGTGTTTTGGGTGTTGCTTCTGAAGATAACAAGTTATTTTTTTCTAATTCATTGCCAAATTAGAAGATTTCAAAGATAGGCGTGATAATTCTAATGAGAATAGAACATGTATCATGTGCTAAAAGGAAAGGCGATGGAAAAGTGAAGTTGCTCATGGATTTTAGTTTACTTCAGTTTAATTTTCTCTTATTTCATGCTTTCTCTAATTTAGCAAAAGATTCAACTATAACTAGGTCACCAAGTTTAGTTTTACTTTTTAATTTATGTTCTATTTCTAGTTAAGACACAAGCGTTGGAGTTAGTTCCAGTTGTCTTTTATTTTAGATCCACAATTATGGGAATTAGTTTTCTATAAATTTTTAATTCTAGATCATTCAAAGGGTTTGAATTCTTATGGAATTTTTGCAATATCAAACAAATACAATCTCGGTGTGGAATTTTCCTGCTAACTTTGGTGAAGAGTTAATCTATTTTATCTAAGGATTACGCATGCATTGCATGCATTTGGATTCAACACCATGGTGATGGTATGAGTATTTTTTAAATTACAATTGCTAAATTGATGAGATATGAGTTTAATTTATTGAAGTAAGATTTTGTCCTATATTTGCATGTGATTACTGATGTTTTGGTTGAATGAAATCCAAAAATCTTATGCAATTTATGTTTGAACCTTTGAAGATTTCCTTCCATTAATCTAGGAATTTGTGGATGTTATTGTATATTTATGGTTGTTCTAAAATATCTTGTTTAAACTTGTAGACATGACTGATGGAATGCTTGATTTCTTTGTTTGATTAAAATAGATTTATATTATTCCTTGTTACCCTACTTTTTTCACTTTATTTATAAATGATTCATACTTTGTACTAAAAGAGAAATAAACTTATTTTATTAATCTACTATAAGTTTGAACATGCAATGGAATATTAAATTGTTAGATCTATTATTTCAAAGTTGCATGTTATTGTTGGGAATAAGGTGTTTCAACCTTTGAGCCCTAATATTGAATTATTTAATGTATTATTGTAATTATTTGTTTTAATTAATTTCCTACAATGTCATGTCATTAAGTGGGACCCGCTCGTTCGGTGGCATCCCTGTTGGAAGTAGGTGTCCCATCTTGGAATCATGGACCTAGGACAAGTGGTGTCATCTTATGACATATTCTATGACGTGTCATAAGGTATATGTGCATGGAGAAAGTGTGGTGCCTTAGTGGGGTATTACAAAAGTGTGTGAAAGAGTAAGTGTGATAGTCATGTTTGAGTTATTCTTTATTTTTTGAATGTGTTGAAAGTGTGACAAAATTTTAAGGCACATGTTATATGACATTTGTAAGTAATTTTCATAACACACTAGAAGCATGACTTAGGCACCCAAGCTTGGAGAGAGGTTTGACATGTTATGAAAATTGTAAGAAATGTAAGAGAATGTTGTACAGGTGTCCAAATCATGCTTGTGGCTTGATTTATTATTGCCACATGGGTTTGGATGCCTAAACTCTTCTACAAGCCTCTCAAAGCTTGTATCTCCTATAAATAGGATGCCTTGCATTGTAGAATGCATAGTTTGTTTGTATGTATTGAAGTGCAAACGGTTTGACTCCTAAACAGATGTTTGGTGTGAAACATTTGTTGAAGTAGCATTGTGCTTGGGGTGTATTGTAACTTTCTTTTGAAGTAATACATTGGTACTATGCTTTTTGAGGGTGCGGTTTTTTTACCCGAAAGTGTTTTCCCCACGTATATTGGTATCCCTACTATTATGTTTATTTTTCTTCTACTCTCTTATTTTCTCATACCATTATACTGCTGAAATTCTCTTAGATATAAAATTACATCGAGTTGTTCTATGGTACCTTTCCTATGGTTTTCTCATTAATGCCACTATTTAAAGGTATTAAAATAAAAGTTTTTCTATTCACTCTTGCTTAGATTAGTGTAGGAAGTTTCTTCTGCAATCATGACTTCCTTTTAGTTGGTATCAAATCTTGGACAACCTTGATTCATTTGTTGGTTTAAAGGGGTTTTTTGTGACCTTTGTTGCAGGAGGAGATGGAAAACACATCTAGAAGAATCAAGATGGAAAATTTTAATGGAGGAAACTTTGAGTTTTGGAAGATGAAGATGGAAGGAATTCTTGTAGATTGTGACCTAAGGGTTACATTTTTTAGAAACCAAACCTACAACCATGAAACAAGAAGATTGGGATCTCTTGGATCAGAAAGCTAAGGGTTTGATCTGACTCTGTTTGGCTGATTTCATTCTTTTGAATGTTCATGAGGAAATTTTTTTTGCTTCTTTATGGAAGGAAATTGGAGATGTTTATCAGGTCAAGTCCTTGGTAAACAAGTTGTTCCTAAGAAAGAAGATGTACTCTCTGAATATGGAAGATGGAAGATTCGTTGCACATTATCGAAATGCTTTCAATATGTTGGTTGCTCAAATGGGTTCCGTTGGAGACAAGATTGATGATCAAGACCATTGCATGCTCCTATTGTGTTCATTGTCAGATGCATGGGATCACATAGTGATGGCTATTTGAATCATGTGAACCACCTTCAAGATGGATGAGGTGGTTGCTTCATTGTTATCTGAAGATATGCAGAGAAAATATTTCGAGATGGCTAAGGAGGCCCTTGTTGTTCATGGTAGAACAAAGGAGAAAGGAAAGCAGAAAGAGAAAAAATTCTAAGTCAAAGTCTCTAGGGAGATCTAAGTCTCCTGGAAAGAAGTCCAAGGTAATATGCTACAATTGTGGCGATGTCGATCACATTCAAAAAGATTGTAAGAAGGAGAAGAAGAAGAATAATAATAATAAGTCTTTCTCTGATTTTGAATCTGAGAAATCACCCCAAGATGATGGAGAATCTTTTATTGCAGCCTCGACATCCCATCCATCAAATGTTGTATGGTTGATAGATTCGGGTGCATCATTCCATTTGACCTCTCATATAGATTGGTTCTCAAAGTATCAAGAATACAATGGTGGAAAGGTGTACCTAGGTGATGATTTTTATCTTGAAGTTGTTGGTCATGGAATATTCAAGATCAGATTCCCTAAGAAAGAGTGGAGGGGATTGATGGTGTCTTGCATATCCCGGGTTTGGCATGAAACATAGTTTCTATAAGTAAACTGAATGATTCTGGAATGCAAGTTTTTTTTTTCTGGTGGAGGATGTAAGATGAAAAGAGGAGCTATGGTATTGGATAACGGTGTTCATATGGGCACTTTGTCCCATCTAGATGCATGTTCATTTCAATGTAATAGTTCTTTTGATGTACCGAAGAAGAGACCTTTGGATTCTTCATCCTCATCATCAAATCATGTAGAGAAGAAGTGTGTTGCAGCTACATCTGATGGTCATGCATTTTGGGTACCTAAGGGTGCTCATTCCATGGAAATGATGCTTTCTACAGAGTAGACAATGTTATGGCACCAATGACTTGCACATTGGTGAGAATGGTCTTAGAACCCTGAAAAAGAAGAGCCTTGTTGAAGGCCTTGATGATTGTAATCTCGAGTTTGACTTTTGCGAACATTGTGTTTATGATAAACAACACCGTGTTTCTTTTTAATCTAGTTCTTATAAGTCTTCTGGGGTCTTGGACTATGTGCATTTAGATGTGTTTGGTCTTGTAAATGTTCCTTCATTTTCAAAAGCTATATATTTTGTTTCTTTAATAAATAAATATGGTAGAAGGACATTTATTTATTTCCTTACAAGTAAAGTTGAATTCTTTAGTCAGTTTAAGGAGTTTAAGGCCTTGGTAGAAAATTAGACTAGTAGAAAGATTAAGTGTTTGAGGACTGATAATGGTGGTGAGTTTTGTTCAATAGAGTTTGATAAATTTTGTAAAGAGCACGAGACTGAGAGACATAAGACTACTCCCTACACTCCACAGCAAAATGGAGTTGGAGAGAGGATGAACAAAATGTTGATGGAAAGGGCTAGGAGTATTTTGAGTGGTGCTAGCCTTGAACAAAATTTTTGGGCTGAAGTTGTAGCCACTTCATGTTATTTGATAAATAGATCTCCCATATTAGCGCTTGTTGAAAAGACATCCATGGAGGCATGGTTTGGAAAGAAGACTTCAATGAGACATCTCAGAGTATTTGGTTGTGAATCTTATGCTCATGTTCCAATTGAGAAGAGGTCTAAGTTACAAAACAAAGTTGTTAAGTGCATATTTATTGGCTATGGTGTCGGTGTAAAAGGGTACAATCTTTGAGATCCAAAAGCACAGAAAATTATCTACAATAGAAGTGTGATCTTTAGAGAGATGAAACCATCCTCTCTTGAGTTGCAACCAAAGAAAGAGGAGAAACAAAAGGAGGTAGTTCAGTTTCCACCTACTCCAGAGAAAGATGAACTATGTTCTCCTGATAGCAGCTCTGAAATTTCTGAAAAAGAACATCAACCTCAGCCTTTGAGGTGATCTACATGAGATAGGCAGAAACTGAAAAAGGTTTGGTTATTCATTGTTGGATTTCGGTTGCATTTTTTCCTTGATTACTAATACTAATGAGCCTAGGACTATGAGAGAGGCAATAGGTATGAATGATTCAGATTCCTGGATGCAACCCATGGATGAGGAGATGGATTCATTAAAGAAAAAAAAGACTTGGGATCTAGTACCTTTTCCTACTGGACATAAACCTGTTGGTTGTAAATGGGTTTTAAAGAAAAAGTGTGGTCCTAATGGAAGTATTGAGAAGTATAAGGCACAGTTGGTCACTAAGGGGTTCTCTTAGGTGGAGGGAATTATTTATGGGGATATATTCTCTCCTATAGCAAAGCTAACATTTATCTGACTTCTATTATCACTTGTAGTAACACATAACTTAGAAGTAGAACATATAGATGTGAAGAAAAAATTTCTTCATGGTGATTTGGAGGAAGAGATATACATGTCACAACCAGAGCACTTCATTGTAAAAGGTAAAGAAAATATGGTTTGCAAACTAAAGAATTCTCTTTATGGTTTGAAATAGTCTCCCAAAATGTGGTATCAAAATTTTGATACTTATGTGTTTTCATTGGGGTTTCAGAGATCTAAATCTAACCATTGTGTATATTTTAAAACTGATAGTGGTCGCATTCTCATTATTGTTTTATATGTAGATGATATGTTGTTTATTGGGAATGGTAAAAGTATGCTTTTATATTTGAAGTTTCAGTTGTTAGCATAGTTTGAAATGAAAGACCTAGGTTCAGCTAGGTACATTCTGGGAATGGAAATCATAAGAGACAGAGCTAACTTAAAGCTTTGGTTCAGCCAAAGCAAGTATATGAACTCGGTGTTGTAGAGATTCAACATGGTATATTGCAGACAATTAGTTGTTCCTATGATGCAAGGAATGAAGCTTTCTATGAATGATTTTCCAACATCTCCTACTGAGATGGAAGACATGACTAGATTACCATATGTAAGTGAGTTGGCAGTCTAATGTATGTAATGGTGTGTACGAGACTAGACATTGGACAAGTAATGGGAGTCCTTAGCTATTTCATGTATAATCCTAGACAAGTGCCTTGGGATGTGGTTAAGAGAGTGTTCAGATACTTATGATGTACTTCTGAGTATGCCTTGTGTTTTCATGGTTATCCTACTGGACCTCAACATTTTGTGAGCATTCAAGGATATGTGGATTCAGATTATGCAAGTGACATTGATAGTAGAAGATCCACCAATGGTTATGTATTTATGATGTTTGGTGGTGTTATAAGCTGGATGAGTAAGAGACAGGTTGTAGTCACTTTTTCCACGATAGAAGCAGAGTATATGGCAGCCAACCATGCTTTTGAGGAAGTCATTTGGCTTAAGAGATTGTGTTTTGATATTGGCTTAGATGTATGAAAAATTACTTTTTTTTGCAATAGTCAAAATGCAATATTCTTAGAAAAGAATCCCACCTTCCATGCTATAACAAAGCACATTGATGTATAGTATCACTTTTTTCATGATATGATAGAAGATGGAAAGGTGAACCTAGAGAAGTTTGGCACTTTGAAGAATGTTGTAGATGCACTAATGAAGCCAATGAGAATATAAAATTCCATATGGTGTTCCAAATATATGGGCTTTAGGGCCCTAATCCATTGATTTAATTTAACCCTTGGTAGGTCTTCAACAAGTGGAAGAATGCTGGGAATAAGGTGTTTCAACCTTAGAGTCCTAACATTGAATTATTTAATGTATTATTGTGGTTTTTTTTAATTAATTGCCTACAATGTCATGTCATTAAGTGGGACCCACCCACTAGCTGGGTGGCATCCCCATTGGAGGTGATTGTATGACACATCTTCATCACATGTGGAGGTAGGTGTCCCATGTTGGAATCATGGACCTAGGACAAGTGATGCCATCTTATGACATATTCTATGATGTGTCATAAGGTATATTTTGCATGGAGAAAGTGTGGTGCCTTAGTGGTATATGATAAAAGTGTGTGAAAGAATAAGTGTGAGTCATGTTTGACCTATTCTTTGTTTGTTGAATGTGTTGAAAGTGACAAATGTGTATGGCACATGTTATATGACATTTGCAAGGAATTTGTCATAACACACTAGAAGCATGACCTAGGCACCCAAGCTTGGAGAGAGGTTTGGCATATTATGACAATTGTAAGAAATGTAAGAGAATGTTGTACAGGTGTCCAAATAATGCTTATGGCATGAGTTATTATTTCCACATGGGTTTGGATGCCTAAACTCTTCTAGAAGCCTCTCAAATCTTGTGTCTCCTATAAATAGGATGCCTTGCATTGTAGAATGCATAGTTTGTTTGCAGGTATTGAAATGCAAACGGTTTGACTCCTAAATAGATGTTTGGTGTGAAGCATTTTTCGAAGTAGAATTGTGCTTGGGGTGTATTGTAACTCTCTTTTGAAGTAATACATTGGTACTATGCATTTGGAGGGTGGGGTTTTTTTACCCGAAAGGGTTTTCCCCACGTATATTGGTGTCCCTTATATTTTTTCTATCTTTCTTCTACTCTTTGATCTTCTCATACCATTATGTTGTTGAAATTCTCTTAGATCTAAACTTACATCAAGTTATTCTATATTACCTTTCCTATGTGTTTATCATTAATGCAACTATTTAAAGGTGTTAAAATGAAAGTTTTGTAATTCACTCCTACTTAGATAAGTGTAGGAAGTTTCTTCCACAATCATGGCTTCCTTTCAATTATTTCTAAGTTAAAATCTAAATCCCATCATGAGACTACATTGATCTCTACCACCACAACAACACAACAGGAAATTAGCACCGACTTTTGCACTAGATTTTATTGTATTTTGAGTGCATGAATTGAAAAAATTGGTTGACGCTCAACTCGGCACAAATAGGCATGGTCAGCTTGGCATCGGATTTGGCACCGACTTCTACACTAGATTTAGCATCGGATTTAGTGTTGGCTTTAGCACTAGGAAATCATAGTGCCTCTGTTAGCGCCGAGAAGTAACATCAGAAATTGCACCAAAATAGGCACCCAATTTGGCTTCTAGTTTTGCTTCCATGTCTACTCCCATTTTTGCTTCTAGTTTTGCTTCCAATTTTATGTCCAATTCTACTTCCAGTTTTTCCTCTAGGTTTGCCTCCAATTTTGCTTCCAAGTTTTCTTTGGGTTTCGCTTCTAGTTTTTCTTCTGGTTTTCCTTCCATTTTTTCTTCTGGTTTTTCTTCCAAGTTTACTTCCAATTTTGCTTCCAATTTTTCTTCTGGTTTTGCTTTTGGTTTTGCTTCTAGTTTTGCTTTTGGTTTTTCTTCCAAGTTTACTTCTAATTTTTCTTCCAATTTTGCTTCCATGTTTGCTTCTGTATTTGCTTCCAAGTTTGCTTCCATGTTTGCTTCCGGTTTTTCTTCCATTTTTGCTTTTGGTTTTGCTTCCACGTTTGCTTCCAGATTTGCTTCCAGTTTTTCTTCCACGTTTTCATCCAGTTTTTCTTCCAATTTTGCTTTCAAGATTTATTCTAGTTTGGCTTCCATTGTTGCTTCCTTTTTTGCTTCTAAAAATGCTTCTTGTTTTGCTTCCATTTATTAATTTAATATGTTTTATTTCAATTTGATTAGTTAAATTATTGTGCCTCTTAAATAGCTCATATGATTATAGAGTAAGTAATTTAATTATTTAACTCATATGATTAAATAACAATATAATTATTATAACATGATCATCATCTATAATTAAAACAAGTGAGTCAAATATCTATAGTTTAATTGAATTTGACAACATCCATCCTGAGCAGTAAATAAAAATCATCATACTTAATAAATATCCATCCAAAAATCATTGACCACTTTTAATATATATAAATTGACAAGTCAATACTGATAAGATTGTCATCATATATAACTAAAACAAGTGAAAGTCAAATATGCCAGTACATCAAAAACATGTCAAAATGATACATGTCCAATAGTTGACATAAGTGAAAATGATACATGTATAAATGATATAAGTAAAATTTATAAATTATGTAACTCAAATTTATACAAGTCAAGATGATACATGTCCAAATGATATAGTGAAAATGATACATGTCAATATGATACAGCTCAAGAATATAGTATTGTAGGTCGTGAAAATGATACATATGATAGTAACCATGAAAAGAGTCATCATAATGATATATCAACAATGATCCATGATGTAGTCTATATGATCATGAATGTCATTGGTTATTATCACCAACTGTCTCATCATCATCACCATCATCATCATCATCATCATCATCATCATCATCATCATCATCATTGTCATCGGCCTTGGTGTCTTTCATATCTGCATCATCATCATCCTCTACCATGTGATCTTTACCGGCATAACCAATATTTTATGGATCTATATCATGTTGAGGATCATCTTGATCTTCTAGAAGACCCGTGTTCTGCAAAAAAAAACATTTAAAATGAAAATTTATTATTTATTTCAGGAAATAATGAATTTTTCTATTATATATCTAATATTATAACATATGAGACAAAACCATAATCATATTACATCATATCAAAGTGCACATACC
This sequence comes from Sequoiadendron giganteum, assembly GCA_007115665.2. Lineage (NCBI taxonomy): Eukaryota > Viridiplantae > Streptophyta > Pinopsida > Cupressales > Cupressaceae > Sequoiadendron > Sequoiadendron giganteum. The sequence continues at coordinate 277,502,457 of CM021108.1, read as the reverse complement.
ATAATAAAATTTCAAAAAAGTTACAACTAATACTAGTGAGTCAGGAGAAACTTCAAGTTTAAAAAACAAATCCAATTAGGTTGGCGGGCTTGTGGATTAGGCCAACCTTTGGTGGAAGAGGAAGAAAGATGACTGGAACTCTAGAGGCCCACCAAAATGGATTTCAGTATTCAACCATGAGAGTACAAGAGAGAGCTAATATCATGTATCAAAACATTAAGCATGCATTCTTCCAGCCAACGAAGAAGGAGATGATTACTTTGCTTCATTTTCATTTGCATAACCATATCACAGCATGGGAACCAAGAAGACCATGGATGTCCAATTTTATGTGGAGGTAATGGATGTGGTCCAAACTTTAGGAGGAGTAAGAAGTTCAATGTATGATCCTGATGAAATTGAGGAAGAACAACAAGAGAGGGATAGGGAAAATAAAATCAATACAAATTTTAAAGGATTTGTCAAGTGGGTAAGAGAGCTATGGGAGTAGCCTCATCTAAAATATTTTGAACTAGAGTTTGATATACCATTTAGAGAGCTTGGTTTTCATGGAGTTCCTTTCAAATCCTCTTCTTTTATTATTCCTATGGTAAACTGTTTCGTAGAGTTGGTGTAATTACCTTTCTTAGTAATCACTATTAGTGAGATTGAGATTGTTAACCTTGAGAGAGTAGGACTTGGGCAAAAGGAATTTGATATAATGGCTATTTTTTCAAAGACCTCAAGTGGGATGTACTCTGCATTAATGCCATTCCTCAATCTTTGCTTCATGGTATCAAGGAATGGCTTAACTCCATGGATATAAACTATTATGAAAGCATAATGAACTTGAACTGGAAGCCAATTTTGAAGAGTATTACTAATGATCTAGATAAATTTATTGAATATGGTGGTTGGGAATTTTTTAGTATGGAAGCTAGTGATTCTAATTTTGATAATTCAAAAGAGTGAGATCAAGGATATGATCCCTCTGATGTAGAAGAGGAATCAAAATCATATTTCATATAGCCACTATCAAGAGTGTTACATGCCAATAAGATGGAGGGAATTCTTATATAAGGATAATTTTCAATGTTGCAGGTATTGGCTTTAATGCCAACTACAATGGAAACATTGAAATTCCCTAGTAGTATTTATGCTAAGGAAATTTACTTTAGATGTAAGGATTCAAAGCACATCAGCCATGTGGTACAAATGATTAAATCCCAGAGACAATTTGTAGCAATGAAAGAATTTGAAAAGGAAGAGAGAGCTACACTGGTGACTCGGGAGAAACTTCAACTTTCAAAAACAAATCCAATTAGGCTAGCAAACGTGTGGATCAGGCCAACTTTTGGCGGAAGAGGACGAAAGATGATTGGAACTCTAGAGGCCCACCATAATGGATTTTTATATTCAACCATGAGAGCAGAAGAGAGAGCTAATATCATGTATCAAAAAATTAAGCATGCATTCTTCCAGCTAGCGGAGAAGGAGATGATTACTTTGCTTCATTTTCATTTGCATAACCATATCATGGCATGGGAACCAAGAAGACCAAGGATGTCCAATTTTATGTGGAGGTAATGGATGTGGTTCAAAATTTAGGAAGGGAGATCCTGATGTCTGCCAAGAGGCATAAAGTCGGATGAATTAAGTTCACCTACATGTCTGTCAAAGTTGACTTCCAATTTTTATGACTGTTTTTCTTGACTGTCAAAGTTTACTTAAAAATTTGAAATTTCTTTTTGGTCATTTTGATGAGGATATATTCAGCCAATGAGTAAGCACCTTTTGTTTGTATCACAAGAATATGTGCATTGCAAGAATTTTTATTATCTACTGTCTACAACTATGTCATCTCACTTATTGGATCTTCTATTTCAATTTTTTCTATGGCCTTTTCTGTTTGAGGTAGCACCTGACAATCCTACCTCCTTTCCTTAGCTGAGAAGAGGATTTGAATTTGGAAATACCGCACTTTAAAAATAGCTATGGTTTAAGGAGAGCTATTATATCTTTGTTGTTGACACCCTCAATCTTCAACAAGGCATGGACTAAAATAAAAGCTTTCAAACTTATATTTGAATGTGCATAATTTGATTGTGTAGACATCCAAATTTAACCACTCCCATATGGTCAAAATCATATCATTTATTCATCTAATTTGTCTATATTAATTAAATGACCTATTTAATTAATATTTCTGCTTCCCCTAAAGTTTCTAAAAGTATTTAATTAAATACTTTGTCCTTACCATTTATGCTCTAAATTAAATAAATGCATCAATTTATTTAATTTAGTCATTTATCTTCTTCAATTTTAAATTCATTCTTTTTCTCTCATTGTTTGTCCCATACTCCATAACCCTTCTTCTAATCAGGATTAATCTAATTAATCCCTAACTCAGATGTGCACATCCTTAATCAGGATTAATGTCACATCCTCCATATTTGACCACTTGCCTCTAATCTTCATTAATTTAGTTAATCACCTATTTGCACAACCTTAATCTAATCACTTACCTTTTTTGGTATGTCCTTAAGTCAACCTTTCATAGGTACTTGCCTTATCAGGTATTAACCTCTTCCCCATGTGAATTAAAAATTCATATTTATTCCTCTCATTCATTTCTCTTCCCCATAACCTCTCATAGGTCACATCAGGCACATGGGACAAGGACCTCCTTTAGGAGAACCTTGTCTTATCCACTGGGTACTTCCAATCATGTGAACTAAAAATTCACATTTATTTCTCTAACAACTTCTCCCATCCCCATGGTAACAAGAGAAGACTTTCTAAAATTCCTCACTTGTCACTATCAGCCCCATATGGGGACAAGGAATTCCTTTTTGAGGAAATCCTCTCCAATCCCAAGGTATTTGCAAGTATCTCTACCTCACATTCCACATGGAAAGATGTGAGGGCTTGTGAGTCCTCAACTCACCATAGCCCTCCATCTTGTCCATGATGGCTTAATCTTAGCCATCCATTCTTCTTTAAATTGAGAGGCTTAGCCTCAAGTTAAGGAGGTTAGACAAGCAATACATAATAGATCTATTCATTTTTCATTCACTCTCTAGCATTCAAGCACACTTAGCATTTACAACCATTTTGAAGCCATTATTGCCTTCACCTACCATCTTTATCACAATACCCACTTCCATTATTGCATGTATTTTCCATCAAAGGAGCATACAACCAAGCATCATCAAAGGGCCAACCAACTCATCAATACGAACAAGGTATAACTTTCCATGTTTTTTTTGTTTTTGTTTGGATTCAACTTTGGCTAATCATTGAGTATTTGTGTGTGTATTTTCCTTTTTGCACTTCATTTTGTTTTGCATTCTAGAGTAGAAAAACACTTGCACACATTTCTTGCATGCTCGGTGGGACCCACAAACAGGTCTGTACTTTTCACATTTTTTGTTGTTTGATATTTTGCAGGATCAGGAATACAAAGGTGACTCCACCCACAAAGGGGTGACCCCACCCACAAACAGGAAACTCTGCCCACACAAGGGCGACCCTGCCCACAAATAGGCAACCCCGCCCATCTGTCTATTTTTTGTTTTTTATTTTTTTGACATTTTGCAGGTTCAGATACACAGAGGCGGCCCTGCCCAAAATACAGAGGTGACTCCGCCCACAAAGGGGTGACCTCTCCCATAAAGGGGTGACCCCACCCACAGATAGGCGACCCCACCCACAAAGGGGTGACCCCGCCCAACAGAGATGGTTGTGCCTAAAACTTACAGATGGTGTATCAAGAACAACATAAAATGATTTTATTAGGGTTAATGTTTTCTTCCCCCATGCTGCTAATATTTTCCCCAAAACATGTTTTTTATTATTATTTCAACACATCTCAAAATTCAATGTATTGATTAACATTTGTTATGCGTTTCAGCTATTTATGCAAATGATGCATATATGTTAACTTGATTAGTGTTATTACTTTGGTAGTTTGACTTCTATGACAACCAACCATTAGGCCATTGTGTGCGGGAGCACGTTTGTGTTTTTAGTTAGCTTTTTTGGATAGCTCTACTAGGTGTTGAGGACATTCCATTTATCTTTTGAATGTTAAGAAGTTAGAGTTCCAAGGATTTTTCAAGCGAGTAAGAGAGCTATGGGAGCAACCTCATCTAAAATATTTTGAACTAGAGTTTGATATACCATTTAGAGAGTTTAGTTTTCATGGATTTCCTTTCAAAGCCTCTGCTTTTATTGTTCCTATGGTAAACTATTTGGTAGAGTTGGTGGAATTAACTTTCTTAGTAATCCCTATTAGTGAGATTGAGAATTTTTAACCTTGAGAGAGTAGGACTTGGGAAAAATGCATTTGATATGGCTATTGTTTTCCAAGACTTCAAGCAGGATGTACTTCACATGTACACCATTCCTCAATCTTTGCTTGATGGCATCAAGGAATGGCTAAACTCCATGGATATAAAGTATTATGAAAGCATAATGAACTTGAACTGGTGGCCAATTTTGAAGACTATTACTAATGATCCAGATAAATTTATTGAAGATGGTGGCTGGGAATTTTTAAATATGGAAGCTAGTGATTTGGATTCTGATAATTCAGAAGAGTCAGATCAAGGATACAATCAAATGATGAAGGTTCAGAAGATGAATATCTTGTGGAGTCAGAGGAGGACGAAGAAGAAGAAGATTCTAAAGAGGAGGAAGGTAAAACATGGGATGAATTAGAAGTCGAAGCCAGAAATGCAGATAAGGAAAAAGGGGACGATTCTAACAGTGAAGAGGAAAGGCGAAAATGAAAGGTAAAAGCTATAGGGAAGTCTTAGGCACTTGATATTAGAGATTCAAGAGGAATGCCTACCAAGAGGCATAAATTCAGATGAATTGAGTTCATCTACATCCTTCTACTATTTATTCATGCACATAAATGGTCATCTTGTAATCATAAGATTTGAGCTCTATTTACTCATCCTACACATCAATAAAAAACTCAACACAAGAGATGCAAATTGACATATTAACACAACAATATCCAACTAAGTTATTAAAACTCAACTATTGATACCTCGTTCTCCATCCATATTACAAAATCGTTCCACTTTTTGTTTTGTAACATATTTTTTTCAAATTGCTTTGGATGGCGGCCATATTTCTCCTCTTGTCAAAACATGGCACATGGACTAGTTAAACTAATTAATATGCAATCATTTACTCTTTCCAAGGAAATAAAAAAAATATATCATTTAACATATTAAATATACTTACAAATGTACAGATTAAGGCCTTTAAACCTTTTTGGCCACTACAATGCATGGCACAAAGTTTCTCAAGCCTAGCGTTGCAGGCCTTGTCCTAAAAATTATACTAATTCAATTTAACTATACACAAATATAATTTAAATATCATTTAATAAATTTGATATAATCTTATGAGAAAATTCAAATACATGTGTACTCTCCTCACTAGAATAAATTCGTGCATCAGATTTTTGTGGCGGCACGTGATTCTTCCTTTTGTTCCTGGCAGTATTGCAGTGACTCCCGCAAGTCTTCTACCAATGGCTTGCGGTAGTGCGGTGAACACTGCTATCCTACGACTCCTTCATCAGCTTGGTGCAATAGAGCAGTTTTTACCATGGTCTCGAAAGTTTCTTCTTCCTTCTCGACGTTAGTGCAGTGAAAGCTTTTGTGGCAGCATTTTTATTCATAGAGGAGGCCATGGAGAGAGGACTGGATGGCGTAGAAATACTAAATTGCTGAGAGGAAAGTGGGTGGACATTGTAGCAGACAATAATGTTAATGACCAAGACTTCTAAATTTTTAGAATTATTTGCAATGCATGTTTAAAAAAGGATGATTCTTGTGGCCTAAACTTTGAAATGCTTTAGTAATATTATTTTGTACTTGGACAATTGAAAACTTGTTTTATTCTCCTAGCAAGATTTTTTATTTTCCATTATAATTCTAGACCAAACAACATTTGCGGCGATGGTCTTTTACACCAATCTTAATTTGTATGAAGTTCATGAACCTGTTTTCAAGCAATAAATTCCTTTTGTAGACAGGAAATCTAAAGGCTTCATTTAAGAAAAGATAAGTAGTCTCTTTCTAAGGGTAATCCACATGCAAAAAGCAAAAAGAACATAAAAAAATAATTGTACAGTAGAAAATCATATTCAATCAGTTATGTCTTATTTTGCTTGCACACTTATATGAAAGACATAGGGTATTCACCATACATTTCTCTTGATAAAAAAAAACATGTTCTTTCATTTATTTTTATTGTATATCTCAGAAGTGAAATTGTTGTTACATAATGATGCACTGAGAAAATAATATATATAAAAAAATGCAAAGAAAATGTTTGAAATTTAACATGCAACTTACTGTGTTTTTTTTTTATTGGTAATAATATTTGATTTTATTAATAATAATGCAAAATTTACATCAACTTCAAAATTTATGTCCATCTAGGAGCTTCCTAAATATGTATGTTTAACCAACATATTTCCCAAAAAACCAAAAAAAAACTACTGAATCCACCTGTAAACAACCCTATCTACTATTACCCATACCCCATACTGTTTACATTTTCAAATAAAAAACAGTGCTTAACCCCATAATACATACAACAAAAACTAAGATATAAACTGTATTTTAACCAAAATTGAGCTTGAGTTTACGGGGAAAGTGCCTAACATGCTACCCAGTTGCATTGGGGATATTTCATTGATTAGCTTCATCTTCTTCCTTGGGCACAAACCTTTCTTCTCTCGCAACTCCTCTCTGGCGACATCTTTGAGTCCCTCAATGATCGTCTCGACCTCCATTATTTATACACAAAGTTTCAGGGCTTTCCATCCTAGCTTTGCTCCTTATCTCCACATAGCTTTTGTGATTCCTTCTAGCCACCTAATGAAGGGATGGTTTATCTCTCCTACTTCAGGTTCCAGATCTTCCATGCCTTCGCTCACATCAAAGCCTTCTCCTGGTATATCCCATTCTAGGATACTTTCCATATTCACTAGAAAATCCTTGTGTACCAATGCCTTCATTAATTTCCTCACTTCCTCCACCAACTCTCCTAATTCCACCCCCCATTCCATGATCAGTGAGTAAATATCCATATTAGTACGATATTTGTACTTCAAATCTTCAAAGCCATTACCCAAAATTTTTTGCACAAATTGCGCCACCTTCACATCCTTGGAGAGGAACAATCCTCTCAACCTCTTCACGATTGCTTTGCCAACAAAAGGGTCCAATTTTCTCCTCACATGTAGAGTGAAATTGGCCTCCATTTCTTCTCTGGTACACTAGCTTCCAAACTACCTCACATCGTAGACCTATTACACTCCTTGCCACTGCAAACTGAGAAGCATGAGACGAAATGCCTTGTGTGTCTTTAAAACACAACCTATTGTCATCCCTCACCATTAATGTCGAACGTACGTCCAACACCGGAAACAATAATTTCATCAATGCTTCAAGTCCTTTGGGAATTTAAAACATATTCCTCTACTTGTTAGCATTAACTCCTTTCTGCATTAATTACAATGGAAAAATTTCCTCCATAGGAATTCCACTAAAATCTTCTATTCTTATTTCCTCCACCTCTACGAAAGATAGAGCCATTTTCGATAGGGTGTCTGCATTAAAATTACTAGATTGCACTTATGCAGATACATATAATATAGGCAAGATTGCACAATCCTTTCAAAAATGTAGTCTTTATTGATAATATAAATATATTTTGTTCCACACAAGCTGTGGAATCGACTATTTGAATGCATATAATCGAAAAACTATACATTTATAGATACAAAAGATTAAAATGCACATAAAGAGAAAGTGTACCTATCATTTCCTTAATGACGAATCTCAGTTGCTTTGTTCTGCATCATCTTAATTATTCTCGCTTTTTTAAGCCTCCAAGTTGATGTCTTCCTCGTTGCTCCTAGGTTCCCTGCATTTGAGTGAGAAGAGTATTGTTAAAGAAATGAAGGATCACCAGTCAAAATATGTGCATACATCTATGAACATATAATTTGATCATCATGTGCATTCAAATAACATGCATACCATAGATGTCCAGGAAAACAAGAAAGCTATCAAACATATCTATCATATGCTTGGCTTTATCTAACATGTTTTCTCATTATGCAGGTATATATAAAATTAGGTTGTTGTTTTGTTTATCTGGTTACATCATGTGGGGTGAAATGTGGCTCCCACAAGGGTTGAGCCCAACCTGCTACCCTATTGTTTCATTTGAGAAGGATAATCACAAGTAAACCATCCATGAAGCATTAAAGATCAATCTTTGCAAGGATAGTGGAGTATGTTGGTAAGGGGTAATCTCCTTATTGATAAAGATTTTTCCTTATTAATAAGAACATTCCACTATCAACACAACCATGATTCTGGTAAAACTGATCATCAAGGATTCCAAGATTGTTTTCATTAACAGTCTGGTTAAAAGTAAGCAGCCCCAAGCATCATAACGGTCACAAGAATTGAACATGAGGGGTAGTCATGTAGATTAAAATCTTACACAATATTCATCACTTGCAAAGATAGAGACAACATGTTTCCACATAACAAATTAAATTGAATGCATGAAAGGTACAATGATGAAATCCATAATAGTGAATGTTTCTTAAGAGGGATTGAAGGACAACATTTTGTATCAAGGAGAACAAGGTAAACTTAAACTCTGTTGTACCTGAGCTTCTAGTGTTTCTAGATGGAACATATAGTGGAAAAGTGTAGTCTCCATCTAAAGGAACCATCTTCAAAGCTCTTCCTTGAAATGGGGGTTAAAAACATTAGAAGAACAGAAATACCATAATTCTAAAGTAACAATTTTTATCAAGACAAATGTCAAAAAGTATAATTAAAAAGAAAAATCCTTACAATTGGACCTCAAATTGGACCAAACAGTAACAGCAAATGTGCCCTGATAAATCTTGCAGATTTAAACAACTTGAAAAGACCACTTTGGAGATAGAAAAGCAATAAATAAGCATTAAAATCAACACAACAATTGAACACTGCAAATGGATTACGAGTTATAATGTATTTGCTCCATTATATTGCTCAAAATATAAACATACATAAAATGAGTTCTTTTGATATTGAAATGATGATGATATGATGATCAAAATCGGACCTTGTTTTCCCTATTTGTATGGGAAGCAACAAGCTTCAGGTTCATTCACAAAAGTTCCATCGTTTCTTAACTAAAGCATAATTAACATAACATAGAAACTTAAATAGATAGGTATGTTCCAATTGTTTCCAAACATTAAATAATGCTTGCATTTGTTGATAGGTGCAAGATTTTTATGAAGCACATACTAATACCCAAGATCCAACTGGGTTATTAAGATTTGGACGGGATGATCCAAACCATCCTTTAAACCATACCAAGGCGAAAAGAGCAAGATTGAAGAGAACACCCGGAAGTGTTTTACACCAGCTCAAGGTACAATCCAACCTGGTTATGACATTGATAGCAATCCAAATTTTCTTGAACCATCCATACCCAAACGTTGCATCACAATCTATTCTTCCTACACATAAAAATGCCACATATTAACCCCTTCTAAATAAAACTCAAAATACCATGAAACAATGAGTCCCCTATATTAGTAAGTAAGTAGGCAGTCTATAGGGCATAGTTTGATTTTATAAAAGGATGTTCATGAAAGGAATCTTCAAGTGATAGTGAGTTAGTTGTTTGAGATTGCAACTAATGGTGCAATATCCAGTCTTAAAGGCGGTTAGCAAAGTAGTAAATGTGCAAGAAAATCATATTGTACACAACAAACAATTCACAATGTTATCTTGCATAATGCCTTAAGTTTGAATAAAAAATCCTCATTGTATCTTGATGAAAGTAGTGACCTTAATGGTCAATCACTGGCAACCATGATGTTAAAACATGGCATTGTGCTTATGGAGGCAACATTTTAAGCAAGGCGGTGAGTGGTGGTTTGGAACAATGGCAGGTATGAAGGACTTGATTTATATGCATACTATGTAGTCTATCTTAAGACAACATTCTTAGAAGAGATTGAAGGTGGATTAGGGAAATCAAGGGTTACCATGATAAATATTAAAGCGAAGACTGAGATCTATTTAAAATCCGTGACCATGAAGATATTAAAGATGTCAAATGCAAAACCCTAGCAGTTGGAGAAATGAACACAGTGTGAAAGAGGATAGTGTGCTAGGGCAGATTTAGGAGATCTCCACATTATCTAATCATAGGAAAATACATCATTTATTTATTTTTTAAAATTAAAAGAAATTATTCTAAACACTATATAGGACACATTGATACTTCAAAAGAATCTGATTTTTTTTTTTAAATTAAAAGAAGTCATTCTAAACCCTATATAAAATACATTGATACTTTAAAAGCATCTAAAGAAATTTGAGATTATGCAAACATATGTCAATTAAATACCTGGATTACAAATAGTAGCACAAATATTGTAACTCTTGTTGATCAGAGCTAGAATTGATAAACAACAATGAATCCTATGCCTCCTATCACACACATCTCCTTACCATTCTCTGTCATTCTTTACTGAAACATTTCTCCATTTTGGTGGGCTACGCCTGAAAATAATATTTCAACAAAAGGTTTTATTGTATGTTTATTAAAATGAAAACTCCATTCTGGTGGGCTATGCTTCAAAATAAGATTTTGACAAAAAAAATTGAGTATGTTTATTAGAGTTTTAGATTATTTTGGCGGGCTATATTCTTGATTCCTTAAATGATTTATTCAAATGGATTGTGACTGACGTGATTTTTTTCTTTTAGTGTTGTAAATTTTAATGATGCCACAATTACCGTACTATTGTTGTCTCTTATTATACCCATTGTGGTATGGCGGTGTTTTTCCCTTCCCTTTTGTTGTTTATCCAACTACCGCCTTGCTCAAGGCTTCTTGTTGTGGGGTTGAGGTGTATACCACTCTACCGCATGTGTTTCTCACCTTCTTGGTGGTATAGCGGTGTATGATTTTGATCATTTCTTGAAGAGTGTCGATGAGACAATCTTATTTGTCTTACCGATATCTCAATGTCTCATCGATATTAGATCTTATGTTCCTTTGATGTTTTTTGTCGGTGTTGATGAGACAAGTTAATATCTCTTGGTGATATGCTACTGTCTCATCAATATTTTACTTTGGTGGTATTTCTTTATATATCATTGTAACTCTTCCATGACGGGGAGACTCATGATTATCGCTACGGTATGTCGGTGTTTTTCCCTTCCCTTCAGTTATTTACTATACTACTGCCTTGCTCAAGGATTCTTGTTGCAGGGTTGTGGTGTATACCACTCTACCACATATGTTGCTCACCTTCCCAATGGTCTAGCGGTGTATGCTTTTAATCATTACTTGAAGAGTGTCAGTGACACAATCTTATTTGTCTTACCGATATCTCAATGTCTCATCGACATTACTTCATTATATCCAAGAGTTGTGTTTCACCAAGCACTTGTAGATATACCTTTTTGATGTGATGTAAGTGATTATCTCCTCAATATGCATGTATCTTGTTGACATTTCATTGTTTTACATCATTGATGAGACATATAAATAAGTCTCTTTGACATAGGGGTGTCTAAACCAACGCTCAGCCCGAAGCTAAACTCGAAGCTAAAGTCAGAGCTAAAAGTGGCACTAAACTTGAAGCTAAACTCAAAGCCAAAGGCAGTGCTAACTGTGGTGCTACACTCAAAGCCAATATCGGTGCTAAAGGAGGTGCTAATTTCAGCACAAATTAGCATCGACTTGTCTTGATTGGTGCAAATAAATGCCAAAAATAGGGCCATCCCGATAAATAGCGCTGATCTTTTCAAAAAATTGGCAAAAAATAAATTAAAAGAGTGGGTGGAAGAAAAAAATGAAGCAAAAAATGGAGAAAATCACAAGGATTTGTTGTAGTGCACTCTGCTATCCACATGGTCATGACCTGACATGGAGGAACCTTGGAGTAGTATAATTAATTTTCAAGAGGGCAATAATCACTTATTTCCTGGCATGTTGTGTGTGACTAAAACCACCCCTAGCAATTCCTTTCATGTGTCCAAGACTTATATCCTTCAAACTACTAATATGATGGTTTTGCAAGATGTTTCCTAGAGATTTGATTATAGACATTTTATTTCTTATATGTGCTTAATTTATTTTCTTTGACAAAAAAATTGGTTAAAATTCACTTACACATTTAGATCTATGTTTAAAATTTAGGTTCCCTTTAATCCCCAAGATAAACTTATGTATGCTCTAGTCTTGCATGCTAGGGTGATCTTGATTATCATAAATAATTGCTATCTTGTTTTCATGTTAGGGGACCTTCCTTGGATTTCATCACCAAGGGGATGACCTTGAACCTACAATTCTAGTTGAATGTAAAAATTAGAGTGTCAATTAATGGACATGCCTCATAAAAATGGAATTTTTACATTGAAGATAAGTTACCAAGCACTTTATTCCTTGTGGAAATGAAGGGGAAGAGTGTGTTACCCTCTACTCTAGTATATTTGGCTTTGTTCACTTTCATATTCATGCATTAGGTTGTTGAACACCTGGAATACTAAGAGGAGGGTGAATCAATATTCTATTAAATAATTCAGAAAAAAGCCATCTAATTATTATAGCACATTTAATTGCAAACAAGAATGAATACATTGATAGAAGAATGACAGCATAAGACACATCAACACCATATTTTTACATGGAAAACCAAAAATGGGAAAAACCGAGGTGAGGATTATCTCATAATATAATATATTCATATATAAAATATTACAATGGCTCACTACCCAGACACACTGTCCTTGAAAGGCTCATAGCCTGAAATGATTACAAAAGAGTGTGGCTCACTGCTAAAAAGGTGAACTGAGAAGAATGCACCTTCCTTGTGTTGGAGTTTAGTTTCGGTGAAGCACAATATATGAAACACTTCTCTGCAAGTGTATGCAACACATTTTTCTACTCATACATTCCATTCACTCACACATCATCACCTCTCTACTGCCTCTCTTATTTTCCTCTCTATATTTTTTACCTCAAAAGTGTTCACATATATATACTCTATGTAATCAAGTACACCAATTAGGTTGACCTAATTGTAGTAACCCCATTTCAAATCAATACCAAGCCTGTCAAAATTAACCTCAAAAACACATTCATCTTTGCATGATATTAGTCGACATGAACCTATGATAGATCCCTTTATCATTTTCAGCACATATTTAATCTTCTTAATACTAATTCATAATTAGGTCAAAAAGAGTTAAACCTAAAACATCAACACTCCAACGTATATGCTATTTATCAAATGTGTAACACAAAAACTTGTTAACACATTGAACTGTTCTTTAGATGACACTGAATAACTTATCTTCAACACTGCAAAACAAAATAATTAATCATGAGAAAATGCAGAATCTCCCTCATTAATGCATTGTACAAAAACTCACTTTAGACTTTAGATCATAACACTATTGCTCATATCTTCTATATTCCTTCACATATCATCACAAAACTTTGACGCAGCATACATATTGTAGTAACAAGACTATGTACAAGGTCTTGTAGTGATATATTTCTTTGGGGTGAAATCTAAACCAAAAAACTAACATACTAAACTAGTATATAAGTAGAATACTATTTTCCAAGCTACTAGTACCATTAAATTTCCAACTATATAGCTAAGTCAATTGAAATCTTGTCAGTGGATGAAAATTATGTCAAAATAGAACATATTATCAACTTCTAAAAGAAACTTATAAAATAAGATAATCCGGACGAAAATACCGAATCAACAAACTTCCATTATCGGAGCAACTACTGAACTATACAAGTAATGTACATCACTGACAATCACCCAAAATCCATTGTTGACATCAATGAAAACCTTATAATTTCTAATAGAGGCCTCGCATACCCTTGAGGTATTTCAATATTTCCCTTATAAAACCTTATAAATCCTAAATAAGGTCTTTTGAGCACCCTTCTGTAGTACATTGAATATATAGTCAGTTGAGAAGATACTCACTATGTACTTTTAAGTGGTAGGGTAGAGCTCACTTTTGGAAAGGATTTATCCTCCAAGGTAATGGGTGTGTAGGTGGTACATGACCTTGCATTCCACAACTACTCACACCCTAAGTAGATAGTATATCAAATGAGCTTGCAAGAGGTATCAATCCCTTATTAAATATTTTAGGATTGTCTTTGTGACTTTTTTATTGTGTTTTTTACATAGAATAAGTTTGTTTGTAAACCTTTCATACTAAGCCAATTTAAGTTCATATTTTGACAATCATTTCTCTTTTTTGAAATCATAATCATCATTGGTATCCTTCAAACATAAATTTGAAGCCAATTTTAGGATAATCATTACCTACAATCTTATTGCTAAAATCAATCTTGCCTTGGTCATAACCTCATCCCAAAACACATATTCCACAAAACCATAGTCCAAAAATTCCAAACACATAGTCTATTTTTCCAAATCACAACTCCTAGTGCATACTCCATATACTTGTTTCCGTCAAATTCTAAGTCTTCAGTATTTTTTTCTACATCCCTCATATCAAACCAATATCTTTTCCCATTTCATATTATTTTCCTTAACAATGCCTTTAGTATTTTATCCATAAAATCACCATTTTAATGTATTCCCATTGTCCAATCATTAACATAACATCTTGAGTTCAAGGTATACACCCATTTGTCACTCATTTTAAATTATTGAGTTGGTTCATACCCTTATTCCATCCTTGTTTTAAGTCCAAATATTTGAGACCCTTAATAAATATTTGATCATTAAACCATCACCATCCTTTGTACGTGTCATCTTTACAATCCAAATATTATTATCACCAAAAGAAAATCCTTTGAATTTTTTTAAAAGTGTCACCTTTGGATCTCCTTTATTCAAATTATCAACCAATGTATCCTTTGGGACCCTTAATTTATCATAAAACCTATATCTAATTCATATATCTAAGTCGTTTCCAAGTCATCCACTAAACAAAACTAAGGTTATCCCTTATTTTAGGAAATTAATTATTCTTTTGACATAGTTGATTATCCTAAACCAAGACCAATGGGTCCTAGCACAAGACAAACCATTAGTAATGAAATGATTAAAGAAAAACCTTTTCATAATAAATTACTCAAAAAGGTTTCCTTCATTACAATATCTTCTCAACATCAACATGGCATTAGTGAAACTGATTATGACACACCCAACCAACATGAATACACTATTCTTCCTAATGCCATCCTCAATAAAAAACAAGGACATGATCTCATATAAATATTCTTACAAATAAACAAAGATGCAATCCTTAGATGAGTTATAAAATCAGGGGAAAAACTACCTCCTAGTTATGAACTTTTCCACCTTGATCGCATAGTACATCTTAATCCCTTGGATCATGATCACACCCGTGAGAATGTTCCAGCCAAAACCCATAACTAACTTCATCCCATTTATGATGACACCAAATTTCCTTTAGACCATAATACTCATCCTTGATGCCAAATTAGTTTTTCAAAAGCTTAGAAAAAATTATTAGGGAAGGTGTCCCTCCTAGTAAAGGATGAACTTCAAAAAGTGCAAGATGTTTTGGTTCATTTGGCCTATTGACTATATAGAGTGGGAATCTAATGTGATCCTAGTAATAAAGAAAACCAAAGGAATTAGGGTATGTACATATTTTAGGGATATCAATAAAGCTTTCCCCAAAGACTATTTTCTACCAAATATTGAATGATAGTAGATCTGACAACTAATCATTATATGTTATCTCTTATGGATAGAGTTTAGCGGTACAACCAAATTCAAATAGAACCACAAGACCAACATAAGACAACCTTCATCACCCCTTAGGGAATATTTTTTCATAGTCATGCCACTCAGCCTAAAAAATGCTTGTGCCACATATCAAAGGGTCATGACTATAATATTCCATGATATGTCAAGTATGATATTGTTGAGGATTATATGCATGTTATCCTATGAAAATAAATATTCAAAATAGATAACCTAGTCATATTTTTCTATATCTTTTAGTAACTTAAAGAGTATAAGGTTAGAATAAATTCCAATAAATGTGTCTTTGGAGTCGCATCAAGAAAAAATTTAGTGTTCATTATTTGTAGGTGTGGCATACAAGTAGATCTATATTACGGATAAGAAATAATATAAATTCCACCTCTTAATAACCTTACACAAACTTATGTATCTTACAAAAAAAAATTCATGCCATCAGGTGGTTCATTGTCCAGCTAGTAAATAAGTTTATCCTTACATCTAATATGAAAGAATGTGAAATTTGAGTGGACTCAATCGTGCAAAAATTATTTGATCACATTAAAGAATATTACTTGTCCAATCCTCCAATTGTAGTGTCACCCATTATCAATAAGCCTTTGTCTCTCTACATATTAGTTACATATCATGTCTTAGGTGCTCTCTTAGCTTAGCATAATGATCAAGAAAGAGATAATGGCATCTATTACCTCAAAATAATATTGGTCAGATGTGAACTCAATTGTTCATCCATGTAGAAAGATTGTATTTCACTAATACATTCCACACAAAATCTTCAACAATACATGCTTAGTTCTATCACTCAAAAGATAATCAAGGGGTGGGCTATAACAAATCAATTAGTAAAGGCTATCTTTTAGGATTATCATCCTTTGATCATACAATTTCTATGAATCCATCCTTCACATTGAAGAAAGAAAACCATGGATCTTATACTTCAATCAATCATTTACCTCACATGGATCGAGTTTTGGCATCCTTTTCATCACCACCCAAGGTGATATTATACCAAAAGAATTTTTCATTGGATTTCCTTTCATAGAAAACATATCATAATATTAGGAATTCATTTATTTGAATGAAGGAAGTATAAACTAGGGAGTATTTGATGCTCTACTTTTTATATTTATCATTGTGTAAATGTAATAGTCTAGTAATAATTAAATCACATGGGAGTTATATAACATAAAATGAAATATCATGGAACTCCTTATTTTAAATAAATTCAATCAATTCATATATTGTGGAAGAGCGTTAGAATTTAAGTGTTATACATTTTAAGTTTTTTCATTATCTCATTATACAATGATGATTTGCACAATAGATACCAAAATAATATCTTAGCTTGTCAATTCTTGAGTTGATCAATAGTATCATAATCCTTTGAAGTCTATTTATACATTATGGGACAAAGCTATTTGTTTTAAAGAAACATTTCAACTTCTATCTAATCTTGATGTTTAAGCTCAACTATGTGATAGTCTTGTGAATTATCTATCAATTGAAATGTAGGATTATCTCCACTAGAAGAAGTATGAAAAAAAAGGGACAAGGATATTTATATGCAATCTAAATAATAGGTGTGAAATAAAAAAAAAATAGATCATGAGAAATCCTATCATCATGTCTATATAATCCTCATGAGACTATCTTAAGAAAAGTAGACAATGAGAACATATGATAAATTTATAAAAGAAGTTTAATGAAGATAAGATGAGACAAACCTTTACAAATATTCACCATTTATGTGAAGTCTAAATGTGAAAATAAATAAAATATAATCATGTACATACTTATAATTATGAAGAAATAATAGTTTAAAATGTAAAGGAATATTTGTAGTACCATCATAAGCATCATGTTGTAAGTCTTCTCTAAGAACCATAATGTCATTATGTAGTGAATGTGAAGTTAATGATGTATCAAGATGAGATGAATGAGAAGATAATGTGCTAAGATCAACATGCATCTTATCATCACTTGCAAGGTCTCACTATGTGAAATTCTATTATAAGAATCCATAGGGTTAACATAAAATGTACACAAATGATTATCAATGATATCATTATTGTTAGGAAAAGGTGTGTTGTCTACCTTGCATAATTTTTTTATTATATTAGCAGGGAAGGGCCCAAATCATGTGGTAACAAAGTAGCCAAAACCACAGACAACAAAATAGGTTAGGGAAACAACACCAGCCAAACCCGAAAAAACAACAGATAATTACTATTAGGTCATCATAAGTGGCATGTAGGCCATATAACTAGTAATAGCGTCCACAAGATTTTATAATGTAATATTTATTTATTATATATTGCACCTAGGGAATCTAGGGATGTGTGTATCACATGGGCTAGCATTCTTGGGGCCACTTTATACCCTCGTAGTTCAAGAAAAGACCATGGTAAAAGTGGAAAGAGGATGATGAAGACAGAGGGTGGAGGGCAATGATCAGATGAAAAAAAAATGCCCAGGGGGTGGACCAAATGATTGACCTTGTCGATGTGAAAGCGCAAGAGCCACGTAGCTCGACACAAGGCCAAAGATAGATGATGGAAGAGACAAGATAGACAAAAGATAGAACCCCAGGGGTGGATCAAATGACCGACCTTGCCTACATGAAAGCACAGGGGCAACGTAGTTCGACAAGAGACCAACAATAGACAATGGATAAGGGATGATGAGATGACCAAGATAAATGGATAAAATGATGGAGTGGATATGATGAGCCAAGATAGGCCATAGGATTGGATAGAACGATGGTTGATATGTGTAAGATATGTAGGATGTGAAGCTCAGGGATGGGATAGGTAATTTAGATCATTAGAATATGAATTTGAGAGGTGAGACGATGGATAGATGAGTGATGAAGATGTGAGAAAGATGTGGTAAATAGATAGGAGGGACGAATGACGATGTGAATGGCATTGGGTTGCATGCGGGTAGCCTAGAGCTAGTTACCAATGACAAGGGATAATAGAGGGAAATGGATGGATGGATAAGAAGATGCTAGGATAGGTGGATAGATGATGGATAGATGAGTGATGAAGATTGGAAAGATGTGAGAAAGAGATAGGAATGATGATAGTGAAATATCAAGTCATTAGATTGCATGAGGGTAGCCTATAGCTAGAGACCAATGACAAGGGACTATGAGATGGAAGGAAAATGGATGGATTGATAAAGATGGGGAGATAGAAATATTCTAGGATATATGGATAGAAGGATAAGGATTCGGAAAGATGACATGGATTACTGGGTAGATAAACGGATGAGGAGATAAGGATGAAAAGATAGAAAAGGAATTGTGGATGGGTAGATAGGAAGATAAGGATAGGGAGATGGATTGGATGTTTAGATAGATGAATGGGGAGATAAGGATGAAAGGATGAAAAGGACTAGTGGATGAGACAATGGAAGATAAGGATTTGGTAGATGGAGGAGATAAGGATGGGGAGATGGATTGGATGGACGATGTCTCCAAGGACCCAATTGCAAATAAGGAGATGCCCCCACTCTATATGTGTCATGCATGACGAGGCAAGAGGGATAGCAAGATGGGTGGATAAGGGAGTGAGATGGGCAATGGAAGATATGATAGTGTATGGATGGGAATATATGCCAAGAGGTGTCCAAAGCATGTATATAGGTTTTCACCTACATTTATCAAGATCATAAGGAAGAGGGAGGAAGTGGGATAAATGGGATAGGATGGATAGGATGCAGAAGATAGGTAGATGTAGGAGATGGAGGAAAGGAATGCATAAGTGGATGTTGCCCCCAATCGTGGAAGGAGACTAGATGGGGAATTTATGCATGATGCTTGTTTTCCAAGTTTTCACCATTGGACGAATGATTTTCTCTTTATTATTATTTTTTTTTGTTTTTTGTAATTTTTTGATTTTTTCTTCTTTTTCTGATTTTTTTGCTGATTTTTATTTTTTGGACTAGGATGTGGACGAAGATGGATAAAGATAGGGATATGGATATGCATATGTTATAGGACAGTTGATAAGGATAGGGATGAAGGACTCACACATCAAGTTCCATATGAGGTAATAAGAGCCCATGTTTGAAGTGACTATTCAGATGTTGGTACAACCTTATTAGACTGGATGGTTTATGCAAGAGGATAGATTAAAGGAATTTGATGGGGGAGATATGGGGGATAGTGGATGGGATTGTGGAAGGTGTATGAATTGAATGATGGAGCGGATGGGTGATGGGGGAAGGTGTTCAGGACCAACATGGGCACATGTGATGGTGGATGCGAAAAGATAGGTGGATGAATGGATGGAGAGTATGACGATAATGGAGGCATTGGGATAGTGAATTTTGGGATGTAGGGACCCAAAACAGATTTAGAAGATGGAGGAGGTGAATGATTTTGTGGGGGAATAGTAACTTTGGATGTCATCATGGATTTTTCATTTGAAGGTATGGCACCTTTTTTCTTTGGGATCCACATGGTTTTTATTTTTGCTTCGGTGGGCCTTTGTGGCCTTTTGGATTGATTTGGATTTTGGACTTGATTTTTCTATTCTTCAACATGTCTATGGAAGGGGACATGAGGAGCTTTAGATTCATGTGGATGTTTGGATTTATGTATTGTTGCTTTGGTATCCAAAGTTCTTTTAGTAGCAAGGGGATAGATGCGAGGAGATGGATGATGGGGAGCGATGGAGGTAGGCATTTGATGAGGAAGTGTGGATGGATAATTTGTAGGTATGTGCCTTTGTTGATCCTGATTAGGAGTTATGAAGGTAGGATTTTTATGCTGTGTACGAGGGCGAGGGGGTGGATGAATAGGATAAGATGGAGGGGGTGATTTTGGGATATAAGGACCCAAAATAGACTGTGTATATGGAGGATGTGTGGGTTTTGATGGAGGGATACAAGAACCCATAGTAGATGGAGGATTAGCAACAATGGATGGAGGGACATAAGGACCCAAAATGGATTGAGAGGATGAGGGAGGAAGATGGATGGTTGTTTGTAAGTAGTATGATGGAGGAGGGGGGATGGCGGAATATGTCTTGGGAGAACGATGGGAAGTACCTCTTGCGCCTTTAGAAGAGGATCATTTAGGATGTATGAAGGTTGTACCAACATCTTTAGAGTGCGGGTATTGGGAGATATATCCGAGACCATGTGTGCCTGGATGTTCTTTGACTTGAATGGGTTCTAAAGTACCTTGCTCATGAAGGCCTAAACCTTTTCCTTGATAGTTCATGTTCTCAAGCATATGATCTATGGTAGGATGCTTATTCTTTTGGAAGAATGATGCGATTGCATTATTAGGTGAAGGAGGATGGGTGGTGCATATACTTTGATTTTCTTCGACAAGAAGACCACCATGGATGCACATAATGTTACCAAGGTGATACAAAAGTGGCATTGGGATTGTAAGACTAGATGGCGATGAAGGATCATGTGATGGGGATGAGGGGATAGCAACATTAGGAGGAATGAGTGATAAGGGATCATGAGAGGTAGTGGATGATAAGGGATCATGAGATGGAGTGATTGGATCTTGAAGGCAAATGGGATCATGGGATAGAGTGGAGGAGATAGCGTGATCTTGAGATGGGGTGGATGGGAGGATAGGATCATGACTTGGTTGAGGGTATGGATCATGAGATGAAATGGATGGAAGACTATGTTCTTGAGATGGAGTAGATGGGATGGAGTGATCTTGATTTGGAGGAGGGGATATGCTTGTATGCTTTGGATCAAGCTCTTGGCATGACTCATCTTGTGTGGGATGTATGATGATAGAAGAGTGTTGGAGGGACTCCTCAATTGGGGGAGAGAGGAGGATGGAGGATTCATGAAGGTCATTGGATTGAAGTTTGTGAATATTAGGACTAGGAGGAGGGGATTGGATGTCTTCAATGGATCTAGTAGTAGAATATGGGGATTCAATGGATTCGATGGGTTTGACCGGCTCAATCGTTTGGATGGTGGGAGGAAGGGTGATGAGAGGGATAGGTGTAGGATGGAGGAGGACCTCATCACTAGTGATAGTACATGATAAAGTGGGAGGGCATGGTGTCTCTTCTTGCATGAGTCCTTGGTCAAAATTTGGAAGGGATGTAGGATTAGGTAGAGTGATGGGAATGTATGGAGGATTAGGATTGGGGATGGGATTGGATGTAGGATTAGGAGGAGATGGAGGATGAGGATTAGATGAAGGGATGGGAATGGATGGAGGATTAGGGATTGGTGGATAAGGATTAGATGAAGGGATGGGATTGGATATAGGACTAGGAGGAGATGGAGGATTAGGATTAGATGAAGGGATGGAAATGGATGTAGGACTAGGAGGAGATGGAGGATTAGGATTAGCTGAAGGGATGGGAATGGATGAAGGATTAGGGATTGATGGATTAGGATTGGATGGAGGAATAGGAGAAGATGGAGGATTAGGATTAGACGAAGGGATGGGAATGGATGGAGGATTATGATTAGGGATTTGTGGATTAGGATTGGATGTGGGGATGGGATTGGATGGAAGACTAGGAGGAGATGGAGGATTAGAATTAGATGAAGGGATGGGATTGGATGGAGGATTATGATTAGGGATTTGTGGATTAGGATTGGATGTGGGGATGGGATTGGATGGAAGACTAGGAGGAGATGGAGGATTAGAATTAGATGAAGGGATGGGATTGGATGGCGGACTAGGAGGAGATGGAGGATTAGGATTAGATGAAGGGATGGGAATGGATGGAGGACTAGGAGGATATGGAGGATTAGGATTAGATGAAGGGATGGAAATGGATGTAGGACTAGGATGAGATGGAGGATTAGGATTAGATGAAGGGATGGGACTAGATGGAGTACTAGGAGTGGTTGGAGGAGATGTAGGATTATGATTAGATGGGGGATTAAGATATAATGCGGTGAAAGGGAGAGTGATGTAGGAAGATGTGGATGTTGGATTAGATTGGGATGGGGAGTGATAGTAGGAAGATGTAGATGAAGGATTAGAATGGGAAGATGTGGAATTAATGTAAGGGTATGGGGATGGGGGATTGTGATAGGAAGGTGTGGATTTTGGATTAGAATAGGAGGATTGAGGTGGTGAACCATTGTAGGAGGACATGTATGGTGGGTTGGCATAGAAGGATATGGATGGTAGATTAGGATGAGAGAATTGAGATGGTGGATGAGGATAGGAGGAATATTGGGAAGTGGGATTGTGATAGGAATGTGTGAGTGTTGGATTAGGATGAGAAGATTGGGATGTGGGATTAAGGTAGAGGTATTGGGATTGTTGATAATGATGAGGGTAAGAGGATGTGGATGTTGGATAGGATAAAGGTTGAATGGGAGGACATGATGAATATGTCGATGGTGAGGATGTTGGATATCCCTTGTCAAGGGTAGCATAAGAACCATTATTAGATGTGGATGAAGGCATGGTGGGATAGTTTGAAGAAGTAGTGGGATTTTGGGAGGCGATTGGAGAGAGATTTCTAGCAATGATAGCATCAAGGGGATCTATATAACAATCTTCATGATCAACAAGATTTTCATTATCGTCATCAACGGAGTTAGGATTCCCCTTGACTACTATTATTGGTCATGTGAGAGGGGGATAAATATTCATGATGGATATAGATTAGAATGAAAGAATAGATGATGGATAGAGAACTAGGATGAACTGAAAGCTCAGATTGGGATTGGATGAAAGCTCAGATTGGGATTGGATGAAAGCTCAAATTAGGATGATGGGATTAACGCTCAGATTAGAACTGGATTGGAGCTTAGATTGGGATTGGATTGAAGGATATGATAGGATTGATTTGGAATCAAGATCATGGATTTCAACTAGAGGACGTAAGGTGTTGACAATCAAATTTTTGCCAAATTTGGCAGTTTTCAAAAATTATCAAATTTTGCCATTTTAGGAAACTTCATAGGAATAAGTTTGAGAGTCCAGCATTTTCCACAAAATACCCAATACTAAGATAGGATGAATTGCCAACTAACATCGGAAATATGAGACATGCATTCAGAGTTATTAACGAAACAGTTCGTCAAAAACTGGAAAATTGAAAAGAATAAATGCCAATTTGTGATTTTGAGGGTCAAGATGAAAGTTTGAGGCTCTGAAAATGTGTCGAAGGAGGATCCAAATGCCATCTCCTAATGCAACCACTCGTAAAATTTCAGCCAAAACCCACATCCGAGTCAAAAGTTATGGCCTCTGGAAGTTTTGGCATAAAAATCAAAAATTTCAAAAATGAAGTCTAGATGATTGGGATGGATGATTTGATGATAGATATGGACTCCAATGATGTTCTAAGAAGCACTTATGTAGTTTGGTCGATGAAACGTTGATTTTTAGAAAATGTTGACTGCTCAAAACAGGGAAACGACCGCTCGGAACGGGTAATCAGATATTCAGGTTGGATAGATAGATGGTCGAGAGGGGTGAACGAGGGCTTGGAATGGCCAAATAAAGGTTTGGATTGGTCAAATGAGTGTTTAGGATGATGGAATGGTCAAACAGAGGCTTCAGGGGTTCGAACGGGGGTTCAAAATGATCAAACGGGTGAAATTGGCCGTTCAGCGGGGCGTATTCGCACTTCTGCAAAAAAAACTAAAACAGAGGGCAAGGTCACCCCTCTGCAGTAAAAGGCTGAAACAACAAAGGGCAGATTCACCCCTCTACAGAAAATGGCCGAAATAGAGGGCAAGACCGCCCCTCTACAGTGGAAATTTGAACTTGGTTTGGATAAGGGATTTTGGCAAGGACTTAAAATGGTTTAATGACAGTTTGACTTACCAAAATTTACTGGTTTTTCACAAAAAGACACTTTGAACAAGCACAATCCTATGATTAGTGTTTAACGGGTATGGCCAGCAAAGGTCTTACTCTAGGATGAACAAGGTTTCTAAGGAGTCCTCGATATAGGCTCGGTACGTGAGACACAAATCGTGAACACCAGTCCATCACAAGCGTGAGTCAAGAGCCCCCAACGAGATACTGAAAGGCTCGGACCAACTCTTCACGTCTATCTAGGTATCACCCTAGCTTCGACGTTCCACCAATTACGATGCAACTAGATTGAGGTACAGCTTTGGCTCTCCCCCCTTTATATACCCCACTGGTACGTGTGGTTGGGATCGTCCCTTGGGGTGATGAAATCCCTAAGCAGGTCCCGCTAAGAAGATGACACTAATTGTTTCCCACGACCTCCTTCGGATCCACACAATGTGCAAAGGAGGAAAGTGAAAACAAAATAATGCCCCCTTAGGGTAAAATAAGTAAAATAGACACAACAAACAACTAATATTACTTTCCCTTACTTATACTAAGTACATAGATAAAGTAGCAAGGAAAGACTTTTAAGAATCGGAATAAAAAGGAAGGTCCTACAAGGAAATGTTAATTATTTATCCCTTCCCTTTTGTGATTTTGTAGCAAAAATACGTAAGATACCAGCAAGCAATCTGACTTCACTCATCAACAAACAGGATTACTGGGTTAGAGCACAAAATAGCAAAAGAAAGAGACAAAAATGAAGCTAAAATGTCCCTTTTTACCTTCTTGAATGTGCTGTTAAGGGCAGATTCGCCCCTCTGCAATGAACAGTCAGAAAACAGCCTAAAGGGCAGATTCACCCCTCTGCAGAAAACAGTCAAAGGGTAGATTCACCCCTTTGTAGAAAACAGTCAGAAATAGAGGGCAAGGTTGCCCCTCTGCAAAAAACTATCGAAAATAGCAAAGGGCAGGGTCGCCCCTCTGCAGAAAATAGTTAGAAACAGAGGGCAGGGTCGCCCCTCTGCAGAAAACAGTCAAAAATAGAGGGCAAGGTAGCCCCTCTGCAGAAAACAGTCGGAAACAGCAAAGCGCAGAGTCGCCCCTCTGTAGAAAACAGTCAGAAATAGAGGGCAAGGTCGCCCCTTTGCAGAAAATAGTCGGAAACAAAGGGCAAGGTCGCCCTTCTGCGGCGTTTGGGAGGGCAAGTTCGCCCCTCTACAACCTGAATCTGCAAACAAGAAAACAACAAAAAATGTGAAAGAAAGAGACCCTTTTGTGGGTCCTATCGGGCGTGCCAGAAATGTGATCCTAATAAAATGTTGCTTCCTAAATGTGAGATGTTAGATAAAACTAATAGTGCAATAAAGAGAAACAACAAGATAATAGGGCACCTCAATAATTAGCCTAAGAAAATGAACAATATGAAAGCAAGATAAACAAATAAATTGTTGTTATACCTTCATGTTGTTGCTTCCTTGGTTGGCCCTTGATGTTGAAGTCTTGTGTGCTCCTTGGATGGCAATGAAATGAAGTGGATGCAAGATGAATTGATGCAATATGGGTGCTAAAATGGATGAGAGCTTGAATGACAATTTTGCAAGAGTTTATTTGCAAAAGACTTGATCGTCAAAATGAGGGAATTGAAGGGGTATTTATAGGCTAAATTGAATTCTCTAGAGAATTCAACGGTTGGGATTGATCCAACAAAGATCAAGATGAAGGGCTATGGTGAGTTGAGGACTCACAATCCCTCACATCTTGACATGTGGAAGGTGAGATGTCTTAGGGTGGAGTGATGTGGAAATGAGGTGGATCTTGGGGGATGAGAAGATTCCTTGGAAGAATAAAAGTGAATTAAAAATTCACACTGATTGGAAGAATCTAGTGGATAAAAGAGTGTCTCCAAAAAGATGGAGATTTGTCACATGTGGGTGATGTAACAAGTCCAAGGTTCTAGAAGCCCTTGGCACATGTGAAGTGACAAGTCAAGGCTTCTAGAATCTTGCATGGGGGATGGGGAAGACCTTGGGAAGATAAAAGTGAATTAAAAATTCACATGGGGAAGAGGGGAACCTTGGTTGAATAAATGTGAATTAAAAATTCACATGGGGAAGGGAGTCCATACCAAAAATGGTAAGTGGGAAGGTTGACCAAAAAAGGTAAGCCAAATGTGGCTAATGATTCTAATTAAGGTTGTGCAAACACATGATTAAGGTAATTAATGAGAGATTAGAGGCAAGTGGGAGATTGTGGAGGATGTGACACTTAATCTTGATTAAGTGGTGCACATCCTAATCACAGATTAATTAATTTAATCCGGATTAGGAGAGGGTTATGGAGAATGTGACAAGGAGAGAGAAAAGAGGAATTAAAAATTGGTCTTAATTCAAATGGTTAAATGACTAAATTAAATAATTTGTCATGTTTATTTAATTTAGAGAAGACAAGGGGGTAAGGTAAAGTATTCAATTTATTTAATTACATACTTTAGGAACCTTAGGTAGAAAATGAAATAATGATTAAATAAATTATTTAATCACTATTAATGAAATAGATGAATAAAGTAGATAATTTTGATCATATGGAAGTGATCAAATTTGCATGTCTACGGTAGGTATGCAAAAATTTCTCTACTTACATTCATTCAAGAGGCTAGATCGCTTATCTTTTGTCATATGGTTGGATTAATGTGGCATACAATGTCAATGTGGGCTATAGTTTTTTTAATATGTTCAAGTTATGCTTGTGTTTTTCCCTGGGTTTACTGTTTAGTGCTCAATATGATCATAAATGTCATTTTTCCATGTTGATTTTTATCCCAAATGCTTTGTTAGCTATTCTAACTTCTTGTATACTTTGGTTATTCATCGACTTTAATATAATTTCTCCATCTCTATGTATCTTTTGGTTCAATAAATACTTGTCTCTTTCTTATTTGTGTTTTCTCTTGTTGGCCTAAGTGAGATGTAGAATGCTTGAATTGAAAATTTTCTATCATAGACACCCACATATATGCTTCATGCCATATTCATTCCATGGGGACACGTCTGCTTGAACATTTGTTATTTTTTATACATGTCGAGGTGAAATTGAAGGTTTAGAAGGTTCAGGGAACTGGGTTATGATAGTCTCTTTCTTATTCTTTTCCTTTGTTCAAGATTACAAGGCATCACTTGTTTCATCTCTTTGGACTATGTTTGATAGTGTTAATTACTGATACATATCGATCCTTTCTCTATCAATTGTTAGAATTCTATCCAATTTCAAAGCTTTAAGGCAAAAAGTGTCTAGTCAGAAGGACTATACTGAGTGACTTGTTGTAGATTTTTTTGTATATTATGGCTACAATGGCTATTTGATCCAGACCTTCCTCGAGATTGAAGCCCGAATTTTTGGATTTTTGTTGTTATTATCTATAATGAATATTGGTATGTAATGAATACTAATAGTTTTCATAGTGATACAAAGGTATGATAAGTTTGATAACTACCTTATGATAGTCATAAGGCTATGATTGTCCTTTATATATTGCTACCCTTTGCTTACCAAAACCTTGTTCTTGAAAGACTTGTCAATAGAAAATAACTTATTATCCTTTTGTATCTAATCACCATCTTTAAATTTTTATAGGGTTTCTAAGAGAGATCCATATGCCTATGGTTGTCCTCTCATGATGAAATAAGGGTTTTAACTAGGGTTTTGAACTACTATATATTGTTCATGATCACAATGCCTGTCACGTTGCACTCTATTCATTGCTACCTTACTATCATGATGGCTCATCAAATGTTCATGTCCTTGCACTCTTTCATTTGTTCATATGAATCTTTATCTTTCATGAAGTTTTTGTCCCGATTGCCATTTTTACCAAGGTTTGCAACTTTATAAACTACCCTTTGCATCATCTCTTCTTTATAGGGTTCATCTCAAGCATGCTATTATCTCCTTCTAGCTCACTTTATTTGCAACCTTTGTCCCTTATTTATTGCATCACCCTTGATTATTTGACCTTTGGTTTCCCTTTTAAGCTTCATCATAGTCCATGAAAAAATGGTCTCGTATGGTCTATCCTTTGTCTTAACCCTTATTTAAGGTCTGCCATCTTAGAAGTATATGGATTGTCATATCATTTTTTCAATGTCATTCATCTCTAAACTTGTCTTTTTCATGGTCTGTGCATTAGCAAAACTTGAATGTCACCTTGATGATCTTTTAATCCATCCTTGACAATCTCTAGTGCCTTGGGGGTATCATCTACTACTATCATATCCTTTTGTCTTAATTGCCTTAAGTTTTGCCATGCATAAGGATAGATATAATCTAACTTTAAACATCTTAACATGATTGTCCCCTTTTAACTTAATTAATGACCTACCAAGTTCATGGTGGAAAGATGCCCATATTGTATAAAGCACTTTTTTCATGCATTTCTTCTCAAAACTATGACTTCTCCTTGTCTTGGTACATTTTTTCATTTATAGATACAAATCCATTTGTGTGAAGATTAGGCATGGAAAAAGAGTATGAACATGAGCCGTATTCATCAAAACTATCCTTTTGAGATGAGGATTAATTTTGAAAAGTTAAGAAATTTTTTTAAGGTGTTGTACCCTTCACAAAAGAGCCACAAGGGCCAAAAAAGAGCAGTCTAAAAAGGAAAAATTAACATAAAAAAGCAGTAACCAAAGACAGCACACTGGCAGCACAAAGACCACAGGGAGACAACCGAAAGATAGAACACTAGCGCAAGTAGCAGCTAACTGGCATTGTCCCAGTTTTTGAGTAGGAGGTCCACAGCCTCATCACCCACCTAGTCTTTGTTATCCTGACTATTGTTCCCCTCCATTTCCTCCTTGATAGCATTAGACAGGGTGTTGGTGACAAAGTGGCCCAACTTCATGGTGAAGTGGGTCAACCCACGAAACCTTTTGTCAAGCTTGTCCATTCTTTTTTCCAAATCACAGGGCTCCACCCCAATGTCCATGGTCCCCGGGACCTCACCAGGCTCTTCGACCAGAGGATGCAGAGAGTGTGAGGTGGAGCCAACATTAGGATCCTTGCTTTCCATGGGAGTAAACTGGGGCTCCTCCACAAATTCATCCTCATCCTCTTTCGTTTCCTCTTCCTTGTATCCTTTGCTATTAGACAGCTCCTCCTCCGAGTCCTCAATAATCGGCCTCTTTTTTTTGTTCTTTGCAAGCCTCCCAGATCTTCTTCTGGAATTTTCCCCTCTAGTCATCTCAATAGTCCCCACAACAATGTCTCCTCTAGAGTCTTTCCTTGTTATGTTCCTTCCCTTACCATCCTTAACAATCAGGTCCGACATACCTTTCTCCTTCCCTCTTTTTGTAGTGGTGGCCTTATGGGCTGAATCCACCAGAGTGGATTTTAATTCATAGAGACCCTTTGCCGCACTAGCATGAGCCTTACCCAAACCACCCTTAAGTTTCTTGGTGGTTATCTTGGCTTTGGGATTCCCCGCAGTGCCCGTATTGGATTTCTGGGGAGGACTTTTAGACTTGGCCAGGGAAATATTTATAGCTGACAGGGGTTCAAAATCCTCAATGTGAACAATCATAATAGCTTTAGGAAGAAAAAGGGCTAGGTGGAAGTGATAAAGTATCAGAATGAGCCCCTGATGGAGCGGGAGCAATGGGAGATCACTAGGGTTAAGGCTAGCAGACTCTTTGCATTTTTCGACCGAGCTTTCCAAATCCATTAGAAGGAAAAATGGAAAACTAAGCAACATCTTGTGTCTAAGATGGTTTAACAGGGGAAAGTGATAAAAAAAGCAGTTTTTAAACCTAGCTTCAAAGGTGACGTACTTCATCAGCGCTAGGCACACTTGATCCCAGGGCTTCGAGAGGCCTTCTCTCTCAAACCCCGACTGGTTCCGCAGTGGGGCCTCATCACCTCTGAAAAAGCTTTCAAGCTTTTTTGATCCAATTTCTTGGTGTGCTTGGGGTAATTTTTCCCCATACATTGTAAACTCATGGCCTGCACAATGACTTCCTCACTGATTTCAAATGAAATTCCTCCGATTGAGACCCTTCGATCCTTCCATGAGTTGGAAAACTAGCCCGACAAGTTAGGGTCATGACCGACCAAAATTTCCAAAAGCGGTGCAATGCCACCTTCCACATAGATGTGCCAAACTAAAGGATTATTCCTAAACTCATTGTAGTTGTCCAGCTTAGTCCTCACCCGCTCACCACCCATTTTTCCAACCTGCACAGGAAGCCCAAGAGTTTGCAAGAAAAACCAAATGCAGACACCATAGGTAATTACCACATAGTATTCATTTTGGCAAGGTATACAACAAAGGTTAATTACGCCAGTGTACCGGTCGCACGCGCGGAAGGGAAAATCACCACAGGGTGACTTGATAAAGAAATTAATGAGGATCTTGGGGTGATTGCGGCCAGCAATGCAAAAAATGATGGGCATGTAGGGTTCCTTCTTCTCGGATAAAATGTGCATAAAATGAGGCAAAATGGTTTTATGACTAAAAATAGAAATCACCCTTAAAATTCCAATGGAGACACGCGCTAAAATAGCTAGCCCGAAGACACTAGAAGGAGGCCAACTTCCATAATGAGTAGTGAAATCATTATAACAACTCTCACACAAACTAATGCAAGGATGAGAAAAACTGAGATATCTCACTATCCCCAAAATAAGAGATCGCACGGTACGACTCCTCTGATACAATGAAGTCACATCCTTCCATCTTTCCTTCATCAAGCCACCAAACTTAATCATGTTACCATCCTTCAAATTTAAACCCTACCACCTTCCCATCACCTTAGTACACAGACCCATCCACCAAGTCCAAAGGACAGACACGTGGAACCTCCAAACCGTGCCCCACACACAAAAATATCTAAACCTGTAGTGAGTCAAAAAATTAGAGTCCCTCCACCAGCATGCCACCTCAGTGTTGACACTCATCTACCAAACCCCTAATAAAATCAGGTGGACCCCCCATTCAGTTCTTGTCATCCAAATATTTAAAATCATTGCAAATCTTGGTTGCTTTGTTCCCTCGTGATGATAGCTTGAATTTTTGGTGGAAACCTTTCCATTTCCCTCCAACATTTAGCAGAATCCCAGCAAGAGCCAAGATTGGCCAAGGCATCTGCCACTTGATTGCCTTCTCTAAAAATATGTGTCACCTTTGTATCCCTAAATTTGGATAAAAGGAACCTGACATCCAACAAAATATCCTTAGTATTCCAACCAATTAGTCTGCCTTTGTTAACAACATCCTTAATAGACTTGGAGTCTCCTTCAACGTGGAGATTAGCAATCCCCAAAGAGACAACAATTTTGAGGCCCATTAGCAGCGCACGATCTTCTGCCACTATTGAAGACTGGAACCCAATACCTCCAACAAAACTCACCACTAGAGTCCCCACATGATCTCTTATCACTCCACCAATACTTGCCATGCCTGGGTTGCCCTTAGCAGCCCCATCAAAGTTGAATTTAAACTAGCCTCTATCCGGAGGTTCCCATTTAGTATTTTTCTTGGCTAAGAGTTTCAAATTGTCAAAATAGTTAGCCTCTAAACCCTAATGCCATGCCTTGGCCATTCTTATTTCAAAATCCAATAGCCCCATCTCTAGGAGTTTCCCCTTAAAGAGAGATATTCTCCACAATGAGCCGAGCACCAATGCCAAAAAAATCCTTAGGGCTCCTCTCAACATTCCTGAAAACCGTGTTATTCCTCTCTTTCCACAAACACCAACCCAAAACAAGAGGGACCGGATTCCAAATTTCACTAGGTAGAGGGTGGGAATAGGGACCATACCAACCCAAAATGAATGATAAGAGATCCCTGCTCATAACCCAAGAGACATCAAGTTTCACAATAGCCAACCCCCAGACTTCGGCAGCAAACGGGCAGTGTAACAATAGGTGACTGACAGTTTCATCCCCATTCTTACAAAGAAAACATCTATTGGGAAAACAAAAACCTCGTTTTCTCAAATTGTCCAAGGTAAGAATCCTGTTATGATAGGCCGTTCACTAGAAGAAATGTATTTTAGGGATCATATGGCGATTCTAAATCTTCTTCTAGGGTCCCTCGACAGTAATTTGGTTTGTTAGCAGTCTGTAAGCCAATCGAACAAAGAGATCCCCCTGTTTGTCAAAGGTCCAAAAAAACTCATTCTCTCTGTCATAAGAAGGAAACTTGGTGCTAGAGAGAATCACCTAAAGGGACCGAGCTAGACAACAAAGGTCGTGAGACTGAGGGCAATAGAGGATAAGGTCTCTCCAAATCCTGGCTTTAGGGGGTCCATAAACATAATCATTGATATGGATGCCAAAGAATCTCTGGGCCAGACCCAACAAAGCTCTAAAGTCAGAGCAAGCCAGAGGGGTGTCAATTAGCCAAGTATCCTCACATAATTTGATTCTATTCCTATTACCCATTTTCCATTTAATCCCTTTCCTTAACAAACCTTGTGTGCTGCAAATGCTCCTCTAAACAACTGAGCCTTGGGGTGAGACTCCGAAAGACAATTGATCAAAGGCCTATCCTAAAGGTATTTGGAATTCAAAATTTTACACCAGTCCTTAGTATTCCTCAACTGATACCAACCAACCTTAGCCATTAGGGCCCTATTAGAGTTGACAATTTTCCTAACTCCAAGACCACCACAACTTTTGGCCTGGCAGACCTTTTCTCATTTCACCAAAGCAAGTTTCTTCTTTTCCTCAGTCCCAGACCAGAGGAAATTCCTCTGAATTTTTTCAAACTTATCAACAATGTACTTAGGCATCTTAAAGATAGATAGGAAGTAAGTGGGGATACCTTGGAGAGCCACTGTGAGCAATTGGAGTTTGTCAGCATGGCTTAGGATAGAGCCCTTCCACCCAGCCAATTTCCTTTGGATCCTTTCTAGAATCGAGTTCTAGAAATCAGTGGGAACCTCCTTAACCATGAGGGGGAGCTTAAGGTAAACCGACAGGAGCATTCCATTGACACATCCCAGGACCGCAGTCACCCTAGTTTGCAAGTTAGGCCTACATTTAAAGAAATAATTCATACTTTTATTGTAATTGATGCATTGACAAGAACAAGAGGCATAGTTGTTAAGACAAGATTTCCATTTCCCGGCTTCCACCATAGAGGCTTTCCCAAAGAGAAAAGTATCATCCACAAATTGCTACACAATGACCAGTTCCAGGGATGAAGTCGCTCTAATGCCCATAACAGAGCCCTCTAACAACAGACCAGTGAAGTTCCTGCTGAGCACATCAACAATCATTATGAAAAGATAAGGGGACAGGGGATCTCCTTGTCTGATCCCTCTTCCAACTGAGAAGAACCCAAAGGGGGATCCATTAACAATAACAGAGTACTTAACAGTATTAACACATTCCATAATGAGTTTGATGACTAAATTGTTGAATCCAAACTTAGCCAAGACCTTCGGGATGAAGTCCCATAGCACTTTTTCATAAGCTTTGGAGATGTCAAGCTTGAGAGCCATCCCCGCATAATTACATCTATCCATTGAGTGGAGTAGTTCATGGGTGGTCAGAGTAGCATCAAGAATATGTCACATGGTCCTTTCATCATAAAGGTTGTCACTATACCTTTTTGCTTGGCATTACTACACTTCTTAGGTATGTGATGTGATGTCTCCACTTGACTATCATTTTCCTGACCAAGACTGTCCATCACCAAGGTCATTATAATATCCAATATAAGAGTAGCCCTATCACAATATATTCTAATTATGCTCTATTCTCTATATCTATGTGCATTGTCTAGTATCATCATGCTCTTTTAGCTTATTTAGATTTCCCTTTTATTCATGTGTAGTCCTCACTTCTTGTACAAAATTCATGAATTTCATGTATAATATTGTATGTGCCATGGTGTAGTGTGCTATGTGATAATCACTCACTCCATTTGCAAGATAAATCTACCCTTGTGATAATTCATTTCTTATGGCCATCTCCTTTAAACTTAAGACATCTCTATATTTATTCATTGTTTTGTTACCTGCTAGCTATTAGTCTCTAAACTTTCCTAAATGGACTATCACTTGCTAACAAGCATGAAGCACTGCAACTTAGTGGGACTGTTAAGAATAACCTTGTCCATTGTCAACTCCATTGTGAGGATTGTCACTTATTTGGAAGCACCAAATCCTTGGCACGTTTGTAGTGTGTTGCTCATGTGGATGAATAGTTAGATGTCCTCTTGTAATTATGAGCTATTGACTACCTTTTGATTATTGTGACCATCCTTTATTTGGTAAGGATTTTTCTCTTTCTAAGTGTCTATCCTTTCTTTTTCCACTCATAAGGATCTTTAGAAGTTTTCATGTGGATTGAACACCATTCCTTGGTTTTCCATTAGGTCTCTCTGTCAATCTTTTATGGAGTCCTTTGTATTTTCAATTGTTCAAGATGATTGTCCTCTTATGTCTTATGAACTCAACCCATATCTAAGGTTTTGATCACACATATGATTATAAGGATTTTCATGTATAACTCTTCTTGACTTTCCTATTGCTTTCTAAAGGGTTGTCTTGGACAATCATGAATGTCCTCTTGATTTCCTATCAAAACTCTATCCAAGGTCAATATTTCATAATAATGTCCCTTAGAAAATGCTTCACAGTCACTCCATGACATTCTATGACTCTCTCTTGAAACCTTCACTATGCAACCCATTTTTGGACATTCATTACAAAAAAGAACAAGAAGAAAATCAGTTGTGTAGAGGGGAGAGAGAGCTGGGTAAAAGTGGAGAGAGCAGCATGGAGTTTAAGGGAAAGGTGCAGTAGATTTTGGAGGATCTGTATGAAGGTTTGAGATAGGAAGAAGAAGCTACAAGAAGATAATTTTGTGCAGATTTGATTCCAAAAATGTATTTGAACAAATTTGTAATTGTTTTAATATGAATGAAAGAAGTTTTAGATTTAAATTAAAATGGACTTTCTCTCTATTTAACCTTGTGACTTGTATGTTTGTGGATTTGGGTGATTTTCTCTTGCATCAGTGGTGGATACTACGAATCTTGATTCATAGGAGCATGGTAAGTTATAGTGTAGAGGATGATTTGAGGTCACTAGATATACTATTTGGGAGTAGTAACCTCCCTTAGAGATAGATGGATTTGAACATGGGTGTACATGTGGGCATGGTGGAAGAGTTACCTAAGTGACTGTAGCCCTTTTCAATTTCATATTGCTTTCTAACAAGAGGGTATGCAATTTTCTAGTTGGGATGGCAAGTGTATGCACACAAATGGAAGAGAGTTGCATAGATTTAGTGTGGGGGATTTTCGTATTGACCTAGGTATGTAGGGATATGCACATGTTAGTTTACAAAGAGGAGTGGAGTCTAGGAGGTGGCATGACATGCTACAAATATGGGCATGGAAGGACATTTCCATTTTGAAGCATGTGGGTCAAATGATGAAGATGTCATAGGATCTATTTATTTTTCCTAAGATAGATGTCCATAGTATATGGAGTTGGGGGAATTGGTGTATTGGCACCAAGTCATGGATGATATTTCTAAGGTAGACTAGAGGACTTGGAGGGCTTGCAAGGAGTGGGTGGATGATAGCGTGTATCTATAGTATGTCTTTATATTGCGCTACATCATCAAATAGGAGTAGGGAGAAAAAGAGGCTAGGGGACATGATGGAGATCAACCTTAGGTGTAGGAAAAACCATAGTCATATACACAAGACTAAGGTGGGCCAGTTCCCATGGATACAAATACACAAGAGGAGTAAGGAGGTAGAGAGAATGAGGATACATAATTTTATGCTAATTTTTATGATAGTTTAAAAAAAAAAACTTCAACCTTTTGTTGAAATTTTGACGAAATTCACCGAAGAAACAAATTCAACTTCCGATGAGGTTGATATACCTCTGATGGAATTTTCTTTTGAAAGTCAACTCATGTTCATCGAAAAAATGATAAACAATTGTTGTTTTTTGGTTGCTTTCTAATTGACAACCAACAAAATTTTGTGGTTTTGTCGTCGATAAATAGACAAAGTTTCATCGATTTTGTGATGAACCCCATCAACATTTTCTGTTGTGTTGATCGACGATTTTGGGTCACTGTTTCGACAAAAAAAAGTTGGTCGATAAACCGACGAAAACCCACCGATGAAATTGAAAACAGTGTTTCATTAGAAATTCGACAATAGTTTATCAAAATTTTGACGAATATTCATCAAAAAACCTATTCAAATACAGTAGTGCATAATAATTTCACAATTAAAGGATTTTATTTATTATTGCTCTAAATCCAAGTTTTATAAAAGTATATTTATGTTCATTAATTTCAAAAATAAAAACCACATTTGCACAACTACAAATATATATCTAATTATACATATACATATACATATACATATACCTGTCATTAAAATTAGATAATTTTATTATGTTGGTGCTACTGGAAATTACCAATAAACAACTGATTGACAACTCATTTTCTACATATTCAGGTATAACATATATATATATATATATAAATTCAAACTCAATTAAAAATATCAATGAAACACCACTAAGCACACAAAGCAGGGTAATATCAAATCACAGTCATCCACACACACACACACATATATATAATAAAAAGAATGACCAGAATAATATAAGGTTGCGACCCCGTTTAATGGCTGCGCACAACAACCACTATGTTGTTGCACAACCATTCAAAAAGAGAATGATGAAGGATGGGGGAGTCGTATGGATAGAATATGGGGAGAAAAAAATGCCAAATGCGTTATAATCATAGCCACCCAATCAAAAATAAAAGGCCTGAAATGCAACACAGAACCAAACTAACGCTATATATATATATATATATATATATATATATATATATATATATAGAGAGAGAGAGAGAGAGAGAGAGAGAGAATAAACACATCAGGAAAAGAATCACAAGTACAACCCAACACACAAAACCACCCCAAAAATACAATAGACGAAATGCGAAAGGTAGCCAAAATAAAATAAGGAAGATCTCTGATAAAGAGAAATTACAATGAAACTGGTTGAGAAATTCCAATGAACAAAACAGATCCAGGGCAAAGACAATTATACAAGAATGAAACGTGCTTCAGATGCTTTGCCAACCAAACTCATAAGACTAAAATAATAAATGAAACGATGATGTACTAGAAAAATTAGGTAGATGAAATAAGAGATTGCATATGACATTTGAGCAACAAATAAGACAAACTGGTTCACAATTATAAACAATACGAAACAGACCAAAGCTCACAGAGATATCATTATCCTTGCACAAAATTTTGATAAGAAAATAATACAATTTCGAAATTTAATTTCTCTTTTAACATAAAAGAACAAGAATAATAGAGTTTTCTATTGCTACTTGGAGTCCTTCACCTGATAAATAATCAGAGATGAATTACTGTGTCGAACGCTTCCAGCAAGCTACGTTCTTCCTCAAATTTATGAGATCCATAACTATCAAATCCAATTTCGAAGAACCAAATTTCCAAAGAAAAACTAATATTCTTATTTTTATTTTTTTTCAAAAACCAGAGTTACAAATTTTTCCAGAAACTCAAAAATACGAATTGCAGAGAGAATTGCTTTCCTCTGTCTCTCTCTCTCTGTCTTTTTCGAAAAAAACACCAAAATGGATATAAAATCCAGTAAAAAATAAAAATCAGAAATTTACCATCCATTTCTGAAATTTACTCCACATAAAAATAGCCACTTGCAATTAATTCCATTTTTCCCAATTTCAAATAAGCATTTTCACCCAATTTCCCTTTCTAATCAACTCTTCAACAATTTAAACAATATAATAAAAATGCTAAAATATAATTAACATTATGACAATAAATATTATTCAAAATAAATCAATAAACAATTTAAACTATGCAACATTTAAATTTATAATTTAATATTAAATTAAATACTCAATGTTATAATTAATCACAATAATAACAATTCCAAATGTTTTAATTAAATATCTTATAATAACAATTTATTAATTTACATATATTTAAATTAGATGGTATTCCCGTAAATAATTTAAAATATGTAATAATAATAAGGCAAATAATGTCCACTTAAAATAAATAACATTAATTATATTCTCTAGCAATTTTATTTTTTTAAAGAATTAATGACATTCACGACAAATACAATTCAATTATTTAACTATCCTCTCCAAAGAATATCGTTTAATTGAAGCAATTTATTTAATGATATCAAAATAGCCATATTCAAAACCTTTAACAATCATTAATAAAACCATAGAAATATATAACTCGAAATAAAGCAATACCCACACGAACAAGGTACAAATAGATGACATTGACAAACAATGACGAAACAAGGGACACAGACGGGGGTACTTTCTTATCAACTCCATAACCACATCAAAACTATTGGGTATGTAGGGCGCGCTTAGACTCGACAATGTGGGTGGAGTCGGTGCCTGGTACCTGCAGTCCTACATAACACCAAATATCGAAACAACATACACACACACACACACACATATATATATATATAAACTCATAATCAAACTCACCATGAAAGAGAATTGTTGTGAGGTAGGGCGCTCATGGATGAGTGATGCAACACCGTCCCTCTCACCCAAATCACAAACAGTAATCAAAATCTAAACAACATCATCATCATAAGACGATCAGTAACAACAACACAAGCATAAATATCCAACACATGTGTCCACATATCATAAGCAAAGAAGCAGAGTTGTTTGCCAACCAAACAACATGACAAAAAAAATGTCTATCAAAGTATCATGTAGTACTCCTCCGCTCTATTGTTTGTACCTCTTGTATTAGCATTGCTTGACGATGTCATTGTTTTGTGTCCCATGCTTGTGGGTATTGGTTCGTTTTGATTTGCTTAGTTCTATTGTTTTATTAATGATTGTCTTATGGTTTGAATATAGCTTTTATGTTATCGTTAAGTAATTGTTTCAGTTAAACGTTATGCTTTGAAGAGGTTAGTTTATATAATTAAATTGTATTTGATGGGAATATCATTAATCCATTAAGAAATTAGATTAGTTAGATATTATAACTAATGTTATTTATTTTTGAAAGGAATGTTAATTTTTTTATTAAAATTATATATTTTAAATTCATGATGAAAATGTCATTTATTTTATTTATATGTGAATTGATAATTTGTTTTAATAAAATATTTAGTTGAATCATTATATTTTATTATTAACATGATTTGTTAGAATGAAAAACATTTAATTTAAATATTAATTCGGTTGTAAATTTAAATGTTTTGATATTTTAAATAAATATCAAATCATTACTTTTTCAATATTATATATATATATTTTAATTGAAGATGTAATAATACTTTAATTGCAATATTGTTAATTTTATTAAATTGATAATAAGATAATATCATTAATTTAATTATTATTTTGGGATTTAATCAAAAAAAGGAAATTTAAGTGAAATTTCCTAATTTGAAAAGTTAGAAAAAGAAACAAATTAGTGAAACTTTGTACATGCAATTACATGCGTCAGTGGGAACTAGAAAAGATTGAGCAAGTTACCATTTTAATTTTAATTATGATTTGTCACTTGAGTTCTGAGTTTCGAAAATAGATAGTTGATTTTATTGTCTTGGGAAACAAATTTGTTTAATTTACTTTGGCTCTGTTAAAAAAAATTATTTTGTTTGTTAGTAGTTGTGTCCTATGGGGTTTGTGTAACGCCCCACCACGCAACCCTAGAGGAAGTTGCATTTAACTACTTAAACGAAATATTTTTTTTAAAAAAAAGGATAAATAATAAGTAAGTTAATTAACTAATGCCAACAACCTCTAAGGTTACGAGACAGAGGTTATATAGAACCTCAACAAAATATGAATATAAACTATGACAACTATTTAATCAATAAATTAACACATACATTCCAAGTAAGGTGAAATAACAACAAGCATAAGATAAGACTTTTGATTTCATTAATCCATTCATTAAACCATAAGGTTACAATCACTCATTCCCCGAATGAGGCAAGTCCAATAAAATAGGGTTACAAATGCAAATTCCACCTCAAGAACAAGAGGGGTAAGGATTACGAGAATAATAGAAAGGATAAAAAAAAAGAACTGCAACTGAAACAACCACGAGCTCTCCAACTGGAAGTCTCGTCCACACGAACTAGGAGAAAACCCAACGGAGTAAGGTGCACGTTCCACCCAACCAAGTGGAACCCAAAGGTCCACCCCCTGTGCTAGGAGATAGTAACAAGAATTCTATCCAAGGACGTCTACCTCTAGACATAGGCTAACATAACCATACTGAAATAAATACAGTGACATCATTGACATAAGGTTACAGTGCTTCCAGAATTACATAATCAACTGCATCACTGATGCAAACATATTGTCGACCTAGGAGAAGTGTCATCACAATGTTACATGGGTTACCCTGGTGAGTCTTCCTAGGTCCCGACCCCCATCTCGGCTTACCTTGGTAACCTCTAACAACTTCCAACCCCTCATGTAAACCAATGTGGAATCAATTATCTTTCATAGAGACAAGATAATGATCTTGCCATTCCAGGCCTTCCCGTCTCAACCCAAGTCCTTACAAGCCCTTGTGATCCTGAGCAAGGCATAATTATCTTATTAAGTGCTTGGTACTACGTGATACTCTAATCATTTAATTTAGTTATCACTGGATTAACTAACTTATAACGAGTTATCCTGGCACCACTTCGTGTGCCGGCCCCCGTTACAAGCCACTCCTCTAAGATGACACGTGGAACAACTCCACAACCCAAGGGTACACAAGTGCTACGCAAGGATATCACATCCCTAACCATGAAATACAGTCAACCATGACATACAGTCAATACCCTCCCGTTCGTGATAACCGGGGAACAAACTGGTTAAACGCACTACCCAAGGCCATCTATGGTTGACTACACAATATGACAACCCACAAACTAAAATCCCAACTGGAAGACTTGTTACATATTAAAACCCACATTTCCCAAATGGCCATAAGAACAACTCAAAACCAGGAAAGAATCAATTTCTACTTTGGGTTCACTAAACCCATTTCCTCACTGGCATTCAGTAATCATTGCATTTATTGAACTGAATTAAATACACCATTTAAATAATCATTTTATTTTGACGCAGCACTTAAATACGTGAAACATTAGCCGCATCTCAATAGTTCCAATAAAAGCAAAATTCTAGTTTTAAATAAAATATTTACTCCACACTTAATTAAACTCATTCTCTAAAAAACAATATTTCTCATTTAAATTATGTAACAATAAAATTAAATACTCATTTTCAAGTTGCTAATATTAAAACATTAAAAGGAATTATTG
The DNA here is from genome assembly GCA_007115665.2 of Sequoiadendron giganteum. Classification (NCBI taxonomy): domain Eukaryota; kingdom Viridiplantae; phylum Streptophyta; class Pinopsida; order Cupressales; family Cupressaceae; genus Sequoiadendron; species Sequoiadendron giganteum. The sequence continues at coordinate 277,460,453 of CM021108.1, read as the reverse complement.
CTATTTAAATCTCACAACTATTATATAAAACATAATATTAAATCGATTGAAAGCATTTAATATTATGTTAAGTCATAATAATTAGTCCATTTAATTTTATATTAAATCATTATATTAAAGTCCTTTAATAATATCTTAATTCATCACAATAATATATTATATTATATCATGATAATAAAAATATTATAATAATATAATATCTAAAATATTATAAAAATTATAATATTATATTATAATAAATATAATATTATATTATAATAAATATAATATATTATATTAAATTTTTATTTTCATTTAAAAAAAATTGAAATACCTAAAAGCACAGCCTCAGTTCATGCGCCAACCCTAGGGTTGGGCTGCATGAACCTCGGTTTCCATGCTAAGGCTGGGAGGAGGTCGGAGGTTGGCCCGACCGCGGTTTCCACCAGGTGGCGACGGAGTTTAACAGTGGAGACCGCAGGAGGCGATGCCACCAGACAGAGGTGAAGGACTGGCGGAGAGGCCCGTGCAGGGCGCGGAGCTGCTGTGGAGGCACCGCGGATGGAGTAGCCGCTGCGGTTACCATGCGGGCGGCGCCAGCAACGTCGCCACCACTGTGGCAGCTGCTGCCTACGCAATCCACGTTGGCCGTGGACGGTGGGGAGTGGGCGCAGCTCCCCCACTCTGCCCCCATGGGAGTGGCGGTGGGGTGAGCCCCCATCTCACCTGCTTCTTTTTTTTTTATTTTTTATTTTCAACTCATTTTGTATTTTATTTTATTTTATTTTTAAACAAAAAAACTTCATTTTTAAAGAAAAACTTTCTTATTGCCCTTTTTAAAAAAAAAATGGCCGATAACTTTACTAAGGAAGGAAAAGAAAAATTAAATACTAATAAATAAGGATATATATATATATATATATATATATATATACATACAAGCTTCCTCCCAAATATAATTTTCAATCAAAAGAAGAACATAGAATTGAAGAAAACTAATTATATAAACTTGATTCCATTTAATTTTGCACAAACTTTCCAAGGAGTGGAGTTCTACAAGTTCTACATGTCCAACTATTTTCCTTACCACATATGAGCCTTTGAAACAAACAAAATTCAAAATGAAACAAGTTGAGAACCCGATTTTTTCCTAAAGTATGTTGAAGAACCTACTGCTGCTTTGAAACCCTCTTGAGCACTTCAGATTCCACAAGCTTTTCCTCCAAACCCACAAAATCAAGCAATCTTCCTCTTCTCTTTTCAATTTTCTCCCAAAAACTCCATTTTTAAAATTGTGAAGAAATTCAAAGATAATGCAAAATTTCTCCAAAATCCCACAACAACCCTCATAAATTTTTGAAAACAGAATTGCAAAAGTCTTTCTTTTGAATTTTTGAATTTCAAAATTGACTTTTAATTTTATTTTTTAAAAAAATTTCAATTCCAACTCAAATTTGCATGCATTTCCAAAATAAATAATTTAAATCATTTCAACATGAATAACTTAATCAATTAATAATGAAATCTACCATAAGATTAAATATCAAATTAATTAAATTAAATTACTCAATAATTAAATCACATTTCCAACAAATTCTAACTTCCAAAATAAACTGAAATTAGGCAATTAGAACCAAATAGCACAACTAGACCATATTAGGACTGACAACACACTACGACTAGGGTGACGACTCGGCATGGAAATCCTAGCTACTATCTCCCAATCAGATGTCGTTGGGCATTGGACACGCTCGAACTTGTGAAACCAGGTGGAGTCGATGTCTTGTACTTGTCAACCTGCAAACACAGAATATATCCACATGCAATAATATGTCATAAATAAGGCACATCGTGAAGAGGAAATCATGAGATCGTAGGGCACTCACAAGCGAGTGATGCAATACCGTCCTCTTCACCAATACAATAGTTCTAACTAACGCATCTAACATAGCAGCATAATCGAAAGAATGAAACATCATAAATTAAATATCCACATATGTTAGTTCCAAACATGCTATAATATTACACCAAAATACATCACGATAAAATAGTGATCCACTGAAATCAAGTACATAGTCCAAGTACAACGCAAAACTAAAGCATAGAGAGGAAACAACATAGTTCGCACAAAAGATCAAAATGGAGGGGTGTTACAGTTTGCGTGGTAGGGCGTTACAACATGGTATCAGAGCCTAGGTTCATACATTGGGCACTCTAGATATGTGTGAGCCCATTACGTTGACCTAGGTGTTGTACTCTTGAGTTATGCTTTTTCCTTTTTGGTGGTCTCTCTTGTCTCCCGGGAATTGTCTAGGCATTGTTGGTCCGATGGTGCATAAACCAGAAGAAAGGATAGGACCCTCAGTGTAGTGCGCAATGCACCGATATCCTTCCTACTGAGGAATGCATTATGGACATTGGTGTAGTGTGTAAATGCATGTTAAGTTAGGGTTTGTTGAGATTTAAAATTTCTTTTGAGTCTAATGTTTACCCCTGTTGTGTGTAGGGATGGGTAGGTCAAAGTCTGAAAAGAAGAAAGGAAAGGCATGAAAGGCTGCCAAAAAAGGGGTGGTCATCAAAGAGAATCCTACACCAGTAGTCCCACCTTGCACCCCTGATGATGAGACCTTGGCTCAGGCCCTCACTCAGCTTAAGGTAGAAAAAGGAAAAAAGGTAGAAGAGCCAAAGCACACAACTAAAGGGAAGAAGCCATCCGTGATACGGGATTGGCCAGTTGGGTGCAAACCCAACACTCCCCTATTATCCAAGGAAGAGAAGGAGAGCATTTGTGCTTAGCCTTCCACTTCTAGGAAAGCGATAGTGGACTCAAATGAGGACTCGGACGAGTGTCCTCTTTTTGGCAATGAGTAGCTCGATAGTTGTAGGAGGGATGTGGAATCTTCTCTGTTGCTTATCTAGATTGCTACTTTTATGTTATGTTTATGTACCTTGATACTCTTTGGTGGTTGTTTCACCGTTTTGGTTGGTTTGGTTGATAGTTCAAAGGACTCAGATGATTATGAAATTGTTCACTGTTGTTTATTCTATGTTGATATATGGAATTAGATGTGTTTGGAATCCTTTGATTTTGTGTTAACATATGGATTTTGTACTATGCTTGTTATGCAGATGATTAGTTATTGCCTTATGAAGTTGTCTATAATGTAATTATTATTATTTAATGAGGATGATCGTTTAAAATATGGTTATTGTTGAGGTTCGGGTGAGAGGGATAGTGTTGCATTGCTCATCCATGAGCGCCCTGCTACACTACAATTCTCTCTCACGGTGTGTTTGGCATTGAATATACATGTTGTTTCGACACTTGATTTTATGCAAGTTTGCAGGTACCAGGCACCGACTCCACCTGCACCGTCGAGTCTGAGCGTGACTCCCATACCCCATGGTTATGATGTTGTATAGGGAGTTGAAAAGAAACTTCCCCCACCCGCCAGTTTGTTTCTTTTGTTTTTTGTTTGTTGTCGTGATTAGTAGTTTTTGTTTTCTATGTGAATTGTGATGACATCGCTCGTAACGGTTTATGTTTTGCCTTACTTTTCGACTTCTTGGAGTAAGTCGAGGCATAGGGGGAGGATGTAGTGCCCCTCCGCTCTACTCTTTGTGCCTCTTGTATTAGCATTGCTTGACGATGTCGTTGATTTGTGTCTCATGCTTGTGGGTATCGGTTCGTTTCGATTTGCTTAGTTCTATTCTTTTATTAATGATTGTCTTATGGTTTGAATATAGCTTTTATGTTATCATTAAGTAATTGTTTCAGTTAAACGTTATGCTTTGAAGAGGTTAGTTTATATAATTGAATTGTATTTGATGGGAATATCATTAATCCATTAAGAAATTAGATTAGCTAGATATTATAACTAATGTTATTTAGTTTTGAAAGGAATGTTAATTGTTTTATTAAATTATATATTTTAAATTGATGATCAAAATATCATTTATTTTATTTATATGTGAATTGGTAAGTTGTTTTAATAAAATATTTAGTTGAAGCATTATATTTTATTATTAACGTGATTTGTTAGAATGACAAACATTTAATTTAAATATTAAGTCGGTTGTAAATTTAAATGTTTTGATATTTTAAATAAATATCAAATCATTACTTTTTCAATATTATATATATATTTTAGTTGAAGATGTAATAATACTTTAATTGCAATATTGTTATTTTTCTTAAATTGATGATAAGATAATATCATTAATTTAATTATTATTTTGGGATTTAATCAAAACAAGGAAATTTTAGTGAAATTTCCTAATTTGAAAAGTTGGAAAAATAAATAAATTAGTGAAACTTTGTACATGTAATTACACGTGTCAATGGGAACTGGAAAAGATCGAGCAAGTTACCATTTTAATTTTAATTATGATTTGTGACTTGAGTTCTGAGTTTCAAAAATAGATAGTTGATTTTATTGTTTTGGGAAACGGATTTGTTTAATTTACTTTGGCTCTCCAATTTTTGTTTGTTTGTTTGTTAGTAGTTGTGTCCTATGGGGTTTGCGTGGTGGGGCATTACATATCAAGTATGCATCAAAATGTAATTAGTACCAAAAAATATCAAAACACACACAAAACAGTATCATAAATGTATCAGTAACATGAGAGACACTAAATATATCATTATTGTTTCCCATATTCCAATACTCATAAAATAAATTATGACTAAGGCTATACATAATTTGTTTTTTGTGTAATACCCCTTCGTTTTGCTTTCTAGACTGGATAGTATGTCCTTGTTTTGCTTTGATTTGTTTTCTGGATATTCCAATACTTTGATATACTTTATCATGTTGTGTGATTATTTGATCGCTATTTATAGAGTGATATGACTATTTGTGGTGGTGTGTTGTATCTACTTTGAAACTTTATTGTCATGCTTTAATTGGTATAATAATGTTAGTTTGTTATAACATGTTTATTGCACATGAGTTATTTGATTATTATGGAACTGTTAGTTTATGTTAACTTTATTGGTGAAAGGGACATGATCACATCACTCACTTGCGAGCGCCCCGCTATTCTGTGATTTCCTCTTCACGGTGTGTATTCTATGCTATTTATATAGATGTACTTTGATATCTCATTTACAGGTTTGCAGGTACATGACATCGACTCCACCTGGCTTCACAGGTTTGAGTGTGTCGACCTAACGGTATGTTGATTGAGAGATAGTAATTAGCTAACTTGTGTCAGGTCTACGCCCTAGCCTCAGTGTGTCATCAATCCATGTTCGGTATGTTTGATCATCATATCTACGCTTGTCTTATCTATTGTTATTTAATTATGCAAAGTTTATTTTATGGAATTAAATATTAAATTAATTCTTTAAATGATTTTAGTATTTATTTAACTAATTTTAGATAATATTGATGGAAGCTTTTTATTTATTTTAATTAATTAAATTAAATTTATTTAGTAAAGCAATTTAATCCTTGTGGTTAAATTTATTTATTAAGTAATTAAATTAATTGATTAAATTATTTATTAAGCAAATAGATTAATAGAATTAAATTTATTTTGAAATTAAATTGTGATTTGAAATTATTTAAAATTATTAAAATTACTTTGAGAAAATATTGTGGGTTGTTGAAAGATGTTTTTTATTTGCCAACAAGTTTGAGTTAATTAATTAGGTTGTTGGAAAATTAATTCCCGGGGAGTGAATCTTGGCTTTGGGTGAGGAAACAGAAAACTTCTTGATGGCAAAGCATAAGATATTTGTGCATGTTGAAAATTTGGGAAGAAGATTTGCTTGTTGTGGAAAATTTGAAAGAGATTTTGGATTGTAGAATATTGTTGGAAATTTTGCATTATTGAATTTGTTTGGGATAGATTGTTGTTGTGTTGGAGTCAATCTTGTGCTCGAGAATTTTATTGCTTGGAGGAAGCCGTGGAAGCTTTGGAGGAGGCTCGACACCAGAAATTCCATTTACTCCTGAAACTTTGTTGGAAACAGGTTCTTTTCTTAAATTCTTTGTCTTTGTTTAAGTTTTAAATGGAAATAAATTACTGTAGAAAATATTGTTGTGTAAAAAGGATCTAGATTTGTAGTAGAAGCTTTTATTTGTTTGAGAAAAAAAATAAAGGCTTCTATGTTGGTAGTTTTGCCGTGAGCAAATTTAATGCCTCTGTAGGAAACTTTTACAGTGAAATCAGAAGGTAAAATCAGAGAGCCTCTATGGATTTAATAGTTAAACAATAGAAAGTTCCCGAGGAAAACAATATAAGATTTAAGAAATTTTATTTAAATATCTGTGTTGAAAATTGTTAAAACCTCTGTAAGGAAATTGTTTTAAACAATAGGAAATTTCAAAGAAAACAAAAGAGATTAGAATTGTCTATAGGAGTAAATTGGAAAATCTCCTTATCAACAAATTTGGGGACAACTTTATCTCTTTATTTTCCTTGTAAATTTTGGTTATTACTGAAAAATTATCAATTTGTGTTGTAAAAATATTATATGAAAATGTTTCCCAATTTTGATAATTTTCTTGTTTGATTTATTTTAATATATATACATGTGTATATATCTTATAAAGAATATATACACATATATATAAATATATATATTTTATATATATATAATTTCAATCTTATAAAAAAAAACTTGGAGATACAAGTATTGCAGAACGACGAAATTGAAAGTCGCTAAAAATAAAATGGAATTTCATTTTTTATTGGTGTAAAGTTCGAAGGTTTTAAATAAGGTGTGGGTGGGGGGGTTATTGCCCCCACCACACCCCTCTTTGGAAGGAGTGTGCTGCCTCCCCTTATCAATATATATATGAATATGTATTACAATGCTGCTTTCCCTTATCATTCACAACGGTCGGCTATACTTTAAGTACAGTCTGGTACCCTTGGTAGTCCGCAGGCCTAAAATATGTAATTCGATGTTTATTAACGCATTTGATTTGGAACTTCGGATTCCAATGAATTCGTAGTATTTAATATTGAGAAGAACAATATATATATTATATATATATATATGCATGAATTTGGGAATTAATTATTAGGTGTTTTGATTATTATTAAAATAATGTATTTATTTTGTAGAATAAGTTAATATATATTTAATATATATATGTGAATATATTATGTGTGTATATATATTTAGATATATATTATTATTTTATTTTATGTAATAAGTTGCATGCAATTTTGTTCAAATGGAGATTTAGAAAGGAATATTTTTTATGCATGGTCTAATTTATTAGAGAAATGGTTATTTTAAGTAAATAGAGGAAATTAATATTGTTTTTAAAATTAATTGAGGATTTGAATTTAAATAAAATTGGATTTTTCCTTTAAGTATATATGAAGGGATTTTTATTTAATTAGTGAAATTGGATAAAGTATTTTAACATTATTCACTGAATGAGAATGGATTTAGTAAATCCAAATATTAGATTTATTTATCATGTTGATTGCCCTTGTATTTCTTCTAGCTATGTTTTGGGGAAAGAAAGGGTTAAGTGAGTCTTTAATTCGTAAGTCTTCCAGAGGTTTTTAATGTGATGGGGTTTGTCGATTTGTGATGTCAACCATTTGTATTTCCTTTGGGTAGTGCATGAGGTCATGTCAGTGATTTACCCAGTTTCCATGAATGGGAATTTTTGCCTCCTTGTAAGGAGTGGCTTTGTTATGTTTGTTGCCTCCAGTGTTTGGAGAGGGTTTTGATATATGTTGCCTCCTAGGATTGGAGTGGTCATGTTATCTAGTTTGTATGCACTTTGGTACCCTTGGTGATGGTATTGTTTGGTATGTTGTCAAGTAGAAAAGTGGCTTAGGGGCCAGAGCCCGTAAGAGGTAAGACTGGGTAACCTTCAGAAGTATTTTAATCAATTGATAACTTAAATAATGTACTTAGGATATTAGATAGTATTTCACACTAATCAAGATAAGTTCTAGTCTCACTCATAGACGCAAGTGCTCATTTAGGCTTGGGATGAGTGGGAAGACATGGAATGGCAAGGTGATCTATCTTGTCCTTATGAGAGGTATTTGATTCTATATTAGTAAGTATGAGGGCCGGGGGTCGGTTGAGGTCTCTAGGATATCCCTCAATGGGGGCCGAGGCCTATGAAGATCCGTAGTGGATAACTCATTATGAGTTGTGCGATGACACTCTATCTAGAACAAATTTTGGTATGTGGTTTCATGTGTATGGTTATTTTAACATACCTAATCTATTTATTATCTGGAAGCAATGTGACCTATGTTGGCATTATAATATTGTACTTGTGGTTATTTGGTGTATGTATTTGGTTGAGTCAGTATGTGTCAGCTTGTATCTAAAGGTTGTAGGTTTGGCCATGTTATCTTGTTACTATCTCCTAGCATGGGGGGTGGGCCTTCAGGTACCACTTGGTTGGAAGGAACGTGCACCCTATGCCGTTGGGTTCCCCTTTGATTTTCAGTTCGTGTTGGCAAGGTTTCCAGTTGGAGAGCTCATGGTTTCTAGAATTTAAATCAAGTATTGTATTTATTTCAGTTTGGCTTATGTTATTATTTCAGTTGGAACTTGTTATTAATCACCCCTCATTTGTATTCAAGGTGGATATTTGTATATGTATCACATTTATATAATTTACCTCATTTAGGGAATGAGAGATATAACCTTATTATTAAGATAATGTTATGGAAAATCTTATTGTATCTCTTTGTGTTATAATGTAATTTTATCATGTATGGAATGTATGAGTACTTAATTCTTTAAGTAAATAAATGCTAAGGATGTATTATGTTGTATGTATGGGTTTAAAAGTAATCCCAGTCTCGTAGCCTTAGGGGATGTTGGCAATGGGAAGTGAACATGTATGTTAATTATACTTTAAATAAAAAAAATTTGTATGCTTAAGTAGTTAATTGCAACTTCCTCTAGGGTTACGTGGCAGGGCATTACATTTCATTTCTAGTTTTAAGAACTTTCCTTAGATTTTGTATAATGGGAACCAAGCTAATGTCCATGCATTCACTAAGGATATGGGTTTGTAATTTTTTGAATGTCTCATCTAGTTTGTTTAGGACATCTTGCGAGATTTGAAGGGTAGTGTATAAATCATGATCCATGGAGCATTGCTTAGCAACACTATAAGAAAGAGAGCTAGAAAACCCAAGATCCACAACAATTGAGATATCACAAAATGACATGAGCCTCGAATTACATCTTATAATAGTATTGTGAATAGGACATCGAGTTGTAAAACTCATACAAGTTTTACAAACCTAGTGTGCAAACCCAAAATGGAAAGGGGCAATGCAACAATCTAGAATGAAATGCAATTTTCAAATTCTAAGCAATGTAATAAAATAAAGATGAAATTTTGTAAATGCAATTTTGAATTTTAAGAATGCACTGAAATAAAGAAATTTAAGTTAAATGCAATGAATTTGATGAAACAGGAAATCAAGAAACTGAAATAGGAAAGTAACAACAACAAACAGAAGCCTAAAACTGAGATTTTTATTTCCACAAAATGTAGATCTATAACTAACATGGACTCATTCACCAGTAATGGCGAATGGGTCTTGGTTAGGTTTTTTTGAGACGTTTCTATGGATTTTAGAGTGATTTTTAATGCCTTTTTAGATGCCAAAAGGTTCAGGTTGGAATATTCCAGTGACTAATTTGCCAATAAAGGTGAATGGGGTCCTAATTAGGTATTTTTAGACTACTTTTTAATGATTTTCAAACTTTCAGTAATGTCTTTCAGTTCCAGGACTAAGGTAGTGAGTTTCAGTTTTAGATTTTCCAGAAATGCAATGTGAAAATGCAATTAAAAGACAAATGCAAGGACCTATGTTGAAATGCAATTTTTTTAATTTTCAAATACAAATAAATGAGATCTAAATGATATGCACAATGACTGATTTTCTTTTGTATTTTTCAAATTTAAAAATATGCAAAACAATGCAAATCTAAACCCTATATGAGATGTAATTTTGAATGTAATGTAAGAAACCCTAAATGAGATCTTAATTCAATGCAAATGAGTGCAAGATCTAATCTAGGATGTAATGAAAGAATTCAAAATAAAAAAATTGCAATGTTCAATAGGTTGGGTTCACCATTAATGATTAGGTGGAGAATAGGGTTCATTAAAGTGAAATGAATCAAGATAATGAACCACTTAGTTTTTCCACACAAAACTTGTCATTATGAGGGTCAAAACATGAAAATAACAATAAAAAACTAACCCTAACTGTTACAACAACTATGAGGGGATTTTTGAGAGCTTAAAATGGTGTACCTTGCTACACAAATCCTATTTTTTGGGCACAAAGGACTCATTCGCCTTTAGTGGAAAATGGGTCCCTGTTAGGGTTTCTAAAACTGAGATCTGTGTTATTTTCTTCGATGTCTACACTCTCATATTCTCAATTTTTAGCTCTCAAAAACCTGTAATTAATTATGTAGCTTCAATTATTTGTTTTTGCACTATAATGGTCAATCTTGCAACTTGACACTTTTTATAATTTTTCTCTAAACTTCTTCTCCAATTGATCTTCAACCTATACATCTAAAAATACATATTCAAGGGAAGAAAAACTTGTTGATTTTTAGTGAATAGGGGTTTTCCTAAGTCAAACCCCTTGTAGGTAATTAAACCAAATGATGAAATAATGAAATTGAAGCACAAAACAAGAAATATGTAGTTGATGATACATTGGATGTTATCTGGAGTGTAAATTTGCAATCTAACATGTAGTGGCCATGAAGAATGTAGATCTTAATATTTAAATAATATGTAAACAATTCGTGCAAGTAGATCTTCAATGCTACATTTACAATCTTAGCTCAATGTTGAAACATGTAGGAATGCACTAAACCCTTGTTATGATGAAATGATCTTGAATTGATGCAATAAAACTTTGATAATCTGCTTTGAAATACATTTAAAAATGCTCTTGTAAACTCTTGCGAACTCAATTTTTCTATAATTCATGAATGCTTGGAAGTCTAGGAGGAAACTATGTGAATTAACCCCATATTTATACTAAACTAAGAGATTAACCTCAAAATTCAAACAATTCAAGTTGACACCAAATTTGGAAACAAACATTATTAAAATCCCACCAGAATGAAATTCAAAAAGGGGGTCCTCATTAAGGGAGGACCCATTCGCCACCTAGGGTGAATGGATCTTGGCATTGTTTTCCAGGACCTTGCCTTTGGGGAATGAAAGTGCATAAAAAACCCATGTGAAATATGCAAATAAAGGGGGGTCCTATAGAGGGAGGACCCATTTTCCACCTAGGGTGAATGGGTCCTAGCACCAATTTCTAGGACCTCAAATTTTCCCAATTGAATGTTATGTAATTTAAATTATGGGTTTCAGGATAGATCTTTGGGAGGTGTCACAAATAAGGCTTAAATTTGAATTAAAGGGCCAATTAACTCTATTTGACCACAATTAATTAAGGAGACCCTAGATAAATGTGAAATTATGTTACAACACTTTATAACACCGTAAATAGGGTACAAGATAAGTACATTTTATTAAAAAGGGGCCCAAGATCAATGTGAATGTGTTACAACACAGTACAACATTAAACCTAGGAAAATTTAGGTTAATTCAATGACAATTATTCCCAAATCAAGTAAGAAAAAGGGATACATTTTCTATTACTGCAATATGACATATAAATATTAGGTGGGAAAGAATAAGAAAAATCATGAGAAAGCCTATCATCATGTCTATATAATCCTCGTGAGACTATCCTAAGAAAAGTAGACAATGAGAACATATGATAAATCTATAAAATAAGTTTAATGAAAATAAGACGAGTCAAACCTTCTATTAAAGAAACATTTATTTAATAAAATAAAAATGATCTTGAAAGCTCATCATGAATTAAGTAACAAAAATAGAACGACGAGCATAGGTATTTATTACACGACGAAGTGAAACCCAATGATCTTTGAAAGGCCAATAAACCCCATTTGTATGTAATCATATTTTTAGATATCTTTTGTCATAAAGAGACCCTTCAAAAAAGTATCTTGAATCCACTTTTATATGGTAAGGAGTTGGAGTTATCTTTTCAAGTGGGACCGACCTATGATCTATTTTGTATTATATCATTTATAAAACTTTAACTTTTGGTATAATTAATCTTTATTTGACCCCTAATAATTTTAATAGGTTGGATAATTTACTTGTGATAGTTTAACCAAATGATAACTTCTAATTTAGATATATGCTCCCTCATACTATTATAATCTAACATATAAAAATAAAATTTTGTATATATGCAAAATAAATTATGTTTATCTATATACGATAATTTCCCCTTGATTAAGTATATCAAATATTTTAATTTAGTTAAAGAATTAATTTTAGAAAATAAAAATTCTTTAAAATTAAATAATTAAAATCATATTACAAACTAAAGAGTTTCAAATGAAGAAAGTAAAATTACAATTTATACTATAAATTAGATGTTCATCCTTTGTTTTCTTAGAAATAATTATAATTTTAAAAGGAATGTAAGAGCATATAGATATTTGATCTCAAAAAAGTTTACTTTTTTTAGTGATTTCATCTCTTCATCACCAAGTAGTGAAGTCATCATTTATATTTTGATCCTCTATATGTTGTTGAATGATATTCCATAAAAAATATCTATATTAAGAAATTATTGTAGAGGTAGAGTACATTGTTGCAACATCATGTTGCACATAGGTGATGTGGATGAAGAAAATTTTGAAGGATATCAGAGTTTCATATGATGAACCAATTAATATCATATGTGACAATATAAGTGGTATTAATATTTCAAAGAATCTAGTAATGCATTCAAGGAAAAAGCATATCTCAATTCGGTATCACTCTCTAAGAGAGAAGGTTGCAGAGAATAAGCGAAGTTGGAGTATGTGCCTACAAAGGATTGAGTTTCAAATATCTTTACTAAGTCTCTTCCTAAGGATACTTTTGAGTATCTCCAAGAGAATTTGGGAGGTATTTCCCCTCATTTCAATTAGATGAATAAGGTTATGCATCCACTCAATGGATTTCAATATTCATTCCTTGTTCTAGACTAATGTTGATGGCTACCTCTCAGGGGGACTAGGTAGTGACATTGTTGGTTATTGTAGTCAAGGGGAGTGTGTAGAAAAGGTGTGAAGAAAATAGAGTGCAGTAAAATAAAAATTAGTTGCAGAACAATTGTCCCTTATAGGTGTTTCCCTTGGGGGGAGAGAAAGTATGTGTGATTGATGTCAAAGGGGAAACAAAGAAAAGGAAACATGTGTTTCCCTTTTTCATTTATGTCAAAGGGGGAGAGAGTTAATAGGAAAACCATATGAAGAAAGGGGGAGAGAATTCTTGTTAAAGAGAAAGTGCTAGAAAGAGTTGATGCTTGTGTAAGGGGGAGCAATATGCACTATGGTGCAATATATGAGTTGGTGATCAATGTTGTTTTTGTCAATGGTTTTAATATAATTTGTTGCCATCAATAGAAAAGGGGGATATTGTTGGAAGAATGTGCTTTCATTGATGTCAACAAATCTTTTTTGTTGCATTGATGTCATTAGTAGTATCATTGATTGGTTGCATTATGTTGTCATTAGTAGTATCATTGATGTCAACCTCTAGTGTTGCTTTGATGAGAATATTTTTGTGGATGTTCAATCTCTTGTGTGGTTGAGAAGGTGTTGTAGATGTTGAGATGATGTTTTTGGTGCTTGTTTTCCAAGTGATTTTGAGAAAGTTTGAATAAAAGTGGAAACAGTGTGGAAAAGTAGTGTTATGTGTTTTTCTCCACATTTCTTCATGGATGAAGATATGATTGTGTGGTTTGAATATGTTTATCAAATGTGTTTATAGGTGTCATGTCCAGAGTTTCAGGTTTTGGATCATTTGATAGAAGAAGTTGTTTTCACTAGTGTGTGAACTGTGATGTAGTGTTGTATGGGAGAAATGGTTTTGCTCCAAATTTATCCACGTTATGGTTTATGGTTTTGTGGATCTAGAAGTTCATTTATATTGCTCATGTCTATCCTTAGTCTGAATTGTTTGATTTTTGGTGCTCCACAAGGTTGGATTCATTAATTATAGTATGTGGAAGGTTAATTGGTTGTACAAAATGAGCATATCCTTCAAGTGTATGATGTTGCGAAGGATTTGTTGGATTTCAGGGAGTTGATGGAATATTCTAGTTTGTGTTCAAGTGTTGTCTATGGTCCGTGAGTCATCTTTGGATTTGAATAAGTGTGTACTTAATTGTTTAATGGCGTTAACATGAGTTTGAAGAACCTTGGGTGTTTACACTAATTATGGATCTTCTTCAGTGTTTGTGGAAGCATGGTGTGGTGTGTATATATGGATTTAGGTCTAAGTTAAGGTGTGTTGTGGTTTTCCTTCATTCCTCTCCACTATGGGAATGTTTTGGTGCCGACCTAAGTTAAATTTGCACATTTGAGTTGCATACTTGGCCTTGTAGATTGTTTTCAATGTTGAGGATGGTGTATATATGTGTTGATTTGATGAAGGATTGTGATGTGAATTATGATGTGAATTTTGAAAGTGTGAAGTGCAGTGTGAGCTTTAACAGCTAAGACTAATGGAAAAATTGAGCATAAGGTGTCTATATTATACAAAGAGAGTGTGAAGGTTCTGGTGAAGCAGTGGTAGAAATTTTCTATTTCTCTGAGATGGATTTCTCATTGTACCAATCTTCTATCTTTTTCTTTCTAATCTAGCAGTGAGCCCTTCTTTCTTTTGGGCAGTGAGCCCTCCAACAATGAGTCTATTGTATTTGGTGTTGCCATTACTTTATATTGTGAGCTAATCCTCATTGTGGTTTTTCCCTTCTTGGGGTTTCCATGTAAATCTGGTATTCTCATATGTTTGGATTTTTTTATTACCATTTCTCATGTGTATGTTTTGCTAATGCATGATAAAGGTTTAATAGTTTTTAATAGTTTAAGGATTAATGTAGATCTGAATGTTAATAAGGATTTGATGTTTTTATATACAAATGATTCACCCCCTCTTAGTTGTCTTGTGCATTCAACACAACTATGTAGTATACATAGGTCTGTGGATATATATGACTGCATATATTATGCACCTTGTGAAAATAAAAAATCAAACAATTGAAACCTAAATAAATGCTAGGTGTGATAAATTCATAGATGTAAAACAAATATATTATATGGTTTTAGTAGTAAAATCATTAAAAACCTAGGAGTTGGTGTGTATTCAATGAGTCTATAAGGATATTTATAGTAAATATATGCCTACAAGACACAAATTTTCCTATCTCTTATTGTATATACCCCCAATTATATATGAAAAAATTATGTCTACACAGTACACACTATACAACCATACAAATTATGTACAATGGTATAAAATTCCATACAAGTAAAAATTAGGGAGCTGTAAAAACCAAAAATTTCATGGGAGAAAACACTAAGTATTATATGTCAAACTTCATTTAGAAACTACTCCAAATCTGAGAATGGACTCAATTTCACCATTGGAAGCTTCTATAAAAGAAATCCCTAAATCCACTTAAAATGAGGCAAGAAGGTCTGCAAAAACCTTTTAGCCATAAAGTACTACAAGGCACAAAAAAACACAATAGAGTTAGATAAGGGATAAACTTTCCAACAAAGTTTCTAGAATGTAATGCTCTAATTTGAAATACAAGATGGAAACACACAAGAATGGACATTTCTATTCAAATAAAAAAACCTCAGATATAACTCAACAAAGGAATTCAAACAAACAAATAAGATAAATAATCAAATAAAATATACCAAAGAACTCCATTATAGACTTGATTTGCACCAATGATGGTTGGAAT
Organism: Sequoiadendron giganteum; assembly: GCA_007115665.2. Lineage (NCBI taxonomy): Eukaryota > Viridiplantae > Streptophyta > Pinopsida > Cupressales > Cupressaceae > Sequoiadendron > Sequoiadendron giganteum. Next base: position 277,444,631 of record CM021108.1, on the reverse strand, counting down.
GTGGATACTCTTGTACAAAAGGTAACTGTTCTAATAGCATAAAGTTATCTCAAAAAGTGATGATGAAATGTATGAGAATGTGCTTTGATTTATATATTTTTAAAAAGTAATGGACATTGGAAATGTGATATATTTTATCTAAGTACAAATGCATATTTTTCCTATTACCATTGTTTGGCCTGTGATGATCCTGCAACTCACCCTCCTTTGAAAAGTCATGATATAATGAACCTAAACCTTGACCAACCATCAGTCATCAATAAAAATGTTAGCATAAATACACAAATCATGATTTATATCATTATAGAATTTATCATCAGAGGAATTTTCAAAATAACATTTCTTCTATTTATATTACTTCTTTACATGGCCAAATGCTTCCCATGATTTCAAATTCTCACTCTAATCTTAGTGGAGGTTTTAGGACATTCTTTTGGCTTAGAAATCTTTTTATCCCCCTTTTCCTTACCATATTTTTAATTTGATCAACTCCAAACATGTAGTTCATCTTTATAACCCTTGCCCATGGATGTTTACATCATTATTTGTTGAAAAATTAGCAACAAAGGAATCCAAATTAATATCAAGAATATCACCACCAATCACAACTATTATGTTCTCTCAAGATTCATATAAAGATAAAAGCACCAAAATACATTTATAATCATCAAGATTAGCATTTATACTTCCTAAATGAATCAAAATAATATCAAAATAATTTTAGTGATTAGTTATAGAGTCTCCTTCCTTCCTTTTAATGGAATATAATTTATATTTTAAAATTAATATATTAAAAAGACTCTTAGTTTGGTAGATTTCACTTATTATTCTGCATAGACAATATGTCGTAGTCTTAGGAGAGACATGTTCAAAAGGATGAAATTGGACAGACATAGCGATATTATTTTTCAATATTTTTTGTCAAGCTTCTTCTAGTCTTCATGTGACAGCCCAATAGGCCTTTCCTGTTTTTATCATAGCCCTCCATGGATCTCTTTCATCCAAAAGACTCTCCATATTTAGTTTCTTTCTAGCTAGTACCTAAAGCCATTAAACTTATTAATTTGTGAACTAGATGTGCTTGCCACATGGAATCTCTAACCACATTCATATTTGCAAATTACTAAACAAAATACTCCTATTATAAACACAAAAAACCCACAACATTAGAAGAAAGTTATCCCATGCTTCTAAAATTAAGTCATAACTCTAATATCAAATATTGAATCTAATTAAGAAAGTGATTAATCCAAGAATATTTATATGTCAATGGAGAAATAAATATAAAATACATAAACCATATGAAAAATAGATATATGTGGAGAAACCCTTGCACAAAATAAGTCCATTGTCAAAGATACCCAGGCTTGTATTAATCACATGAGTGTTCACGAATAGAAGCAATTTTTCTTTTAAAAATTATTTGACAACCTAAGAGTACTTGAAAAGGGAATATAGAAACTTATATCCCATTCCCTAATGAAAAAAAAAGTTGGAAATTATAAATCACTAAACAGTCTCTAAAATCATGAGTCAAAACCAAGAATCGTATAAAAATATCTTGCCCCTATAGTCAAGGTCAAACAACTTGGAATAATAAGTAACTCGTCTTATACATATTACACATCTTATACTTGTTTTACATGTCATAGATTATGTCACAATAGTCAAATTGGTCACTTTCATAAATCTAGGTAGTCCATGTGAGGGAATTCGATACTTTTTGTATAACAATCAAATTAGGGAGATGCTATGTAAATCTCAATTTTAACCTTTAAACGATAGTCATTAAATCACTTTATGAATATCATTCACATGACTAATTGTCTCGATAATTATAAAATGTACGTTTTGACCCACCACATATTAACAATATTGTAAACAACTAAAAATTCTTGCACATAATAAAACACATCAACATTTAAGTTGAATATTTAAAGTATATAAATATTTTTTATAATTAAAATAAAATGTATGTGTTGTGTAATATTTTGTTGTGTTATGTGTGATGTTGTGTTGTGTAATGTTTTGTTGTGTTATGTGAGATGTTGTGTTGTGTTGTGTTATGGTGGGATCAAGCATAAGAGTAGATTTAGAGTAGCAAATGATGGGGTTGGTCATTTACCATCTCTTTAGTAATATATTTGTCAATTACATTGACCTAATGACTTTATAAAATAGCTCATAATAGACAATCATAAATCACCTTTATAAAAATAAAATTTAAAATGGAAATAATTCACACAACATAACAAGAACACCATAATGAAAACTCTAATGTTTTGACTCGCCACATATGAACATTGTCCACAATGGACAATCATAAATTACCCTTATGAATATCATTCGCATGACTAATTGTCTCGATAATTATAAAATGTACGTTTTGACCCACCGCATATTAACAATATTGTAAATAACTAAAAATTATTGCACATAATAAAACACAACAACATTTAAGTCGAATATTTAAAGTATATGAATAATTTTTTGATAAATAAAATAAAATGTATGTGTTGTGTTGTGTGATGTTGTGCTATGTTGTGTTGTGTTGTGATGTGTTGTGTAATGTTTTGTTGTGTTGTTATGTGTGATGTTGTGTTGTGTTGTGGTGTCTTAGGTCAATTAGGGGAGGCCATGAGAGCTTCCACCTTCACGTGGTTGGCCTTGTTAGTAGAGAATATTCAAATAAATATTCTTGAAGCTAAGAGAAGCTGGTTTGTAAATACTTATGTCATTTAATTATAAACAATGTTTTATAAATTTTCACTAGTTCATATTACACACATGGTGAGATTCTAAAAAATAAAGAAAAATGTTGTTGTAAAGGTGGAATTTCAAAAAATAAATATATTAAAAAATATAGTATCCTTCTAATTGTTATAATAAAACTCAATTTTTTTTACAAATGTCCACAATTTGGGATTTCTTCCAATGAATTTTTTTATTATTAAAAATGCTCCTTTCAAGATAGCTTTTGCATAATAGTTTTAATTATTAAAAAGTTAATTATGATTTGAAATTTTGTTTTAAAGCCTAAACATAGAAAAAAATTTTAAACCAAATAAATCTTTATTATATTAAAACAGTTATCAAAGAGTTGAGGATTTTTATACATTTTGACTTGTCGCATATAAATACAACATTTTAAACATAGTAAAAAGCTTTATGAATTCAAATCGCATGACATAATCACATTTAAAACATATTAATACACACACACACACACACACACTCCCTCTCCCTCTCCCTCTCCCTCTCCCTCTCTTTCCCTCTCCCTTTATCTCTGTATCCTCCCTCTCTTTATCTCTCTTCGGATGTCTTTATCTATCTCCCTCTCCCTATCTTCTCTATTTAATTCTCCCTACATCTATCTTTAGATTGTGTTGTGAAACCTCATTATGAGCTCTGTGACCAATCTTCACATTCTAACATTTTTATTTGCACAAGATACTGAAATATAAAAATGTCTTACTCTCATACTACAACAACCCTAATTAGGTTTGCTCCTAATTTTATTAGTTTTCATTTCGATCAAATCACACTAATTACACCTTCTCTTTCCACAATTCATGTTCAACTTACTTAGATCCTAATATAAGTTTCCATTATACAAACTTTAGCTTTGATCATAAGGTCACACTACATGTCTCTCACTCCCAATTGTGCGATCTCGATTAGTAGGTCTTTGTATTTATTAGAAAATTTGACAAGGTGAACATATTTAGTGTCATTGTGCCACCAAAATCTTAATAATCATTTGAAGGTTTTAGGATTATTTAAGGGCTTTTGTATATCATACACAATAATATCCTAACCTTAATTGCTTTCCTTGAAATAAATAGTGACTCCTAGTCTAATGTGACTAGTAAACAAATGTCAATGTCCATGTCATTTATACTCTCTATATGTTCAATACATATATGGGCACTACTTCACACAATCTAGACTAATGCATGCTTCATCTTCTAGATTTGCCTCACCTTCACATGCCATACAATATAGATTTATTGGTAGGCACCTTAGAACTTGTACTCCCTTTCAAACTTTAACTTATTCTAATGTAGGTATATCTACTAGTATCTCACCCTGTTTCCATAAAATAAAGCCTATAATTAACCAACTTATGCAAAATGTAGGACACTTTCAACAATATCTCACCTTGTTATCCACTTCTTGTATTTAACCTCTCATCCCACCGTACTATCACTATAGTCCTCTATTCTTGTACATCCTTGCTATCCTGCTTCCTAGTAGATATGAAAATTCAATGGCAAGGGTGCTCTGTAAACACGTGTTCATCTTTACAACCTTGTGTAGTGACTTTTTCTAGACTAGTTCCTAGAAAAACTCTTCCCATAACTGTTGAAATCCATTGCACTAGATTGACACTTCTTGATCATTCAATAAATTCTTTATATCAATTAGTAAATTAGTTCTTAAAACACTTTCAAATGAATATCAGCCCCCAAGTCACCTTTATTGACTTGGTGTGTTGCAAGCAGGATTTTTATGAAAAATTAATTGATTTTTTTATATAGATACCAATCTTTGTTCTCTCACATTCCATACATGCACTCCTTAGTTTATATCTGCAAAAGGTTTTCATAAGGAAACTTTAGCCTCTAATCAAGGATAACATTTTACTAATGAGATATTCTTCTTTTGCATGACTATTTACAACCCTTTGTAACTATCAACAAAGTGTCAACCGATTCAAGGCACCCACCTCAAAGGCTCCTACTACATCATCCATGCCTTTTGCTTCACATAATAAGTATAAGAAGAATTAAAAAACCCTCTGTAACTATCAAAAAAGTGTCAACTGTTTCAAGGAACCCACCTCATAGGCTCCTACTACATCCATGGATTTTATTTCACATAATAGCTATAAGAAGAATAAAAAAATATTTAATATAATTCTCTTGCTATTTTACTCCTACCATAACACCTATTGTTGCAATGGCTATTTTTTTTATTTAAACCTCAATGAAATTAACAATTCATAAATTTGTCTGAATCTCTCTATTCAATATTGTAGCAACTCCTAAATAAAAATGTAGTGTAGTTTTTTCCCATTTAATCACTAGACAATGATCAACACCTTCCACCTTCATATGATCTAAAGGCCTTTTGCTAGTACTATAGACTGTCTAGCCATGATACTAAATGATGCTTGGATCTTAAGAATGTAGCACAAGAACTTATCAATTCAAATACCATCCAAGTCTCTAAAATAAACAATAAAGGAAATAAATATGCCACTAAGCCTAAAAATATTTTATAGATATACACAAACTATTTCTTGTAACATTCCTCTAAATTTTCTGACTTTCCTATTTTTATTACACAAGATACTATTTTTCATAGTTCCTCCTCTATTTTAATAGATATGGTAATGATGGTGGACACCCATCCTCGAGCCCCTTGAGATTGGGCTTTCCCTAAAACCTACCATCTCTTTCTCTTTTATCAATGTGCTCATGGATATATGTAATGTACCTCTTTACATTCTTGCTAAAGTCAATGGGAAACCCATTTGAGGAGTACTTATTGATCCCATTATCATGGTCAATTTAGTCATAGAGGAATTTTTATTGACCACGAGTTTTATAAAGACAAGTACAAAAAAAATACAAGTCTTTATACAAATCCATGTGATGGCCTTTCCATTCATACCTTGGGTTTTCTTATCATTTAAATCCAAGTTGGACAAAAAACCCTAGACATCCCTTTCTCTATCATTCTTAACTTTCATTTCTTTCATCTAAAGTTGGGCCACCCATGTCTCACCTCGATACAAGTGATCCCCTTCATTGTTCATAAGTGTCTTAAGTTCTCACACAATAGATCACAAGGCATATGATTCACCACAATTGATTTCAAGCTCTCTCATTTCATGGTAAATTCTCATTGGATTATTTTTGGTTGACCCCCATGAACCTCTTTGACCCTTTACTGATTACTTATTTAAATCTTATTAAAAATTAAAAGTGGCTTAGAGAGAATTTTTATCTAGTGGTCCTTCCTATTTTACAAATTTTCCTCCTTTAATTTATTAGCCTTCACTAATTTCTTATGTTGCTCAGGCCTTGCCTCTTTAGTGGTCAGATAAAATGAATCCTTTTGGTATGCCTTCTCATTCCTCTTGTAGTTTCATAGCCTTTAACTTGGTGGTCTTTGTTCCTACCTCGACCTCTTTGATTATTGAAGGAAAGCCACCCTTACAACATAAACCTTCCATTTTAATCTCCCTTTCCAACAAATGCTTTCATTCCCCCTTGCCATTTCAATAGTCCAAAGAAAGCAACCAATGATACATCCTCCTCCTCATGCACCTACGGTTTACTAGCCTTCAATGGTTGTTTATATCCTTCCTTGTATCCCTTTGATAAAGGAATGAAAGTAACCCACACTATTAGACCATCCTCTTCCCCCAATCGAGTCTCTATCTTACACTAGACACAACCATCTTGTCAAAGATCACAAGTGTCATTGATGTGTTGCAAATTGAGATTGTGTATCCCTATCCAATATTGGTCTTGAGCATCTCTCTCCTATTCAATCACCCCTTGATTTGAAACTTTCTTCTCAACCCCTAACTCTCCCTCCCTATCTTAAATCTCTCCCAAACCTAAAGTTTAAACCCTTCTACACCTTCTCTAGATCTAGATGAGAGGAACCCGAAAAAGATCCTTGTAGTCTTGGCTTTGTGTATTAATCCTCCTCTTATCCCCATAAACCCTAATACACTTCCCTTGTTTGAGAATTTAGATAAGTACAAAGGTACTACCTTTCTTATTTTCTTTTATCATATGTTGAATCATATTAGATGAAAAATGAGAACTAATTCAAGTGTATTTAGTTGAAACATTGAATCAACATATGTAAGAAATAGATACAAGTAGACATACCATGATGGAAAGGTATAAGATATACTTGTGTTGCTTTATTTTAAGTGGATAGCCTACCAAAAGAGTAAAAAAGCTAAACCTTATATGTCAATTTGATTCATTTTTAATTTCATAACACTTGCAATGGAGGAGGGAAATTGGGCTCCAAATTGACAACATTGAGCGAGGTTACAATCAATGGAGATACGATGCTAAGATTCCAATTATGAATACAAATCATCCTCAGGTAAACCCATACATATACAAATTTAGAAACACTCATTACTACCCAACTTTGATTTTTTGTCATATTCATGTCCAAATGATTGCCAAATCTAGAGTTGTTAGTTGCAAATGATAAATGTCTAGGCAAGGAATGTAGTCACTTTTTTGTTTTTCAAATTTCATGATTATATTTTAATTTTTGAATGATTTGGGGTTTGGTGGGGCATGCTTTGGGTCACTTATTTTAAGGATACACTTACAATTTTAGATGAGTGAAAGTGTATAAAAGTAAGGAAGAAGGCTTGGCAAGACAAGACAAGAGTAAGAGGGGGTCCTAGATGTTGAACAAACACTTCCATCAAGATCAAAAAAGATGAGAGGGATAATTATTCATCTCATGTGGGTTGTGAGTTGAACCATCGTATCATCATTAGAATACCATGTATACCTGTGCAATTTTGAGCACCTATAGAGATATTATCTTTGATTGAAGTGTGAGAATCACAACATAGGGTACTTTTGTGGATTTGTAATGACATGGGCATAAAGTAAATGTTTTTAGTATTTTTGTAAGTTAGTCAAACTCATGTATATTTTATAAGATTTAGGTATCCCTTGTTAAGTCATTAAATTTGCTTCTAGGTGATTGACAATTTCAATATGCAATTATTCTTTTTGTATTAATGGTCAAAAAATTGTTCCAGTTAGTTATATGTTTACATTGACTATAGATGTCACCAAAAACCTAGTCATGAGTTAACATGCTTATTATTAAATAAAAATATTTAAAGCTAACTATGTATTAAGTGGGAGCCATAGTTGTATTGAGGAAGTATTAAATATTTGTTAATTTTAAAATAATGGTTTTGGGACAACAGCCAAATGTTCTCCAAATTATTAGGGTTTTACTTTGAATCTTTGAGTAGGATTTGAATGAGTGTTTTCTTACATTATAGACTTTATTTCATTCTAGTGTTTGAATGAAATGCAGTATGAAATTGGGAAGGGGCAGTGATAGAAAACACACTAGCATGCTAGGTTTGTTATGGTAATGATGGTAGCTAAACCATCCTGTCACAGTCACAAATGATTTAAAAACCACTCCATCATATGAATGGAGTTAATGAATGTAGATTTAAAGACCAGGATAGGGTCACATATGGAGGAATAAAGAACAACATACCAAATATAATATACATTGTAGATGGGAAGTAACTTATAGTGTCCATGCCACAAAAAATAAACATAGTGTAGATTGAAATAAGAAGAGATCTATTTAAGGAAAGGAGAGGTATGTGGGAACATTAAAGGATATTTTATAATGAGGAGAGAAAGAAGAAGTTGAAGGGTGCATAACAAAAGGAGAATCATGAATAGAGAATTTGTGCAATGCAATTTTAATTGACTGGGAAATTATAATCTATAAGGGAAGCATTTAAAATAATTGTATTGTGTATTTAATGGATTTGAATGTTAATGGAATATGAATTGTGAATTGAAAGGGGTTTTAATTTATGAATAAAATTATCAAAAATCGTTTGAATGAGATGTTGTAGATAGTTTCAAATTTGTAAATGAAGTTGAAATTGAGATAGAGAATCTTCCTGAGTTGTTTGGGAGTCTTTTGTTTTACATCATCATTTTTTTCATTTCAAACCAGTGTGTGTTAGACATTAAGGATTATAATGGGGGCATGGGGAAGTGTATCCCTCTGCCATCCAAAGAAAAAGCTTTGTGGATGGGGGAATGATACACCCCCACCTAACCATCGTAAATATGAAAGTTTTAGAATTATGGATACAAGTTATGAGAGTATACACCATTTTGGTTCTTCCACTTTAGGGATTTCTATTCAACCCAAATTTATTGTAATGTGGAAACATTTGAACTGAAGTATTTGGTATTTGTGGTTAATTATGATGGATTTGGGAATGTTGGATATAAGTTGTTAAACCTAGAAAAGGAATTTTTTATGGCTCTCAATCTACACAATGGAAACTATTTGATCCTAAATGGGTCTTCATTATAAACACATTCATTAATCATTTGGCTTTGAAAATGAAAATATTTGGAAATTCAAGAGTTAATGTTATTTTGATAAACAATATGTTGTTTTATCTCTTTAGCCCAAATATGCAACACATAATTGACCGTGATGATATATGTTATTCATTGGTCTTTTCATAGGCAATGATTATTGGTCGTTTGACATACAATAGTTTTTTTTATCTCTTTAAGTCTAAACATGCAACCACTGGTGTTCTCTTTTGTTATAGGTGTTGCTTCACTTTTGGGCACATTGCTTTTGATTGTCCTTTTTTATGTTGTTGGAATGCTAGTTCCACTTTGTGGTGGTGTTATGTCCTCTTCAAACACTTGATGATTGATGTTTCTGAAGGTTTATATTTTCTAAATGTTCCACTTGATTCTCCAATGGTGGGGCATGATGATTTTGCTTCAGAGTCTTTTTATATACTTTTTTTTTTTTGTTAATTATTGAAATTATGTCAATAAATGGCTTATGGGGATCCACCTTCTCATACGTGTCTCCAAACATTCTACATACAAAAAAATTGTTATATGCTTTGAGTCCATATATGAGATGTTGTAGGGTTAGTGTTTGAGGATATGTAGTCATTTATAAATAACAGGTGAGCATGTACCTCTATCCCATGTATGAGTACATAGTTGTGTTGTACATATTTGTTTTAATATAGCTAAACTATAGTAAGAGGTCTCAATCTTTTGGACCATCTTAATTACTAGAAAATGAATGTACAATTATACCTCATCCTAAAATCCTAATAAATACATTATATGATATAGATAATTATTACATTATATTGTCCCTTCTTAAAATAATTCTAGGTGTCTTTCTAGATGAACTACTTGAGCTTTTTCTTAAATAAAATTGGAACTTATCATAAAAGTGATATCTAAAGTTGAACCAATATGTAAAGCTTCTTATCAAATTACTACCACTAAGTTGTGTAAGATGAATTGTATCAACTTGGACTTTTTATTAAAGAAAATTTGAATTTACCAAGATTTTTACTCAAGTTATTTTTAAGAAAATATTCAGAAAACTCCATTCCAAACTTGTTATGGTCATTAAAAATTCACAATAGTGTCTTATCAACTTAACTAATGCTCTTGCAATATTTATGAACTTAATAAATAAATAAATACTTGGATTCTTTTGTTTTGGTATTTCTAAATCATATCCTTATCTACTCCATGAATGAGGGAAAAAATTGCAAGGTGCCTAGCATAGCTTGTAGTCCAAGTGTACCTTCAAAGGAAAGTGCACCAATTTGGGAACATCATTTCTCCAAATGCAATATTGGTAGATACATCAAATAAATCTTCTATTGCATAGTGGCTTACAATGAAAAATTTTCTTGATGTAAAGAACATTCATGGGGTAGTTGATCACTACAATAGGTTTGTAGATGGGTTCTCCAAAATAATCAAAAATATCACATCACAACAATTAAAAGGTAATTTTTTTCTTTAGACATAAATGCATAAGCATTCTTTTGAACTCATGAAATTGAAGTTGACTATTGAACCTACCTCAAAGAACAATATGTTAGCAAGTAGTTCATAATGGTAACAGGTGCCTCTTTAGAGTGGTTCCTTAGGTTTTTGATGTAGGACAAAGGAATTATCACTAAATAGGTTGTAGTTGCACCAAAGAGGATGACATTACACAGAGGAAGGATGTGGCTAAGGGAAGTAAAATTACATGAAAATTTCCTCTCCTTTATATTTTAGAAAAAATAGAATATTTTTAAAAATTTACAAATTTTTCAAAATGTTGAAAGATCATTCATTGAATTTGGTTGCACTCCAACTATAATGGCCTCTCATATTTGATTTGCCTTGTCCAAAAAAGAACGCCACTATGACATCATGACATGAATGGAATTGGCTCTAATTTTAAAAGTGAATGGTGAAAATGAAACCAACTTTTACTAGCTATAGCTATTTATAGTAAAATGAAGATTTTCTTTTTTAATGAAATATTTTCAGTGCTTCAAGGCCATATTTTTGAAGAAATGCAATAAATTTTTAAAATATCTTGGTGATGGTTCTAATTAGTTACAATGTCATGTTTCTTTTTCTTTTTCTTAGGAGCATTTATTGTATAACATCTTGCCATTTATTGTATAACATCTTGCAAGTTAATTACTATTTCTCCTAGTTAGTTTGTTCAAAAGTATACTAATGCATTCTTCATATTCTATTAAATGGTCAAAATGAACCAATAGGAGCAAAGAATTAAAATAGATTGACTATTTTTTCTAATGTATATATTTTTATTAACTTATTTCAATATATAAATCGATAAGATAATTACTATTGATGATATTTTTCTATTTATTTTGACTAAAATAAAATAAACATTATTATAAATTTATTTTGTATCACTATTTGATACTATTCATTTAAATAACACTATTGCAAAATAGTTGTAATATTAAATAATTGATATGTATAGTATTTTTAGTCAATTATTTAAGTTATTCATATAATCTTTCTCCTATTTGATTTGACTATAACATAGTAAAAAGTGGAGTTATTTGATTTTCTTATGTATTCATGGAATTGATATATTTTTAGTTGTTAAAAACCAACCAATCACATAATAGAATTAAAATAGGTTCAATACCTTTTGTAATCAAATGATAACTACCCACTCTGCCTTCTCACTTTGCTAGTTTGAATTCCTTGCGCACATGGTGGATGCCTCCTTGGGGGTACCCCATGGTCCCCCTCCCCTGCCCCTGTCTAATCATTTGCCTTCAACACATGCTCCATCACCTTCCTTGGGGGACCCTCCCATTCCATCTGCTAAAGATGTTCCTATGAAACCTATCATTTTGTTCATTGAAGAAGTGCTTGTGATTCTTATCATTCAGGAACTTAAGGGTTGGAAGAATGTGTTACTTAACTCCTCCCAAAGTCCTACAATGGTTAAGTCATACCCTCATCTAGAAATGGTGAACTCCATATTTGGCATTAAAATCTTGATCCCAGAATCCACCTATGATAGGATTGTTTATTCAATGGAGAAATCGATCGTGGGAAAAATTTTCTCCTTTCGCCCTACTATGGATATGGTTAGAAGATGGTTAATGGCTAAATGGAATTTGAAGGGCAGTGTAGATGTTTGTGCAATGGTTGGAGGATTGTTTCTATTCAAATTCATGGCTTCTAAGGATATGTTATCTGTTCTATCCTTGGGTCCCTAGGTTTATGGGAAACATAGCCTTTCCCTCTATCGTTTGAAGCTTGGCTTTGATCTGACTATGGATCTTAATAAATATGCTCCAATATGGGTTTGTCTACTTGGAATGCCATTGTAATACTGGTATGAGTCAGTATTCCAATGTATTGGTGACTTGATGGGTCACTTAATTACTTTGGATATCATCACCAAAATGAAATCCAAGTTAGTCTTTTCTAGGTTTTTTGTCAATATTGATATTAACAAGTCGCTACCCAATTCTATGACTTTGAGCTCTAAGTATGGGTCTTGGAACCAAAAAATATGTTTTGAAAATGTTGTGGTTTACTATAAAAAGTGCTCCAAACCTGGGCATGTCATCTCTGACTATAAGTCCACCGTAACAAAAAAACCTATCCCAAGTGATCTCCTAGTGGATAAAATCACAAATAACTACCCTTTCAAGAATAAGATCCTTAAGATAATTAATTCCTTGACCAAATTCGGTCCTTCTGAAAACCCTGCCACATGCTTGGTTGTGACATTGCCAAGCAAACCTACTCTAACTAGCACCAACTTGCCTATGACTACGCTCGATAAACCCACCCCTTTGAAGGTTGAGTCTCCTTCAAAGAGTATCTTATGTGAATAAATGATCACTAAATATTTGAAGGTGGATGTTTTGGGAGATCAACCCCACCTAACTAATCTAGGTTTGATTAAGGATATAGAAGAGGGAGAAATACTTGGAGTTGTTCTAGATGGGGAAGGCTTTGGAGCTGGAGGGACAAATATAGTTTACTTATCACATAGCGAAACCAATGAAGAACATGGATGAACAACCCCAAAGAAGAGAGGAAAACAAAGGAAGGAATATGTGGGTGTGGATACCAAACTAGGAAGACCTAACCAGTGACAAACTAGAAATAAAGACATCCAAATATATTGTTATTGGGAAACAGATGACATTGGAAGTGTCCTCAAAAAATATGTCTAAATGAAAGTCTTATCATAGAATGGGAGAGCGCTAAATAGCTCCCATAAACAATATGCTCTAAAGAATTCTGTTTGGGAGCACAAGCTTGATGTACTACTATTACAAAAAGTCAAAATAAAAATAAAAACAAATTTTGAACCCATAGCTAAAAAAATTTGGCTAAATACCAATTTTACTTTAGCTATGTGGATGGGGATTTAGGGGGGCTGACTGTTATGTGGAACCCTAATAGGCTTGAGGGTATTTAACTATTTCAAAAAGGAACAACTTGGGTATCTAGTTCACCCACTCTAGGTCTTCTTAGATGCTGATAAATATTTATGCACCCAACATAAGGAATGTTAGGAAATCTCTTCGGTAGGAAATCCCTGGTTGGGTTCGGATTAATAAAGGGGACCATTGGTTAGTGGTAGGTGAGTTCAACTCCCTTTTATATCCCTTTGAAATGTGTGGAGGTATGATGGATTATACTAATAGTATGACTGATCTGGCTAATCTTTTAAGTGATATGGGGTTGACGAACATTTACCTACAAGGCTAGAACTTTACCTAGACTAATAGAAGAATGGGAGATAACCTTATCTAAGTCAGAATCAATAGATTTCTTTTTTCCCCTAATTGGATGACTCTACTTAACTCCAATCTGCTAGCGCTTTCTCAGATGGTATCTGACTATAACCCCCTATTTCTTACCTTGAATGAACACTCTGTTGTTGGTTTGTTTCCTTTCCAGTTTGAGATAATGCAGAACTCTCACCTAGACTTTAGGAATAAAGTTGCTAATTGGTGGAATGTCCTTGTCCATGGCTCCCCTATGTTTAGGGTTTTCCAAAAAATTAAGTATATTTAAAAAATGGTTAAAGGTTGAAATAAATTGGTATTTGGGGATGTTTTCAACCAAAAAATGGTGATCTCTGACAAACTTAAGGTGACCAAAAAAGGATGGAGGAGGGGGATGTCAATGTGCATACTTATCAACAAGAGAAAGATGCATGTACTGAATGGAACAAAGTTTTAAAAAAAGAGGAGATATTCTAGAAGAAAAAATATTGAGTTCAATGGCTAAAAGAGGGAGACCACAACACTTCCTTCTTCCATGTCTTGACCTTCAAATATAGAAAAAGAAACCAAATAAAAAATTAGAAAGATGATTTGGGAATAAAAGCTACTACTCTAGCTTAGATTGGTCTAATGGCCTTTGGATATTCCCAACTTTCCTTATCTAGGCCTTTGGAGGGTCCTAACTCTATTGTCGATGACTTGTTACTGGACTCCATACCTAATTCACTAACTGCTATAGATAATGATGCTTTTCTTAGTGTTGTCACTATTAAGGAAGTCAGAGTGGCTATCTTCAGCATGGGGACTTTCAAGGCCACATGACCAAATGGTTATCCCCTATATTATTTCCAAGAGTTTTGAGATATTGTGGGTGAGGAAATTTTTCTTGCTTCCAAGGAGTTTTTCAAGTTAAGTAAACTCTTAAAGTAGCTGAACCATACCTTTCTAGCTCTCATCCCTAAAAATGAAGACCCCAGACCATGGATAAATTTCAACCAATCAGCTTATGTAATACCATCTACAAGATCTTCAAAATTTTGGTTAACCGCCTAAAACCTTTTCTTGAAAAAATAATTAGCTCATGTCAAAATGGGTTTGTCCCGGGTCACCATATTATAGATGTTGCAATTTCCACACATCAAATCATACACTCCATGTATAGAAGTAATTATGTTGGTATGGACTTTAATCTTGAAATTTCAAAGTATTATGGTAAAGTCCTATGGAGATTGATGAGGGTGGGAGGAGAGGACAGCCACGAAGGATCCTAGTGGCGAGCTGGATGGAGCCAGTTTAGGAGGAGGTAGAGGTGGAGGCGATGGACATGGATGTGCAGGTTGTGGATCCATTAGTAGTAGTACCGGTGGCTCTAGTGGACGATCCAGTGGTGTTACTGAGAGGAGCCCAGGCAAGGATATGGGTGTTAGAGGAGGATTTGAGGAGGGCGGAGATAGAGGTGCAGAGGATGGGGGAGTCAGAGTTGATAGAGTTTGAGCGTGTTGTGGGTCATTTGACAAATCTCTGAATGGAGAGAGAGTCTGAGGTAAGAATAAATGCAGGAGGTGAGGCTGGCTCAGTGACTTGGGATAAGGGGCATATTAGAAGTGATAAGTGGCTCAGATCGGAGAATAAAACTGTCAGAAAGAGATGGAGACTTGAGAAGGAATGGAGTGTGCAGAAGTGTGAGACCTTTTTGGAGAGGAATCTCACTCCTGGAAGCATCATATAGGGAATGAGAAGCTGGAGGCTGAGAGGCTAGGTTAGAACAGCCACAAGAAAGTGCATAGGGACATGTGCAGGTGCTATAGGGAGAGAGGAATGATGCATGGAGACAGGTCTAGATTCTATAGTTTTAGAGAGATGCAACGGTGGGCCGGGCAGAGAATGCAGAGAGGGATATAGCACAGAGGTAGGCACAATGACTATTGGGTGATGGGACAGAGTTAGCTATACAGGGCTTGTAGGCAGAGCTATAGGTTTTACGGTTAGAGAGGGAGAGGACCGTAGAGCAGGTACGACCACTGACAGTGGCATAGGAGGCATGGGAGCAAGAGCGTCGAGCCATCAATAGAGAGCGAGATAGATACAGGTATGAGAGGAATGCCGCTAGGTTCCAGGCTGGGCAAAGAGATAAGTACGTGCATGAGGTAGGTTATTGGAGATGTGCATATGAGTAGGGAGTGCCAGATCCGGTGCAGCAGATGACATGATATGTTAGGCAGGTACCAGAGATGTCGGTACCATCCTAGTCATTAGGGACACGGACCAGAGGGTATAATGATTTTCAGCCGACTCCTTTGTGATTCGGGACTCCAGCTCGTAAGTCCCAAGGGACTCTGACATATAGGGGACTAGTGTCTGAGTCTCCTCAAAGGTCAGGTGTGGGCAGCTCAAGGCAGGCAGAGGATAAGTGATAGGATACGAGTGCTTTGGCAGGTACCGCATGGAGGTGTAGCATATATTCTGAGATGATGCACCTTATTTTGAGAATGGGATGTATGTGATTATGATATGACTATATTTTGGATATGAGATGATCATTGTATTATTTTGATGATGATATGTGATGGTTTCCATTGATATTATGCCGAACATTTTTGTGACAAATGATTTATCTTATGCAGATGGTTATATATTTATGTTTTTATGACAGGCGATGTATGTTATGCACATGTATAGGATGAGTTGTGTTGATATGGATGTTGTGATAATGTATGATGTTAATGACTTATTTATGCATGTGTTAATGATTTATGAATGGTAATGAAATTGTATGTATGATGTAATTAATATGGGCCTAACAATGATGCATAGATGGGTATGAAAATATATGGAAATGTATGGATGAACCTAATGAATTGATGCAATATGGATAAATGATTAATCTAAATGAATTGATGCAAATGAATAAATGAACCTAAATGAATAGATGCAAATGGATAAATGAACCTAATGAATAGATGCAAATGGATAAATGAACCTAATGAATGGATGCAAATAAATGAACTTAGTGAATGGATGCAAATGGATAAATGAACCTAGTGAATGGATGCAAATGGATAAATGAACCTAATGAATAGATGCGAATGGATAAATGAACCTAATGAATGGATGCAAATGGATAAATGAACCTAATGAATTGATGCAAATGGATAAATGATGAACTGGCACACTAAATGTAATGTAGACATAAGTATCAATGGGTAGGTGTTAGGCATAGTGTGTGTGGGGCACGATACCTATCCAGAAATATAGGGATCCTGAGAAAGAAAGTTAGTAAGAATGAATGAGTGTTTGTACAACCAAAATCAGGAGTCATAGATGTAGGAGTAAGATTGGATGAAAGGGGAATATGTAATGAGATGAAATGCAACATGAATGCAATTTTCCATCCTTTAGAGCATTGATTTTTGCTTTAGTATAAGACATCGGACATTAGGGTATGTAAACCAAGATGAATTAATGTCTAATGCATAAAAAAAACATAACAAACAAGAAGGTTATCCCAATACCCCAAAGTTGCGATGACTTTGGTCGGGCCAAGTATTGGAATAACCACAAACATAAGGGGAAGCCCCCACATAACGCAGGATCTGAGAGGAATCCTTGTGAGTACCACACGGAGCGTCCCAACAGACAGCAACGATAAAATAGTCAAGAGATGCCCCTATGGTGACTAGGAAAAACACACCATAATATGATGGATCATGGTGATCTTGAATAGTTAAAAGAGGGAGCTCAAATAATAAACAAAAGCCAAAAGTACCAAAAGATCATGATCAATTACAAGCGTCATTTGCCATAAGATCTCAAGGGTGGATGTGGTTGATGTGGTCTATGAGGAAGGATGCATCTTGTTAAGACCGATGATGGATACTAAGCTAAAGTGACCTAGATGACGCATGATAATTGTCATTGGGCAGATTTCTTGATACTAGAAGATCTTGTTTGTGAAGAATCGGCGATAATAGGGACATACTTGACAACAAGACAACAAGAGGACAAGACACAACCTAAAGACCTAGGGGCTCGGGGGTTGATCAAAGATCAGCCTTTCCTACGTGAAAGTGCAGAGCCCTCGTAGTTTAGGAAAAAACCATGGTAAAAGAGCGGAGAGTGGACTGATGGAAACCGATGGATGACCAGGACAAACACAAGCCCCGGGGGCAAATCAAAAGATCAACCTTGCCTGTGTGAAAGCACAAGGGCAACGTACTTCAGACAGGACAAAAGATAGAGGACGGACAAGATCGGAAAGTGGACTATGAGGATAGATGATGAAGTAAAAAATGCCTCCGGGGCCGATCCAAAGATTAGCCTTGCCTACGTGCAAGCACAAAGGCATTGTAGTTCAAGAGAAGACAACAATGAGACCTAGATGGGGACAAACATGTGGAGTGAACCTAGATGGAGATGAACATGACAATGAGAGGTCACAAGCTCAGATTAGGATAACAAGCTCATGATGTCAGATAGTGGATGACGGTCATCCAATGCTCAACTAGAATATACCAAGCGACGAGGTGATGCAAGTGAATGGGAGGATATGGGGATTGAGGAATTGGTGGATAAGCCATAAAGTAACCAGGACGCGAGGTAGATAATGATTAAGCCCTATACAAGAGGTGCCTATTGCTAAGTTTTCGCCAATCGTACGTATCCAAGGCACCAAGCAGGAGTGGTTTTCACCATAGGATGAATTATTTCTCTTTACTATTTTTTGATTTTTTTTATTGTTTTGATTTTTTTGTATTTTTTTGACTTTTTGTATTTTTTTGTATTTTTTGACTTTTACCAGGAAGGATACCCCAGCTAACCTAGGTATAGAACTTCTTCAGATGCATGAAGTTGATGGGTTCTTCCAAGGGCTCCCCTTCAGGGGTGGATAGCTTGTAGGCACCAGAACCATATTTTGTGGTGATGACATAAGGGCCCAACCAATTTGCTTCAAACTTAACCCTTTTTCTCTCGATCTTGTTGATTCTACTGATTCTCTTTAAGGACCAAATCACCAAAATTGAATTGGAGAGGGCAAACTTTCTTATTGTAGCTCCTTTTGAGTCGATGCTGATAGGCTTGCAGATGGTTATAAGCTTTGACCTATTTTTCATCTAGCAATTACAATTATGTCAAGTGTGCCACGTGGGTGTCTTCATCAGTGATGAGATTCTTGAGGGATATTCAGAGTGAAGGGATTTCAACTTTGATTGGAAAGATGGCTTCAACACCATAGACGAGAGTATGGAGTAGTGCCGGTGGGGGTGCGGATGGACGTATGGTAGGTCCAAAGAGCAGGATGGATATGGAGGTGCCAATCTCGGCCAGTGCTATTGACCATCTTCTTAATGATTTTGATCAATGTTTTGTTTGTTGCCTCTGCCTGTCCATTACCTTGGGGGTAATAGGGGGTGGACCAATGATGTTGGATATGATACGTGTCACAAAGGAGCTTCATACACTTATTCTTGAATGGCTTTCCATTGTCGGTGATGATGGCAGAAGGGATACCATACTTGCAGAGGATATGGTAGAGGATGAACTTAGAGATCTGAACACCAGTGATTTGAGTGAGTGGTATGGCCTTGACCCACTTGGTGAAGTATTCAATAGCTATGATGATTAAAGTGTGACCATCAGAGGATGGAGGGTAGATCTTGCCAATCAAGTCGAAACCCCATTGTGAAAATGACCAAGTTGTCGTGATAGGTTGTAGCTCTTGTGCCAGAGCGTGAATCAAATCTGCATGTTGTTGACACAGAAGACACTTTTTGACATATTCACAAGCATCATGTTCCATTGTAGGCCAGTAATACCCTACTCTGAGAATCCATTTGGCTAGGGTCATACCATTAGAATGGGCCCCACAAATAATGCTATGCACTTTCGTTAATGTCGTGGGGGCTTTGGTTTTGTCTAAACAATGGAGGAGAGTTCCATCATACCCATGTCGATAAAGTGTATCATCAATGATGGTGTAGTGGGCAGTGCCTTGGATGAATGATTTACGTTGGTTTCTCATGAGATCAAGTGGGAGGGTGTTGTCATGAATATAGGTGTAAATTTCATGGTACCAAGGGGATTCAGGACCTACAATATCACACACCATGTCACTCTCAGGGATATTGTATGCTGGGATTAGGAGTTGCTCGACTAGGAACTAACAATTTGTGTGGTCTTTTGGCATGTCGAGGAGAGAACCAATGGTAGCCATAGCATTTGCTGCCTTATTCTAGAGTCTCGGGATCTGCTCAAATTGGATGGAGGTGAAATATTTTTTGAGTTCATCCACCATATGTTTGTAAGGCAACATCTTTTCATATTTTGTTAAAAACTCATCATTGACCTATTTTATAACCAACTGGGAGTCACCAAAAACTTGTAGATGAGTGATGTGTCATTGTATTACGATTCTAAGGCTTGTGAGAAGGACTTCATATTCAATGATGTTATTGGTGCAGGGAAAAGCCAGTTTGAATGATTTTGGTATGTAATCACCTTGGTGGGTGATAAGAAAGACTCCTGCCCCCAATCCATTATTAGTGTGTGATCCATCAAAGTACAATGTCCATGTGGTAGCTTCTGATACTGTAAAGACTCCTTCATCTAAAATTTTTGCTTCTATGGGGTAGGCATCTACTAATGGAGCATCTGCCAACTGATCTACTATTACCTATCCTTTGATGGCTTTTCGGTCCACATATTCTATATCAAATTCACTGAGAAGCATGATCCATTTAGCCATTCACCCAGTTAGGGTTGTCTTAGATAACAAGTACTTGAGGGGGTCCACTTTTGATATTAATTTTATCGGATGGCTAAGCATATAATGATGCAATTTTTGTGTACTGAAGACCACAGCAGGACATGCTTTCTCCATTGGTGAGTAATTAAGTTCATAACTGACTAGTGTTCGGCTAATGTAGTAGATTGCTTGCTCTTTTGAGGATTCATCATGTTGTACCAACAATGCCCCCAATGCAACTGAAGTGGCAGAGATGTAGAGAAAGAGGGGTTTTCCAGGGATAGGTGGCATCAAAATTGGTGGATAGGCCAAGTATTCTTTGATCATATCAAAACCCAACTAACACTGTTGATTCCATTTGAAGGTGGTGTCTTTCTTTAGAAGGTGAGTGAATGACTGACATTTATCCACAAGCTAGGCTATAAATTGACAGATGGATTGCAGCTTTCCTTGAAGGCTCCTTAACTATTTTAGGTTTCTCGGTGGAGGCATATCCATGATAGCTTTTAATTTAGCAGGGTCAACCTTGATGCCTCTCTGGGAAACTATGAAGCTCAAAAATTTCCTTGACGTGACACCAAATACACACTTTTTTGGATTCAGCCTTAGCTTGTACTACTCCAAGCGCTCAAAGATGTTTTTCAAAATGGCAGGGTGCTCTTCTCTAGTTTCGGATTTTCCCAGCAAGTCATCGACATAATCTTCCATGATAATGTGGATGAGGTCATGGAATATAACAGTCATTTCCTGTTGATATGTTTCCCCCGCATTTTTGAGGCCAAAGGGCATGACATTATAACAAAAGGTACCCCAAGGTGTTGTAAAGGCGGGTTTGTGTTGATCTTCAGGTGCAATTTAGATCTGATTGTAGCCAGAGAATCCATCCATAGGGGATAACATCTCATGTCCTGCAGTAATTTTGACCAACATGTCGATGTTAGGTAATGGGAAGTCATCTTTTGGACAGGCCTTGTTAAGATCCCATAAATCTATGCAAATTCTGATGTCTCTGTTAGGTTTAACAATAGGTACTATATTGGAAATCCAATCGGAATAATCAATGGGTCTGATAAAACCAGTATCTAGTAATTTTTCTAATTCCTTTTTAACTAATAGTGCTACCTGCGGGTGCATCTTTCAGAGCTTTTGCTTGATAGGTTTGGCATCTGGACAAACATCCAAATGGCGTACAACAAGATTAGGATCCAGGCCGGACATATCAAAATAAGCCCATGCAAAATTGATAACCCCTTCTCAGAGAATTTGGACAATGGTGAGATATTCTTCTTCTGATAAATATTTGGCTACATAGGTGATCCTTGGAGTTTCTGTTGTCCCCAAATTCACCTCTTGTGTCTCTTCAATGAGAATAGAAGACTACTTAGATATTTGTGTTCCTACAAGGGGAAGATGAACATCCCCATCTTTCAGTGTTGTATGAGGTTTTCACTGTCAGATACACCCTTTGTTTTTAATTTTTCCCAGTCAAAAAGCGCCTTAGTGAGGTTTTCACTTGATGACCTATTTTTCTTTTGTTTCTTTTTACTTTTGCAGTTAGGGAATTCATCTTCCCCCAATCCCATGAGATGTACGTAGGTATCCTTTGAGGAAAATGTGTCAATAGGTGTGCTACCTTGTAGGTCATGATCTATAAGTTCAGGATGTTTGAGGGATAAGGTTATGGTGCAAATAGATAAGCATTCGAACATGGTGGGGAGTTCAACGTGATTCAAATCATTGTACATGTGTATGATGGACTCTTCCTCTGGTATGTCTTCGAGGGAACTGTCATCAACACTAACATTGTTCGAAGTTCTAGAGGATGTTGCAGGGACCTTCTATTTAGTATCATAACCCAAGCCCAAATTTCTTGGTCGGCTAGTAGTTGCTTCAATGGGTTGGCATTTTCCTTGTTCTTGTGCGCCAAGGCCTCAGCCTTGGTAATGACACTTTTCAATGAACTTGGAGGCACGCAGATAAAATTCTTGAAAGTATTCTATAAGGGGACATGGTGGCTCAGGTTCCTCTCGATAAACCCATTGACTGATGTCTCCTTCCATTTGATCCTGAAGGGATCCCAGATCATTGAATGTTGTCAAACCCATGTTCTTGGAGGTGAGTGTAAGTGTGTTTTCTTCCACTTTTGGTATTGACAGAGTTTGTTGTCCATATGTGCGGAGTGAGGGTGGCATGGTTGCCACATTTAGTGTGGTATGAATTTCATATTCACCACATCCCTTGTCTATGATCTGGACCTTGGTGATGGTGGAAGCAGGTGTGGATGATGGTGGAGATGAGGTGTTTAGTGTGTTGGTCGATGGGTCAGAATCGGATGTTGGGGATGCCCCATTTTGACTCGTGGGCAGTAATGTGAATGTGGGGAGGAAGCTTCCAAGGCACAACAATATTCAAAAGGTTGGGAATCAGCTTGTATGGTAACCTCCATTCCTTGAAATGGGAACTTTAAGCATTGATGATAGGTGGATGGGACGACTTGCATAGAATGAATCCATGGGCGGCCAAGAAGGATGTTGTATGGAAGTCCAAGGTCTAGAACATGACACATAGTGTACTATACAATAGGGCCCACTTGAATAGGGAGGCAAATAATTCCTTCAGAATCCCGCTCTGCATTATCATATGCTTTGATGGTGATGATTTGACTTCTTAAATCAGCCTGGGTGTATCCAACCTGTTGTATGAATTTTAATGTGCAAATATTTAGGGCCGAACCATTATCTACCAATACCCTTTTTACTTTTTGATAATTTACACCAACCTCAAGATGGAGGGGGTGGTTGTGGCTTGAATCAAGATGTGGCATGTCTTTTTGGCTAAATGCTAATTGATAGGTTGATGAGAGATTGCCTACCAATGCTTGAAATTAGGTAGGGTCAATATCATCAGTCACTTGTGTGCTTTGCAAAGCCTTCTTCAAGATGTCTTGATGTACGTGAGATGACTTAAGAAGATCTAAGAAGGATATTTGGGCTCCAGTCTTGCCTAGATGGTCTAGGATGTTATATTGTGAATGGATGGATGACCGTTGGGTAGATGGAGGAGCTGCGGGGACTATGATGCAAGTTTGTTGAGTGGTGACAACACATTGTGGATCTTTTCCTTTGACATGTATCATGGATACACATGGCTCTACTTGATCTACATATGAGACCACACCTCGGTAATTGTATGGCACATTTTTATAGCTAATGTTATTGGTGTTATTACCTTGCTTGTTATTGTTGCTAGATCCAAGATTAGAGTTGGAAGTATTAGGACCCTGATTGTGGTTAGGAAAAGTGTTCTGATATATCTGGAGTTGAGCATTGGATGAAGATGCTGTGTTAGCATCTACATGGATTTTACCTCGATCGACGAGGCCTTGAATGTAGGTTTTTAGGCCTTGACATTTATCTAAGGTATGTCCCTTAATCTTGTGAAATTCACAATATTCGTTGTCTTTAAACCAAGAAGGTTTGGGTTTAGACGTATCAAGAGGTTTGGTGACAGGATACGTGATGGGATAATTAGCTTGAAGAAGCTGGTTAAACACCACACTAAGGGGTTCTACCAATTGAGTGAGTTGTCGTTTGTTTCCCCCTTGGTTATTTTGGTTGGATTGTTGTTGTGGTGCCCCTTGGGGGACGGATATGGCATTCTGGATTGACAGTTGTTGCTGAGGAGGGTATCTTTGCGTGGTGGTGGCCACTTGAACATGTTTAGTGTCAGTGACACCATCATTGACAACATTTTTGTTTCTATTCCAATAACGAGGTTTATCCCCAAAGGACTTCTCTCTATCATAATTGAAATGGTTGACTTGCCCTTATTCAATAAGGGCTCATTCCAATATGGGGCCCTTCTCCACAAGTGTTGCAAAGGTGGTGATACAATGGAGTTGGAAATTATGAGCCATATCTAGGTGGGAATTTTCAATAAATAGCATGACCATGTCTTTTTCTAATGGTGTGGACTTCATTTTGCTGGCTAAGGCATGCCATCTTTGTAAGTAGTCTGCAAAGGTCTCTCCCTCACGCTGTTTTTCTTTTAGGAGATCAAGTGTGTCAATATCCTTCTCTAGATTAAAAGAGAAGTGGGAGACAAACTGTTTGGATAATTGTGCATATGTTTTGATAGATCCTTTTTCAAGGCGCATAAACCAGTTAAGGGCAACTCCTTGTGGAATTTTAGGGAAAATTCGGATAAGATAATTGTCATTATGCATGACCTCTTGGAAATGGGCGTAAAATTCTTGAAAGTGGGCTCTAGGGTCCCTCGTTCCTTTTTATTTATCGAATTTTGGTATCTTGAAATGTTTGGGAAAAGGAATCAAGGAGATGGAGGGATCAAAAGGATAAGGACATATGTCCTCAAACTTGAATGTTTGTTTACCCGCTCCAGCTTGTAGGTCCTTTAATGTTGTTTTTACTTCTTCCAAGTCCCTATTGATGGGAGTCGTGGGAGTCAAAGTGGATTGATTGTATGGATAGTATTGTGGATATGATGAGGATGGCCCTACCATTGTTGGATCATAGACGGTTTGAGTTGGATAGGAGTGTGTTTTCTGATTATAAGTGGATTGATAGTTGGATGATTGATTGTGATGAGTGGGAGCCACTTGTTGTTGATAGTAGGAAGCAAGGGACGGGTCCTATTGTTGTGTAGCATTTTGGTAATATGTGGAGGTAGGGCCTCTTTGTTGATGTGATGATGGTTGTTGGTAATAGGAAGTGTAAGGTGCCCCCAATTGATAGGTTGGTTGTTGTTGAAAGTAAGGTGGATGGGATTGGTATTGTTGCACAATGGTAGGTTGTTGCGTGGCATATGGGGTTGGATTCAATGTTTTTTGGTGGGGATTATGTTGAGGTTGTGAAGGATTGGTGTAAGGTGGTGGTTGGGTATGTGTTTGGTTTTGAGCATTTTGATGAGGATTCATATTGAGATGGGATGGCATAGTGTATGTGCTAGAGGGATGATAGAGGTACTTACTAAGCGGGTTATGGTGTGTTTATGTAGGGATATGCACATGTTGTTATGGAGGTCATTGTTGTGGTTGTTGTTGATGAGATGGGTGAGATGAGATATGTTGTTGTTGGGGGGTGACCATGAAAGGGTTATGTGGTGGTTGTTGTTGTGAGGTAGGTTGCACTACTTGATGTGATGGTTGTACAAGAACGGTAGTGTGTTGCGGATGTTGTGGATGCAAGGGTTGAGATGAAGCTAGAGCGGTAGTAGTATGTTGTGGTGGTGTTGGTAGTGTGGTGGGTTGGTGTGGATTATTTGGAGGTTGTCGAAATGTAGACGGTAGCGCATTGGTAAGTGCAGGTGTGCCCCCAATATTAGAATATGGGGGAGGAAGCGATGGAGCAGATGGGATGTATGGTGGCATTCCATAGGTATGGGGATCATTAGGATCAGGTGGTGGAATAGTAGATGTTGTGGTCGGAAGACAAGGATATTCTTGGACTTGATGGATGACAACATTTCCAAATTTGGGGTGGTACCGATTTTTAGTGGGTGCACCCTTAAGAACGTAGGAACCCTCTAGAACATTTTATGAGGTTTGTGGATCAACAAATGCGGGAAGGGCATATTGTGATGTATCAAAACCAGATGGTGGATTGACTCACTTCATGAGTAAGGTGGCAAGGATCTTATCCCCATGTTTGTTTAGGAGATGATCTATCATTTGGACATTGGTGGGATTGATGAGATATTCGTTAACGGTGACTTTGGGTTGATTGACCATGTTTTCGTCACTGGATGTGATATTCTGGATGTTGGTGTTTGATTGAGATGAGACACCATTATGGGGATCATGTGGAATGTTATTAGGATCTTGAGGTACATTTGGTTGGGAACCTTGAGTTTGTTGGTTTGCCATTTTCTTTATTATTTGTGAACGGGTCTGAACGGGCATGAATGTGTAAAACAACTAAGTGATTTTAAGATGCAACTTCCAAGGATGATCTAGGTGATGATTTGAATTGATTGATTCAAATTGTATGATGGATCAATTGATGATGTATCAATTAATCTGATGATTGGATAAGGATTGGATTGATGGATCAATTGATGATGTATCAATTTTGATGATTTGGATAAGGATTGGATTGATGGATCAATTGATGATATATCAATTTGATGATTTGGATAAGGATTGGATTGTTTGGATCAATTGATGATGTATCAATTTGATGATTGGATAAGGATTAGTTGATGGATCAATTGATGATGTATCAATTTGATGATTTTGGATGAGGATTGGATTTTGATGGATCAATTGACGATGTATCAATTTGATGATTGGATAAGGATTGATTGATGGATCAATTGATGATGTATCAATTTTGATGATTGGATAAGGATTGGTTGATGGATCAATTGATGATGTATCAATTTGATGATTTTGGATGAGGATTGGATTTTGATGGAAAGGGTCCTAAACCCAATTTGGAAACCACCCTAGGTGACTTAATACATTGGTTGATCAGATTAAATTGGTTAAATCAATGATCACAAAACCGAATCTGCATTGAGATAGAAGGGGATTGATTTGGGCCAATGATGTTGACTTACAACACAAATCCGCCTCAAGATAGAATTAGATTGATTAGGTTGAAGACAATGATTGATATGTAGGATAACAATCAAACTTAATGCCTTGGTCAATTCGGGAGATAACTCCTAAAACAAGGCTTAAGGGATTTTTTGTTGAGAGATGATGACAAATGCAAATGGAAGATGCGTTGTTGAAGTGATCTTTTTGGAAAGTGCAAATGTTTAGGTCACACAATAAGATGGTAGAATGGGTTTCCCAAATTGTGAAATGATCAATGTGAATGTGGTAAATGAACGTTTTAGAAAGGTAAAATTGAGGCTCGGAATGGTCAAATGGATGTTTGGATTAGTTAAATGGAGGCTTAGGATGATCAAATAGCCAAATGGAGACTCAGAGTGGTTAAACAGAGGTTTGGAATGGTCAAATGGATGAAACTATCTGTTTAAGAGGGCATATCCACCCTTCTGTAGTCAAACAGTGGATCAAGAGGGCGTATCTACACTTCTGTAGTGAAAAATGTTGAAATAGGGGGGTGTATCCGCACTTCTGCAATGAAAAATGTTGAAGTAGGGGGGAAAATCCACACCTCTACAGTGGAAAATGTCAAAATAGGGGGGCAAGTTCGCCCCTCTCAAGGAAAACAATGACTTGGTTTGGATGATGAGATTATGGCAAGGACTTGAAATGACTCAAT
The DNA here is from genome assembly GCA_007115665.2 of Sequoiadendron giganteum. Lineage (NCBI taxonomy): Eukaryota > Viridiplantae > Streptophyta > Pinopsida > Cupressales > Cupressaceae > Sequoiadendron > Sequoiadendron giganteum. Next base: position 277,416,724 of record CM021108.1, on the reverse strand, counting down.
GAGGCTGACTTATCAAAATTTACTAGTTTTTCGCTGAAAGACACTTTGAACAAGCACAATCCTATGATTAGTGTTAAGGGGTATGGCCAACAAAGGTCTTACTCTAGGATGAACAAGGTTTCTAGGGAGTCCTCGATATATGCTCAGTACGTGAGTCACAATCATGAACACTAGTCCATCACAAGCATGAGTCGGGAACCCCAATGAGATACTGAAAGGCTCGGACCAACTCTTCATGTCTATCTAGGTATCACCCTAGCTTTGACATTTCACCAATTACAACGCAACTGGATTGGGGTACAACTTTGGCTCTCCCCCCTTTGTATACCCCTCTGATAAGCGTGGTTGGGATCATCCCTTAGGGTGATGAAATCCCCAAGCAGGTCCCACTGAGAAGAAGACACTAATCGTTTCCAACTACCCCCCAGTCCGCACAAAGTGCAAGGGGAAGATGAAAACAAACTAATGCCCCCTTAGGGTAACACAAAGAAAAACAAACACAAAAAACAAGTATTACTTCCCCCTAATTATGCTAAGTGAATAGATAAAACAGTAAGAAATTTTTTAAAATTTGAATAAAATAAAGGCCTTGCAAGAAAATGTTAGTTGTTTTTATCTTTTTCCCTTTATGAATTTCAGCAAAAATACTGCAAAATGTTGGCAAGAAATATGACTTCACCCACCAACAAACAAGGTTAGAGGGTTAGAACTCCAAACAACAACAAAAAAAGAGAGGCAAAAATGAAGCTAAAATGCAACTTTTTTACCTTCCCGAACGTGCTGTTTAAGGCAAATCCACCCCTTTGTAGTGAAAAATGCTGGAACAGGAGGGCGTATCCTCCCCTTTACAAAAATCAATTAGAAAACATTGGAATAGGAGGGAATATCCACACTTCTGCAGTGAACTGTTAGAAAACATCGAAATAGGAGGGCGTATCCGTACTTCTGCAGAAAACGTCGGAACAGGAGGGTGTATCCGCACTTCTGCAAAAACTTGTTAGAAAATGTCAGAACAGGAGGGAAAATCTGCCCCTTTGTAGAAATTTTTCATAACACATCGAAACAAGAGGGCGTATTTGCACTTCTGTAGAAAACTGTTAGAAAACGTCAGAACAGGAGGGTGTATCTACACTTCTGCAGAAACTTCTCAGAAAATGTCAAAACAGGAGGGCGCATCCGCACTTCTACATAAAACTATCAAAAAACGTCGAAACAGGAGGGCGTATCCGCACTTCTGCAGAAAATTGTCAGAAAATGTTGGAACAGGAGGGTGTATCCACCCCTGTGCAGCGCCCGGGAGGGAAAGTCCACCCCTGTGCAATGCTTGGGAGAGCAAGTCTACCCCTCTGCGGGGAAAATCCGCCCCTCTGCAACCTGAACCTGCAAACAACTTAAACAACAACAAACGTAAAGCAAAGAGACCTGTTTGTGGGTCCCACTAGGCATGCTAGAAATGTGATCTCCTAAAATGTTATGTTCCTAATGTGAGATGCTAAACAACTAAAGATGCAATAAAAAGAAATAACACAAAAGAGGAAACCTCAATGATTAGCCTAAGGAAATGATAAACATGAAAGCAAGATAAAACAAATTGAAGTTGATTATACCTTCATGCTGCTCCTTCCTTGGTTGGCCCTTTGATGCTTGAAGATTTGTGTGCTCTTTGGATGACAAGCTAAATTGAATGTGCAAACTGATATGCAAGATGGGTGAAATGCTAAATGCTATAGTGGATGAGAGCTCAAATAGTAATTTTGCAAGAGTTTTGATAAAAAAAGATTGATTCCTAAAATGAGAGAAATGAGGGGGTATTTATAGGACAATTTGAATTCTCTAGAGAATTCAACGGTTGAGATTGATCCAAAAAGATCAAGATGAAGGGCTATGGTGAGTTGAGGACTCACAAGCCTTCACATCTTGACATGTGGAATGTGAGATGTCTTGGGGTGGGATGATGTGGAAATGAGGTGGAAAAGAAGTACATGAGGTGGAAGAGAAGTACATGAGGTGGATGAAGGACAAGTACCTTGTAGGTACCTTGGGGGATGGGAATATTTCCTCAAAAAGGAACTTCTTGTCCCCAAATGAGAATGAAAGAGACATTTGAGGAATTTTAGAATTCCTCAAAAATCTCCATGGGAAAAGGGGAAGTGGTTGGAGAAATAAATGTGAATTAAAAATTCACATGTTTAGGAGAGTTTATTGGATAAAAGAGGGTCTCCAAAAAGCAAGAGATTTGTCACATGTGGGTGATGTGACAAGTCAAAGGTTCTAGAAGTCCTTGGCACATGTAAAGTGACAAGTCAAACCTTCTAGAACTTTGCATGGGGATAGGGTAGACCTTGGAAAGATAAAAGTGAATTAAAAATTCACATGGGGAAGAGAGGAGCCTTGGGTGAATAAATGTGAATTGAAAATTCACATGGGAAAGAGAGTCAAGGCCAAGAAAGGAAAGTGGAAAGGACCAAAAAAGGTATGCCAAATGTGGCTAATGACTTTGATTAAGGTTGTGCAGACATAGGATTATGATAATTAATGAGAGATTAGAGGCAAGTGGGAGATTATGGAGGATGTGACACTAATCTTGATTAAGTGGTGCACATCCTAATCACATATTAATTAATTTAATCTGGATTAAAAGAGGGTTATGGAGAAAGTGACAAGGAGAGAGAAAAAGAGGAATTAAAAATTAGTTTTAATCCAAATAGGTCAAATGACTAAATTAAATAAATTGTCCCATTTATTTAATTTAGAGAAGAAAAGGTATAAGGTAAAGTATTTAATTTATTTAATTACATACTTTAGGAACCTTCGGCAGAAAATGAAATAATGATTAAATAAATTATTTAATCACTATTAATGAAATAGATGAATAGAGTAGACAATTTTGATCATATGGAAGTGATCAAATTTATATGTCTACACAAAGTATTAGCCAAATTTGGGTTTAATTAAAAGGTGGTGAATCTCATTTCAGAATGCACAACTATGGTGAAGTAATCAATTTTTGTCAATGGGATCCCTCTTGGGTTATTTAACGATGGTAAAAGAATAAGATAGGGTGATCCCCTTTCGCCTTACCTGTTCATAATGGTTGTTAATGTCATAAGTAGGAATGTCTCTAAGATGCTAACTAATGGCTCTATTAGGGGGATCAAACCTACCATCGCCCTTGAATCAATTGCTATACAATAGTTTGAGGATGACATCATCCTTTTCAAGAAATCCTTGATGGTGGAAGCAAGGAAATGGAAGAATTATCTAAATATTTATGTTGCTAGTTAGGTCCAGTGCATAAATTACAACAAGAGCATGACTTGTTTTTTTAACACTCAAGATCTACAGGATAGAGTGACATCCATTCTGGGCTATAAGAGTGCTTCTCTTCCTTCAGTGTCCCTTGGTCTCTCTCTCACTATTAAAGAAGTCACTCTTTCTTTTTGGAACTTTGTTCTTGAAAGAATTCAAAGAAAATCGATAGGATGGAAATGGTTAATCCTCAATCATGTTGGTAAGTTGCAACTCCTTACTGCTGTTCTTCAATGGATCTAGTTTTACTTCCTTTCCATCTTCAAAATTACTAGATTTATAGTTAAATTTTTTGAAAGAATTCAAAGGAACTTCCTTTTGATCGATATAGAGGAAAAAATAAACTGGATTTGATAAGTTGGGATATGGTCTATCTCCCCAAAGCTAGTGGGGGATTAGGCATAAGGAAAATCCAACCTAACAATAAGGCTTTGCTTTCTAAGGTTAGATGGGATCAACCAAGGAATGGGAAGGATTGGTGTAGAATCCTAAATGTGAAGTATCTAAACAACTGCCCCCTGATCGGGTGTATCTATGATTAACACCCCAACGGTTCCTTGATATAGAACAATATTTGTAAGATGAAAAAGCTACTGCAATCTGGATTGAAATGGATGTTTTGGAATGGTAGCAATATTAGGTTTTGGGAGGATCTATGGTTGGTTGAAATTCCTCTCTCTCAATCATACTTCAAGAAATTGATGGTTCATGCTAAGTTGTTCTTTGACAGGAATGTTAGAGGCTACTTGTGTGGAATTGCTGGTTCTATAAAATGGGAAATGTTGGAATTATGTTATCCTCTTTCCCTTGAGCTAAGACACCTAGCAAGGACGCTACAAGACATCCTCTAAATAACTAGAATTACCATCTCGAAACTAGAAGATGAATTTTATTGGACTAAGGAAAGCAAGGGTAACCTCTCTATCAAGACTTCCTACGATTTTTTGTCGGTGTAGGGGAACCAAGATAGGTTATGGAAATAGGCATGGAAAAAGAATAACTCCAAAAAATAATTTCTTTTGGTGGACAACTTGTCACAACAAGATTATAACTTAGGAAAACCTAAGGAAAAGGGGATTTCAAATCCCAAATAGATGCATGCTTTGTAAGAATGATGAGGAGTGTGTCCTTCATTTGTTACTCTACTGCCCATTTTCTATTAGAGTTTGAGAATTGGCTTTTGGAAGATTAGGGATTCACTAGACAATGAATGTTGAACTTAAGAATTTTATTGAAAATTGGATCAACCCTTGTCAACACCCTATGTCTAAATAAATTTGGCAACAAACCCCCCTATTTTATGTTGGTGTTTGTGAAAAGAAAGAAATAATCAAATTTTTGGAAGTGTGAAAAAAATCCCTGAAGTATTTGACATTATTCTTAGACTCATCACTAAGAATGTCTCCTTATACATTTGGAAACCTGCTGACAGAGCTCCTACTGGGTGGGAGATCAACATGGCCAAATCATGGAACAATAATTTAGAGATAAACTCTTTCCACAACTCTAAAGCTTTGGCTAGACTTACTAGGGCCTAGAAACCCCCTGATACTGGTTGGCACAAACTTAACTTTGATGGTATAGCAAAAGGGAACCCTAGGTTGTCAAGTATAGGAGGCATTGTTAGAGACCCACATGGCAACTTGGTGGCATGGTATGTTGGTGGCATCGAAACATAGACATCCATGACAACTGAGGCTAGAGTGTTACTCAAGGGAGTTAACATTGCTATCACTCTTGGCATAAAAAGCTACACATTGAAGGAGACTCTAAGGCGGTGATTGATTACATCAATCTTAATCATTTCCAAGGTTGGAGTATTAGAGACATTGTGTTGGATATTATCTTCTTTCTTACCAAATTTAAAAGAAATAAAATAGCATATTTTCTATGAGGGCAACCAGGTGGTTGATTCTTTATCCAACCTGGGCTCTTAATGGGCACTAGCTAAATGTTGGAGAATATTGGGGGCCATCCCCGTGAACATAAAAGGAATTATCCTTGCGGAAAAGAAAAAAATTACTATTGTGAATGATGAAAACTAACATTTATTTTGTTGTAGGTTATATTTAGTACTACTCCCTTAGGCTCATGATGATGTGGTTGTTGCATAATGAGTTGGAGGGGTGCAGTCAAAAGTTTGGATGAGAGTCAAGAATTTGGTACTAAATCATTGGGCTCATGGTGATGTGGCATTGACATGATGAGTTGGAGGGGTGTAGGTGGAAGTTTGGATGGGGATCAGGAAATATTATGGGGAGTAGATGGTCATTTAAAAATATTCATTAGTTGTCTTGTCAAAAGTACTATTTTCAAAACCACGTTTATGAAAACATATGTAAGGCCAAAATTAACTTCAATTTTTTGGCTCATAATGATCTGATCAATATCATGATGGCTCTTGGATTATCTTTGAGGTACTTAAGTAATATTTTTTTTGATCTTGTAGCCATAATCTCTTCAATAATGACCATTGGTACGTGCAAAAATCTAATTGCCTTATTTAGGAAATATTTTCCGTTATGGTATGATGGTTCTGATAATTGGGGTGTGTGTTTTTCCTATTGGAATTTTGAAATACCTCTCACTTTGTTATTTTGGCTGAAAATCCACAATTTGGGAGTGAAAATGGGTGTTTACAGAGTTTGAACTAGGCGTGTTTCTTGTGAAGAGTTTTGCAAGGACCCCTTGTTTGGCACATTTTCATTGAGGGGGAAAATTATGTCCCTAATGGAATGCCTTCAAGGGCATGATGAGAAGCTCTCAACATAGTTCACGAGCTTGTGGAATGGAAAGAGAGTCACAATTAGTGGTATATCCTTCAAAATTAATGAGGAGGTCATATCCAATTCCACGAGCCTATCATGCACATGCTAGAAGCTTAAAAAGCATACTAAAGTGCAAGATTTGGAAAGCCTCCATACATTCTATTGGGGAAATGAGAAATCAATAAAGTTGCATGCGGGGTTTGAAAGGGAATCTCTGCCAAAGCCTTGGAACCAGGTATGTTTAGCCATTATGAAGTATATTACACTAGACGGGAGATTCAAAGTGTTACTTTTACCATCTACCCTTGTTGAACCATCTTAGACACAAAATCCTCATAAGCTTTCCCTTCTTCCTAGTTTCATCTCTTGAATTTTTTGTTTGGGAAACCTTAGACTTGGCTGCCAGGAACTCTGACAAACCGACACCTTTTCCCCTACATGAAGGCTTGATTCTTCATCTGTACCACTTTCATATGGCCCTTTGTCCCCCTTAACCTATTTTAGTTGTCAGAATCAAGGAACAAGAGGCTTCTAACCATTCCCCTAATAAACCTTCTTCAGTCACCTTGGTTGGACCCAAAAGAAAGAATCCCCTTGTGCCCAGTGAAACCCTCGACGACCCTAAACCTAAACCACTAGCTAAGAAGAAAAAAGGTGGTGTGGGTCTAGATTAGTCCAAAGCAGCTGCTGGACTTTGTGAATTGAAGAAAACTCCCTCTAAAAAGGATAGTAAACCGGTTGCCATGAATAAACCTAAACCAAAAAAGGGAAAAAAGGGCACCTTGTGCCATGTTGTGTAGACAGACACAGACATAAAGGAGGGGGACTCTGCTGATAGAGATTACCATGTGGACACTATTGTTTCTTCTAGTGTGAACTTAGGGGCGAAGTAGACTAGCATCAGATGTTCTAAAAAATTGGTCAAGAACAAAAAGGAGGATCTTGTTGATGATATTTCGAGTGATTCTAACCAAAAAGGGGGAAAGGAGGAGAGAAAACCTGATCCCATTGAAGAAACCAAGGATTATGTTGAAGGGCCGAGCCATTTTTTGGAGCTAAAAAAAATGATTTGTGAAGATTCCACTCCGCAATCCTTTGAATACCTAGATGAGAATGAGGCAGCAAAAAAAGTGGAAACTAAGAAGAAAGAGGAGCTTGAAAATATATTGTATCAAGTTGAAAAATTAGAAAGGAAATTCACTAGGCTAACGCGCTGTGTGGTTCAGGTCATCCATAGGTCTGTTGTTGCTCTGTCTGATGTGCTACATGAGGAGGTTGACAAAAAGAATGTTGATGAAGAACTTGGAAAAAAATGGGTGTTTGATGAGGTTATGGATCTCCTCTTTAAGGAGTGGGAGGGCTTAGCAAAGTAATGGATTGGGTGTGTGTTGTTGGCGATTGGGTTTTCTTTTTGTTTTCGGTCTATTGTTGCTATAAGTTTTTTGTGTCTGTGTGTTTCTGCTACTAGACTATATGATGTTACTTTTTATTTTTTGATCCTTTTTAGCCCTCTAGGCTCTTGGTGTAAAGGGTTCTGCACCTTGTGAATGCAACTTATCTTATCAAAAACATATATTCTTTTATCAATTTTTTATTTTTTTTCAATTTTTAACATTATTTGAATATACGAAAATGCATTTAAATAAAATATTTTAATTCAATCTAAAAAATATATGTGAATTTTAATCATTCTAAATATAATTGATATTAAATTTTATCTCAATATTTTTATGTTTATATAATAAAATATAATATTATTAAAAAATACATCTAAATGAAACATTAAGCCCTATTGTTAATATATTTCAAAAAATTATGTACTAAAAAAATTTATCAATCACAATAGTAAATCTAAAATTTAATTGAAAATAAACAATCTATAAATTGAAATCATTTTTTTGAAAATGAATTTAATAATGAAAACAAATTAAGATAAATTTATAAACTAAATTTGACATATATATACTATATAAATATATATATATTTATGCATAAGAGATTAGTTATATTAATATTACAAAAATTTACATAGCTAGCCCATAGATATAGGAGCATAAGGTTTTTCACTTTTCCAATCCCAATAACAAAGCCCTGGAACCCAAAACACACTCACTATATTATGCAAATGTAAACCCCAAAATTGACCGCATAGGGTCATACTGACATATACTGGCATAGGAGATTAAGATTGGCATATACAAAACCTATTAGCACTAAGAAACTAAAAGATGTCCAAGACATTATACAGGTATAGTCATACTTACCATAATAAACCCCAACACTAAACAAACACTTTAACATGCCACCCTCCGACCAATAATAGGCGACATGCTACTGCACAAAGATTTTGAACTCTTGCTTCCAAGTAGAACCTTGCACAGCTGAAAGATGAAACTTTTTCTTTAGAAATGTCACCCCTATAGCAGCCAACCTACAATGTTCGAGCAATTCCAACTTGTGAAAATATAGGATAAAAGTATAATATTTAATTGTTTCCCCGAGACCTTGAGAAGACCTAGACACAAGGGCAAGGAATTTTAACACCAAGAGTAGATGCAACCAATGTTTCATCCAAACCAACCAAAAGATATTTCTTGGATAGCTTTTGTATCAAGATTTTCGCTTCCCGCTTGGGTAAATTTGCATCCAAAAGACTAGCCAAAACTTTGGAAGTGATGTTTGTGTCAACTTAGTACCCTTCACCACCATCCATAAATCATTTTAATGTAATAAATTCCATAGAAACAATGGTGAGGAAGTATGGTTTGTGAAGAATGTGCTTCAGCTGAATTGAAGTAATTGGACCCAAAAAATTCATCTATCACTTATTTTCGAACAACTAAACATGTTTGTCCATGCTTCCACAAGCCAATTTACTCGCAAACATTTTGATAATGAAAATCACTATAATAGTCGAGCGGATATTGAATTTAGCGATTCATACGATATGTGAAAGTTCCAAGATGAGACAAAAAATATAGCTCACACCATGCACTAAACATATGGAGGATGGATATGAGCATCATCGTGAATAACGCATCAAATTTTGTAAATGATGATTCATTCATTTATCAAAAAAAATTATCCCTCGGGCATGTGAAAAGTCATAGTGAAAAGGTCGTTGTTAGGCTTATTTCACTTAGAACCATAATTAACTTGCATTTAATTGATGCAAAACTTATGAAACTGAGGTTGTCAAATCACTCTATAATTCTAGCTCACTAATCCAACAGTAAGAGGCATGCCAACATGGACCATTTGAACCCTTGTGCTAGTAAAAGAGAAAATTTACATCTAGCTTTAGCTTAATTATGATATCTAATATTAAATGTTGCCTATCTTTAACTTTTCAAATTTTACATGAAATCAACTATCGACCCAGACAACCATAGATTAGTTGATAAACAATCACCTTTGCCACATTATCCGAATCTCCACAACTATGTTTGTGGAGAGCCACCCTCCCAACCACCCACTATATTAAATTTTTCACTCTGTGTCAGATATGTTGATGAGTTCCTTGACCAAGATCCTGTCAGATCCCATATTTGAAAGTTTGTTGGCCTCCTGATTGCCTTCTCTTAATGTATGATTTAAAGTGTAATTATAAAAACCTTTTAGTAAATACAATTCCTTTTCAAACAACACCCCAAGTTTCCAATTTAGCATTTGACTAGTGTGAAGAGCATTTATGACCACTGATGAATCCCATTCAACCACTATATTGGGTAGTTTCAATTCTGGGTAGAGTTTGATCCCAAGAATTACAACTTGCATTTCTATTGTGTTGTTGGAACCTATGGATAACATATTTTATAATCTTCCTAAAACTTTACTAATAACCACACCAATCCCTAATGATACACCTAGCTCCAGAACATCCAGGGTTGCCTCTAGACGACCCATCAAAGTTGACCTTATACCATCCCTTTTCAAGAGGATGCCAATTCATGTTTTTCCTTTCTTCCTATGTATTTAAGCCACATTCACCCACAAATGTTGGAACCTTAAGCCCATTCCAATTTTTTCTCATGATAGCATTCTAAATAGAAAAATTGACCTTTTTTCGGACTAGATCTTTAGCTCTCGAGTTGGTCACCTCCACTATACTTTCTTCCACCTTGTTAAGAAATTAGTTAATGGGAAATTCTTCATTTTGAAAGATGCATCAATTCCTTTCCTTCCGTAATTCCCAAAGAAGTATCAAAGGACTCATCACCTAAAGACTTGAAAAAATTGCATTTTTATTAAGGATGGGCCACCCTTTGAACACGCTCAATATGTTACATGGGAAGGAAGTGGACCATTTCAACTTGGCACATAGCCATCACCAACATCCTAAAGTGAAGGGGAAATTTAGGAAAAGATGATCACCAGATTCTTCATCATGTTTACATAATACATATCTAGATGGGCCATTGTAAACCATTTTCTTGAACCTATCAGAAGTTAATACTCTGCTTTGTATTGTAGCCCAGGTAAAAATACTTGTCTTAGGAAGGCAATTTTTATTCCTGTAACATAGAAAAATGTATCCTTGGACATTTTCACACTCATTTGGGCCTTTCCTATGGATTTTGGCTTGATTTTGCCTAGATTTAATGTTGTAATGTGGCCAACACATTTGCATTAGGCCTTGAACTCTTGTAAATAAAAACTTAATGATGTCTTACAAAGGTGTTGTGAAGTGTTCTAACACACTTTCACACTTTTCTAGGACCTTTCTAATGTATTTCACTTAAATAACCTATTTTTATCACTACCAAGCCTTATTTAAAAGTGTTGTAAGGATTTGTAACAAACTCTCACACTTTTCTAGGCTTCTCATCAATAATTTGACCCTTTCTTATGTTTAAATGGCCCCTTAATGCACTTACAGGTCATACTTAAAAGTGTTCTTGAGAATAATCATGTTAAACATCATTAAATACACTTTAATTCCTGACACCCAATAAAATTTCCCTGGTGGGACCAAGTCGACACTTGGGGTGACTCAATCCCATTTGGCTTAAAAATCAAGATTATTTTATGATTTTGGTGAGATATTATTCTCTAGAAGTTGAGGTCAGCCTGTGATGAGATATTTTCAGGAATTAGGGGGAAAACATGTATAAATAAAAGGATTTCCTCTCATTTTCATGCCCCCAAACAATTCATTGTTCAAGCATCCAAGTATTCAAGCATTCTAGGCACTTTAAGCATTCATCCATTAGAGCTACTATTTGCATATCTTTAGATTTCTACTTTAGGTTTGGTGAGTTGTAGCATTGCATGTTTTTCATTCATCATTCCCTTTCTATTTCATTCCATTTTCAAGGGTTTGATTACCAAACTAGGTTTTGACTAAGGCAAACCCCTATTATCTAACCCTTCACCCTTTTCCCCTCTTTGCATGTGTGTTTTGTAGATCTTGTATGCAGATTTATCAAAGAGAAAGGTGTTAAAAGGTATCAATATCTCATCAAAGTCATTTAAAGTAAACAAAACCCTAAAAGAAGCTTGGGGATCACTTACAGGTCAAAGGCTGTAGATTCAGATTTAGATTCTTGTCAGAAGCTAAAGTATAGATTAAAAGCTACAGATTGCATCTTTGATATTCTCAAAAGTTGAAGGTGGACTAAGTCACCATCAATGGCGAATTAGTCCCATTGTTGGGCCTAAAAAGTTTTTTCTGCAGTTCTCAATACCCAGTTTCCCAAAACCTATTTCGGCAGAATCTCCCTAAAATAGGACTATGTCGTCCAAATTGGCGTAAGTGTCCCAATTGGCTTCAACAACAATTTTTGTAGGATTTCAAAGCCTCTCTACATCAAGCTTTAGTTTCCAGATGCACCTCTCTAGTCCCTTTCATTTCTATTATTTTTTTTACATTCTTAGGTCATTTTGCATATCATATTATGTTTTCAAACATCCTGCATCTCATTAGTTTTGCATTAGTATTCAATCTCTTTTATCAGTTTATTACATCTAGGAAATTCTATTTAGGCATATTATAATCATATTAGCATTAGTCTTGAATGAAGCCTTAGATCCTTTGTGGGATACCTTTCTCCTTTTAGGTGCAAAACCCTAGAAGTGCAAGGAAGCCCTATCCCCTAAAATTTGTGATTCAATTCCAACAAAGGTCACTAGGATGCAAAATTGATTCTATTTATTGTTGTTTTACTAGAAACTTGTAACCTTCCCAGTCATTGTAATCTCTAGAAGAAGAGTCATGCCATCTCAACATGTCATTACCTTCCCTTATACATATTATTTGATTGCTCAATACTTCTTTATAAGAAGAGACCACCTCATTGCTTAAGCCTAGCAATCTTACAATTTTCCATTGAAACTCATGACAAAATTTTTACAAAGGAGCAACTTAGATAATCCCTTACATGACTCCCAAATTTTTTTTGTGATTACCATTTCTTGCACAAGATCACCTCTATTCACCAATTTTTGGTAGCCACCCCATGAGTCTTCCCAGAAGAGAGTCGATCTTCCATCTCTTCTATCCCAAGTGAGATTATTCAAGATTAAATCTTTGCTACTACATAAAAAATTCCATATTCTTGAACCCTTGGGGATTTTTCTTGAGGTAAAAATAATTGTTTCTCCTTCCTCCAAATAATTAGCTTTCATTATTTTTACCCACTTAAGGTCTTGCCTTGTATACATCCTCCAAATCAACTTTACCCCTAGAGCTTAATTCTGTAAGATCAATCTTTTCAATCCTACGCCATTTGCCTCTCTTGAATTTCATATCTTATCCCAATTTATTATAGGAAACTTTCTTTGGTTTGAGTTTACTTTCAAGAAGAAGTTTTTTCATTCTCTAATTGATCCCACTACTAGCACCAATAAACATAGGTAAACATTAAATAATGTAGATTGGGAGGGTCGTAGTTACTATCTTGATCTTAGTGAATCTCCCAGCCCAAGAGATCCATTTACCTTTCTAAGAGGACAAACTTTTCTCTATTTTTATCACCAACGGGTCCCAAAGCTTCCCTAGTTGTAACCAAAAAGCTAAAGGCATCCCCAAATATTTGCATGGGAGTTTACCCGTACTAAATCTTAATATTCTCAAGATCTGATTTTCACTTGGTGGTTTTGTAAAGAAAAAGAAAATTTTAGACTTTTCAATGCTTACCTCTTTCCTTGAAGCCACAATATATTTGACCAAGATATCTTGCTTCTCTCTCCCCACAAATCCAAATAATATGGTGTCATCAACAAATTAATATATAGTAATTACATGCATACTTCTTGTAATCTGAATCTCATTAATCCTACCTTCTTCCGTAGCTTTAGAAATAAATCTACCAAAAACCTTTGCCATGATGATAAACAAAAAGGAAGACAAAGGGTCCCCTTGAAGCACCAAAGAACCCTTTCAAATTGTTGTTTATCAGAAATGAGTATCTAGGACAAGCGATCCAACTGAAGGTCTAATCTATCTAGCCAATATGAAAGCCAAATGCCTCTAATGTACTTTTATTAAAAACCTCCAATTTACTTTGTCCTATGCTTTCTTGATGTCTAGTTTTATCAATATTGATTTCTTTCTTGTTTTTGAAATCAAGTGAATTGATTCTTGGGCAATAATCACCCCATCTAAAATTGATTTTCCATGGACAAATCATGTTTTTTCGTCATATATTTTATCAGGGAGGATCTTCTTTACATGATTTTCCAGTACTTATGTAAGGATCTTGTATAAGGTGTTGCAAAGAGAAATAGGATGAAAATCTATTTTTTTAGGTTTCTCTTTTTTTGGGATTAAGGCAGTGAAGATGTTCATTTATTTTAGCATCTTATTTGTACTCCTTGAATCTTCATTTTCCTTTACCACATCTCTCCCAGATCTCTTCCAACAATGTTGAAAGAAAGCACCTAGAAACCCATCTGGGAATGGTGCCTTATCTAGATGCAATTGGAAGAGTGCTTAGTTGATTTTTTCTTTTGAGAATTTTCTTCTCAACATGACTTTTTGGGTCTCAGTGAAAAGTTTTGGAATGCACCCAAGAATTTGTTGTCGTTCCTACAAACTAGATCTGTTCCAATCATTTAAAAGATTTTGAAAAAATGCTACAACACCTAATGAAATATCTTCTATCTTGTCCAAGGTTCTTCAATCCAATGTATTCATACTAGTTATTCTATTCATTTCTCTTCTTTCTTTGGTGGAGTTGTTAAAAAAAAAGTGTTCTTGTCATTGACGCTTAACCACAACTCTTGATATTTGTCTCCAGAAAGTTTCTTCTTTTTCTAGAATGTCTCCCATGTGTTTTAGAAGTTCTTTCTCCTGAAAATACCTATTATTGTCCATCCCCATGCAACATACTTCTTCATTCAGGTTCCTCAATTCATCCTCAATTTTTATTTTTTCTTTGAAAATGTATTTGAAACAATCTCTGTTCCAAGTTTTCAAGTGTTGCTTTCAGATCAACTTTAGCTTGATTATAAGATTAAACATCTTTTAACCATTCAAATCTTCCTCATTCCAACATTTCCTTTTAAGATCATTGAAGTTAAACTCTTTAAACCACATACATTAAAAATTAAATGGGCACCTAGTTGGTCTCTTTTCACCAAGGATCTCTATAATAACAAGAAAATAATCAGAACCAAAGACAAGAAAAATATTACTTTCTAAGGTGAAAGGGAAAGTACTTAGATCCCATTTGAATAAGTGCCTGTCCAAATTTTCAGCTATACAATAGAATCCTTTGTGTCTATTTGTCTAGGTGAATTACCCATTTCCCATAGGAATATCAATAAACATATTTCTCTCTACAAAATTTTGAAAGTCTATTTGTTATTGTAGTTTCCTCCCCACACCACCTCTCTTATCCCCTGAGCACAATATTGAATTAAAATCCCCACCAATTAGACTGAATTTAAAAGTAGGATTGCAACATACCAAATCTAGTTATTTTCATACCTCCTTCTAAATACATGTATTTGGTCTATAGGCATTAACTCAAAGAAAACTCAAATATGAAGTAAGACTTCCTACCTTGCACATCTACCCATCTTTTGTTTGAAACAATTTTTTCTATTAGCACTCTTTGAGGCCTCTATAATGTGATGAGCCCACCTGACTGGCCTTTAGAATTCATTTCCAACATCTTCCAAAACCTCATTCTTTAACCAAAACATTCCACCTTTTCTTGGAAAAGTTTTGTTTCTCGAATGAGACAAATGTCAGCCTAAGACATCTCTAGATGATGCCTAATCAAGAATTTTTTGTTAGGAGCAATTAGGCCCCTAACATTCCAAGTGAAGAATTTTATCTTTCTTCTTGAAGGGCATCACCCTTCCCTACTTTCAAGATTTCTTTGATCTTTTTTGTGTAGCTAGCTTCTCTATCCAATTTGAGATTTTCCTGATTAGGAATCCTACCCCATCTTTTATTTTCTCCACAATTTGGGGAAGCATTTGTTGCTTCTTTCTGATCCCTAGATTGTCCTTCGTTAGATGTAGTTTAGACATGGTGTTTCCTTTTTTGTTTGCTCTAGGGGTGATCTCCCCCTCTTCTAATTCTGGACCTTCCTCCTCCAATTCAAGGCTTACTTCCAAGTCCTCCTCTAGATTTGGTACCTCCCAATTCTCCCCAATGACTGTAATATCCCTCCATTTTTATTCTTGTTCAAGTTGCTTATGCTATGTTTGGTTGCAATTACTTTGATACTGGATACATATTGTTATGATGTTTTGATCGTTACTATTGAGTGACAAATATTATTGTGGGATGTAGTTATCCAATTTTGTTTCACATGCATTATGGATTAATGATGTTGTAGAGTTAACATGAGATGTTATTATGAGATTACTGGATTATGATGGAAGTGTCAGTTTCAATGAGTGTATTGGTGAAGAGGACAGTTTCGCATCACTCGCTTGCGAGTGCCTTGCGAATCTGTAATTCCTTCTTCACGGTGTGTATTATATGTTGGATATATTGTATGATATTGTTTACTTGGTTGCAGAATTGCAGGTACATGACATCGACTCCACCTGGTTTCACAGGTTTGAACGTGTCGATCCAACGGTTAAGTTGAACGGGAGATAGTAGCTAGGTAACATGTGTCAAGTTTACACCCTAGCCTTAATGTGTCGAGTCATTGTCTGTCTTGCTTTGATGTTATTTAATTCTGAAGAATTCTTGATTTGGGAAATAGATATTTAGAATAATTGCATTTAAATCATGTTGATGGTTATTTAATTTAAATAATGCAATGTGGATAAAAGTTTATATTTAAATTAATTAATTATATTTATTATTTAATTAATTAAATTTAATCCAAGGGGGTTGAGTTTAGTTATTAAATAATTAAATTAATTAATTAAACGTGATGCAAGAGAATGAAAGGAAATAAAAGAATTAGAATTAATTTTGGAATTTAATTCCAACGTGTGGGAATTAAATTAGAAATTGTAATTAAATGTTTATTTGGGAAATTGGTTGCAACTTTGGAAATTAATTTATTATTTCAAATTGCATTTTAAATTGAAAGTGGGTTTTCGAAATTGAAATTGAAATTGAAAATTGAAATTGAAATTGAAATATCTAATTTGCATGTAATGTGAATTAGGGTTGTAAAAATTGAAATTGAAATTGAAATTGAAATCTAATTTGCATGTAATGTGAATTAGGGTTGTATTAGGTATTTTTGATTTATAAAGAATACATGTTTTAATTTTAGGGCAGAAAAATCTTTTAGAAAAAAAAATACATTTTTACAGCAGGGAAGAAATTTTGGAAAATTTGCACAAGGGTTTGAAGAAAGTTTGATTGTAGAATTGATTGAAGGAAATATTGTTTGCATTTGTTGGATTTTGGATTGGATTCATTGGAGGATTGAAGAAAATTCAGGAAATCTTTGGAGGAGGCTTGCATCAAAAATTCATCTCTTCCTGTAGCTTCTTGTACCAGGTTTTCTTCTTTGTGTTTTATTGTTCTTGATTGTTTTCTTTAAAATAGTAATGATTAAAGATTTGTTTGTTAAATCTTATTTTAGAAAATAAATTTGATATTAGAAGAAAAAGAATTAAACAAATTTACAGCCTTTGCTTGTGAAAATTCTTGAGTGAAAATTGTGAAAACCTTAGTTGAATTTAAATTATTTGGAGAAATCGATTTTGTTGTTATTGAAATCAAACATAGAGATTGAACAATGCATTTAGAATGTTTTTAGAAAATGAAACCTTCTGTTTATTATTAAAAAACGGATTTTAAAATCTGCAGTATAGTTATATTTTCATGGTAAAATGGTCTGGTTGCGTCGCCTATAACTCCACTTTCACAAACTGGGTTGTCAGAAAATTTAAAGGGTTTTTGCATTTTGAAATTTTCTTATCCTTGTCAAAAAATCAAAATACCCAGATCGTAGTTTTTGAGTTATGCTTGAAACATGAGACTGCTGTTAAGTTATTTTCCCATGGCTGTTATGAAAATAAAATAATAATAAATTGATATTTATAAATATTAATATTTTAGGTATTGTTATTATAATATTAAAATATTATTTAATAATATTTTATATTATAATTTATAATACTAAAATATTATATTTATTTATATTATTTTAAATAAAATTTGTATATTAGATTAGTGGAATTAAAATTATAAACGTATGGAGAAATTATTGTTTATTTTAAAATGGCATGTTAAAGTTTAATTGAAGGAGTTAAATATTTGATTTAAAAAATGCATAATTTAAAATTTAATTGTGAAATTTAAATTCATGTGTAAAAGGTCCAATTATTAATTTGATTTAATTGGAAAAATATATATATATTTTGGAAAATTCATGATAAGGGATATTTTATTTTGAATTAAATAATTTGATATTTTGTAAAGAATAGAAGATATGTTAATGATTAAATATATTTAAATATATTAATTTATATTTAGTATATATATATTGAAGGTATATATCCATTTGAAAGAATAAATAATATTTTATCTTATTTTATTCTGTTGTTTGCAAATTGAGTATTATTAGTGTTCTAAAAGAAATGATTAGTATGTATGGAAAATGGATAGAGAAACAATATGTTATTATATTAAAGTGATTGAATGTTTTAAATAGAAAATTGAATGAGACGTAAGATTTGGTTAGGAAATGGAAAGAGTTTACTTGCATGGATTTGTGTCAATTTAAAAGTAAATTAAGAAGTTGTTTTATTGATGAGGCAATCAATTATGTTATTTATTAATTTCTATTTAGATTAATTGAATCATTTTGATTGGATTATGAAAGAGATATGGATTTAGTATATCCAAAAGTAGTATCTTCCTCATGATTATCTTAAAGGATTTAATTCTCTGTATTCAGTAAAGGGAAGTAAGTTTAATTGTTTTAGATTGCCAATAATGAAAAGAGAAATAGAGGTTATGATTATTTTAGATGATCAAGTTATCGTGTCTTTGACTTTGTCAACACTACCTATTGAATGAGTATGGATTTAGGAAATCCAAATATTAGATTTGATTAATAGCTTGAATGCTTTTGTTGCTATGTCATCAAATTGCATTGTTGGTTTGGGATTTAGTGTTAGTCCTAAATTATAAGTCTTCCAGAAGAACTTAGAGGATAAGGGTTGTTGAATCTTTATGCCATCTGGTTGTTTTCCCTTGGGCAGTGCATGGCGTCTTTTCAGTTTTACCCACTTTTCACAAACGGGAATGTTTGCACCTCCTTGGTTTAGGAGCGGATTATGGGATCTGCGTCTCCTTGTTTGGAGTGACCTTGTGATGTGGTTTCATTTTGTTTCCTCTTGTAAAAGGAGTGGACTATGTGATTGTTGCCTCCAAGATGTTTGGAATGAGTTCTATTATTTGTATCCTCCTTGTGTTGGAGTGGATTATGATGCCTCGTTGGTATGCACTTGTGTTTCCCTTGGTGGATTGTTTGGGTGTGTGTTGTCCATTAGAAGAGTGGCTTTTGATAGGGGTCGGAGCCCAAAGTGGTAAACCGGGTAACCTTCAAAAGTGAGTTAATCAAGTGATAATTAAATTAATGTACTTAGATGATTAGGATGCATTCACATTAATCAAGATAATTTAATCCTCACTCATAGACACAAGGGCTCGTTTAGACTTGGGATGAGTGAGAAGGCCTGGAATGGCAAGATCAACTATCGTGTTCTTGTGAGAGGTAGTTGATTCCGCATGAGTGAGTATGAGTGCCGGGATTCGGTTGAAGCCACCAAGATTACTTATGTCGGAGCCTATGAAGAATGCCCAAAGGAGATCTCATGACAAACCTTGCGATGACACTCTATCTAGGACAACTGTTGTTAATTGTTTTATATGTATGGTTCTGTGAACATACTTGATCTACTTTATGTCTGGAAGCAATGTGACCTATGTCAGTGATGTGAATGTTGTACTCGATTTGTATTTGATTTGTACTTGTATGGTAATTGAGTTGTACTTGTTAGTGCATTTGTTTGGTTATATCAGTATGAGTCTGCCTTTGGTTAGAGGTAGTAGAATCTTTGTCCATGTTACTTTGTTACTATCTCCTAGCATGGGGGGATGGCCCTTCGGGTACCACATTGGTTGGGTGGAACATGCACCAAAACCGTTGGGTCCCCATCTATCTTCAGTACTTGGTGGCGAGACATCCAGATGGACAGCTCGCGGTTCTTGTTGTAATTTCTTACATTGTAATATTTCAATTTGTATATGATACTTTATCCCTCTTTTGGTTATGAGGTGGACTTATGTAATTGTAATACATTTGTACTTGTGTCTCATTCTGGGAATGAATGATGTAACTATTGGATTAAGATAATGTTTATGAGATTGTGTCTTGGTTGATTATTTTATTATGTTATGTGGTATTCTTATGATGTATGATGTTTATTTCATAAAGTTCATAAGGCTTTGGTTATATGTAATATGTATATGTGGGTTTAAGTAATCCTAACCTTGTAGCCTTAGAGGTTGTTGTTAATTAGTAAGTGAATGTGTATGTTAAATGCACTTTATAAAAAAAAAATTGGTTCGTTTAAGATGTTAATTGCAACTTCCTTTAAGGTTACTTGGCGGGGCATTACAATGACACTTCTTTGGATTCATGAGCCAAATCCACCAATTATTTACCTACCTCAATTAGGGAGTTCAGATCGTCCATCCTCATATTATTTTCAATCAAATCATTAACTTTTGTTAGCTTAGCATCTAAATTATTTCTTATTTTTGATGATTTCTTCACCTGCACTTCAAAAGCCAATTTTTACATTATTTTTTGGGGTTGATGTTGTGTTCTTAGATTTGAATGTGAATTCATTCTTTTTTTTGATCCATTGTCCCAATTCATGTCTTTCCCATACCATCTAACCAATAAGCCTTGTTGTTCCAAAAGTGTGATCAATGGCTTCAACATGTTTGCTCCAATCACCATTGATTTCTCATTGCCCATACTTGCTTTATTGTATTGATTACCAAGAAAGTGATTTTGCAATCTATGGTACCCCTCGAACCTTCCCTTTCACCACTTTGGAGCATCCATCGTGGTATCAATATGTGCCTTGCTAGGGTTTTTCCCACCTTAACCATTGATAAGTATTTCATCAAAAAAATACTCTCTTTTTTGTCTATTCCTCAATTTATTTTTCCTAGACAGATTGCACTTGGAGGACTCATACCAATTCCACCCATTTCAACATTCATTTCCTTGATTATTGGTTCTTATTTTTGATATGTTGTGTTTTGATGAATGTTGTTTCCATCCTTCATTTGCTACCTAAGTCTGAATGTGCTCCAAAGGCACTTTGTTCTCTACTACTTCTGCTCAATTTCAGAGTCGTGTTGCTGCCTTTTCATGCCTTTATTCCATGCTCACCAAAAAATATATATAAATAGTATTACATTAAAGACATGATATAAAGTCAAGAGAAATTTGTTGCATACATTGTTGTCATTGCACCAAAAGATCGACCTATTGATGCCTAATACAACCATCAAAGTTAATGAATCCATGGGAGGCAGTTAAGCCATGTCACGAACCTAAGCACCGAGTTGCACAAAACAAGGAGACCAAGGGCGCACACCTTGCAACAATCCCCCAGCACAAGTGAGAGGTTCAAACCCATGACCCGAACTCTTATACTAATTGTTGCATAAACAATTACCATTGTACCAAAGATTGGCCTATTAATGCCTAATACAACCATCAGAGTTAATGAATCCATGAGAGGTGGTTAAGCCATGTCATGAACCCAAGCGTTGCGTTGCACAAAAGAAGGAGACCAAGGGCACACACCTTGCAAAAAAAGCATAATGCTAGGGGTATAAAAATCAATTTGGTGGAATATGTGGAGATAAAGCATTAAACCATGTATAATTACTAGTCAATTTTTTTAAGAAATTCCATAAACTAAAAAGAGGGTTTTAGCATGAAATTTTGTACCAAGTGGTTCAAAGGAAAGGAAAGTGTAGAATAATAATGGCCTTTGAATAATAGTATGGTTTTTGGTAGTGAGACAAAAGTGTGGGAAAATTCATGGTGAGGATGGAATGATCTATTTTAAGAGGAGAATCTATAAATGCTAAGCACTAGTCCCCACCAATATTGCAACATATATTTTTACTTTATCATATCTATTATATTGATCTGCACATTAATGGAAAATGATATAAAAGAAACTTAACATGCATTTGGATTTTGGAATGGATTTTTTTGGTTTTCTATTCAGTTTGACTATTGAGAGGGATAATGTGTATGATTGAGCATGGGATCTAGAATCATGATCATATACAGATTATGATTTGATGTAAATAATCACTAGCAAGATTTTCCTTGAAATTTTTATTTATGGATATTGATACTAGTGAAAAAGAATGCTATTTAATGAGATCATTTGAGCCTAAAAATTGTGAATGTTTATTGTAAAAGGGATTGTCAGTATCATGCATGCATAAAGTGGTATGAGTTGCATTTCTCAAGTAAGGGGAATCATTTTTTGTACAGATGCTTACTATTTTTATTATTGTTTGTTGAAGCAACATTGTTAATATATATAAGTTTGGTTAAAAGAATTAAATTGTTTACTATTATTTAAATTCAACAATTTCAAGAGGTAGTTAATATTTTTCAATGATTTTTTCTATATTCAAATGCATTTTAGTTTTTCCTAAAATAGCTAGGAAGTGGGTATCTATAAATGTGTATAGTGTTGGGTAAAGTACCTATTAAATCCCACAAATATAATAGGTAAAATAGAGATATGAAAATAAACTAATGAGAAAGAAACATAAAGGAAACCTAACATTAATGCAAAAAGACATAAAGGAAACTTAACATGCGTTTGGATTTTGGAATGGAATTTTTTATTTTCTATTTAGTTTGACTATTGAGAGGGATAATGTGTATGATTGAGCATGGGATCTAGAATCATGATCATATAAGATTACATATGATTTGATGTAAATGATCACTGGAAAGATTTTCCTTAAAGTTTATATTTATGGACATAGTTACTAGTGAAAAATAAGGCTATTTAATGAGATCATTTGAGCCTAAAAATTATGAATGTTTATTGCAAAAGGGATTGCGAGTACCATGCATGCATAAAGTGGTCTGAGTTACACTGCTCCAGTAAGGGGAGACTTTTGTTTTCATAGGTTGTTGAAGAAACATTGTTAATATATATTTTTAAAAATGTTTGGTTAAAAATAGAATTGTTTATTGTTGTTTAAATTTAACAATTTCAAGAGGTAGTTAATATTCTCCAATGGTTTATTTTTCTACATTCAAATGAATTTCTTTTTTTCCTAAAATAGCTAGGAAGTGGGTATCTATAAATGGTACAACACCTATTAAACCCCACAAATATAATAGGTAAAATAGAGAAATAAAATAAACTAATTAGAAATTGAACAATAAAAATTTGTGAGCCACCCATTAAAAACCAATCATGTTGTAAATAAGAATGACATGAATAATTATTTGAAAAATCACATATGGTATTTGAATGGCCACCTATTCAACCATACAAGTAGTATTAATAATGGAATATGTTGCTCAAATATGAAAGACTTGGAAAAATGGAGAATGTGGTGCTAGCACTTTTTAGAGGAACAAAAGCAAAGGAAGAATGAGAAAAAACTACATGTCTATGCCAAAGCATATGACATAGCAAAATACATTCTTGCAACCCTTTTTCTGTAGATTTTTTTTTTTCTCAATTGCAATGATAGGTTACACTATTTGACTATTGAGGGATCTTATGAACATAAATGATGAATACACTAAATATATTATAATATTTTTTTATCACTATCACACACATAGTTTTCTCATGATATTATCTTACACAATATGTAGATTGAGACTAGACCATATTGGTTCAAACTTCTCAATAACCCTACATAAAATATTATAATTTTTCACTCATATTTCCATAGTTGGGGGACCACATAGGTTCTAACTTTTTGGAAATCATTTACATCACATCCTTATTGTTTATTTTGTATTTATATATATTTAGGGGGTATGTTGATTTCAATCCTTGAGAACCACATTAGGAATACTTCTTTTTCTCATTTTTTAAATGGTTTCATGGGTCCAATTCAATGATATCCTGTAACATGCTCAACTAAATTTTCCCTAGTAAATTAAAATTTGACATTATGAATATAACGTTTATGAAATAAATCCCATAGCTATTTCTATTTAGAAATTTCATGCCCATAAATAAGAAAATAATAAAATTGCAAATATATTCATTTCCAAATGTCAATAATCAATTTACAAGTCGACTTGGTAATTAATCACCTCAATAGTCAATACATCAATTACATCACTTTTATCATTTACATCAACTTCATCAAATACGTCTACTACATCAATGATACAAGAACATAAATAGGATTCCAATATGATTCCTTTTGACAACTCACCTCCACTAGTGGATAAGAACATGGTTGAGGTGATTTTCCACCCAACCACGAAGCGATGCTTCCCCGAAATTCTTTGGTCCATTGAAGAATACCCGACCTTACATGGAACACTTAGCAAGAGATACAATATACAACATGGAATTTGTGTGTGCCTAACTACATGCATTTATATCTATTATTGGAATATGCAAGTTCCATGTTATGTAATAAATTAAATAACAGAGAGAGAATAAATAGTAAACGGTCTTGTTTTGTAATAATAATTAAAATGTTTGCAAAGCTTGGCCAATCTCATGCTGCATAAAATGCAACTCAGGTTAGATTTGGAAAAGAAAATCCACTCTTTGGCAACCATTCCCGAAAGAAAATCTCATCATATCATGGAGTATCCCTCCCTTTAGACCATCTATTAGCATAAAATTATAGAGTGCTACAGTCTATCCTAGTACTCATGTATCATTCCATTCCATCAATCATAAATCAAGTAAACAATAAAAAATATGGTATAACCATTCATCTTATTCATCATGTATCTAGTTTTCTTAAGTTCCATATTGCAACTCAACACTATTCCACTTATACAATTTTGTTCTTTGCAAATGAAAAATAAAATAGTCATACTCATATGAGTAAAGAAAAGATGATATAAGAAGGTATACCGCATGTATATGCACATGCATAAATGATGCATTTATGTAGGTACACATATATGCTTGAAAGTAATCATAGTTAGAAATATGTGTATACATTCTTAAGTTTTAAAACAAGTTTCCAATTTGTAAGCATTACTACTCTCTAATCATAATGAACATTACTCTAATTAGATAGCAACTTGATCACACAATAATGATGGTTATCAATTCATAATGAGAGAAAGAAAAAGAACATCAGTTCATCAATTTTTCACTAGTTTCAATAGTTTCTCCAGGTTCCAAAAAAGATAAAATCTCTAATTTAAGCTATTCAAGCAAAGAATCGATTTTTTTACAGTCAAATTTTTTGGCTTTCTGATAATTGTTTTATTATGTTCTAGATCATATCATCATTATACCATTCAACTTGTTCCACATTCATTAATACAAATAAAATAGAATGAGGACCGAAAGATATTACACAAAATTTTAAGCTATTCTTCTCACACATCTTTGTTTGATTAACCAAAATAATTTGGGTCGATACACATGGTATCAAATGAAAAAGATAAAAATATATATGCCCATTAAATATTCCTTTATGGTTGTCAATCCTCATTATTGAGGGGTTCTTGACCTGTGAAATAGAAATGCATAAGCCACTATAAATTGAGATGGCCCGATACAAGAGCATCCGGGTGTGTATGCATATATATATATGAATATATATTTGTACATATATGTACACCTTATTGATAGAGAGAAGTTCAAATTAAACATTACGAGGGTTCTATTGAAATGAACAAGACAATACAGAGGGTGGGTGAATCAGTTGTATCAAATCACTTTACTTCTAAACTTAATCTTTTCACTTTAACTTCAATTTGTTATTAAGCGTAAACATGAAATGCAAGTAATAAAAAGAAAACACCATAGACACCAAATTTACATGGAAAACCAAATGAGGGAAAAACCACAGTGAGGATTAACTCACAATATAGTAGTAATGCAATACTAGATACAAAGGCTCACTACCCAGATATAAGGGCTCACTGTCTAGAAAGAGGCTCACTACCTACAAAAAATAAAAGATAAATGAAGATCCACCACTAGGGTTCCACACATTCACAACTTGATCAAAATATTGTAGATACCATCAACTCACTACTTCCAATAATCTAACACCTTAAAGTACTTTTGCCTCAATTCGATCTTCCACTCTCTGCTTTTTGCACTTGTTCGCACACTTCACTTACTCGATTCGTGGATGGATGGATATCAAATTCGGTACAACTTGATTTTCTTTTATACCATCTTCAACCCTAGAAACATTTTCCAAGGTTTCCTACTCAACATTCCCACGGTGGATAAGAATGAGAGAGGACCAATTACATATTTAATTTAGAACCCAAACAAAATCTTGGATCAATCACACACTTCCTTAAGTCGATGCAAAAACTTAATGTAACTTGTAGACACCAGGTCAACCAACCCTAATGAAAACACCAATGATATTTGAAGTACATGCACCTTCAACAAGGTAATCAAATGTGGATCACTCAACACACTTCACTAGATATTTTACCATCTCCGAGAATGCCTCAAGTACATCCATAGCAATTACAACATACTTTATTCACAAAGAACTCTTTACCAGTCCAATCAAACTGACTAGCAAAACACAAGAGCTTTGGAGCAGGTCTTCTGAAGCACCAAACCATAAGAAGATTTTCCAGAACACAAAAACCATCAGAAAAATCCATCTCCCAAATCCACAAGATCTAAAACCAAATATCAGAAGATTGTGGAGCCAAAACATTTCTCCCAGTCCACAAACAAGTTCACACACCAGTGAACACATCTTTTACTCTCCATCGAACCAGAAGCTAAAACTTGAGATATAATATCCATTGAAGCTTATGAACACACTTACAGATCCACACATGCATAGGATCAACACAGAAGAAATGTAGAGCACAATACCAAAGAACACTCAAAGCACACACTTCAACATTGCCTTCATTATTTCTCAATTTTTTTGAAAAGTAATTTGCAAAAACACAACTACAACTTCATAAATATAGCTCCTTGTACTCTAAGCACTTCTATAGTATCTCAACTATACAAGTACTATCTGTACTCAACCTGAACTATGTTGACATCAATGGAAACATTAATGACAACACCATCAAACACATCTACACTTGCAACAATCTCCCCCTTTTGTCATTGATGGAAACACATAATGTGAAAAACCATCAAAGACAACATACATGATTTTCAGAAGCAACAACCTGCGAAGCATAAAATTTTCACATGATTCTCTCTCCCCCTTTGACATCAATAGAAAATTAAATTCTTGCCATATAAATCTCTATTCACTCCCCCTTAGGAGTACACCTACATCACATACTACAACAATGCACTTCTCTACTCCCCCTAAGGAGTAGACCTCAATCATCAATCCAAAACAAAAGAAGTCTATGGATCCACTGGACTGATGCACCTCTATATGCACTTAGTTCAAAGGAGGGGTAGTAACCCCTAACTTCCCTTTGATATACTCAAAATTATCCTTTGAAAGGGCCTTAGTGAATATGTCTACAACTTGTTCTTTGG
Organism: Sequoiadendron giganteum; assembly: GCA_007115665.2. Classification (NCBI taxonomy): domain Eukaryota; kingdom Viridiplantae; phylum Streptophyta; class Pinopsida; order Cupressales; family Cupressaceae; genus Sequoiadendron; species Sequoiadendron giganteum. The sequence continues at coordinate 277,389,488 of CM021108.1, read as the reverse complement.
TAGGTACATATTCAAGATTGAGTTCATTCTTCAATACCTTCTCCCTCAAGAAGTGATACTTAATAGGTATGTGCTTTGTTCTAGAATGCATCACTAGATTCTTTTAAATGTTTATAGCACTTGTATTTTCACAAAATATACAGATAGTTTCATCACTCACCACACCTATGTCCATCAAGGTTTGCTTCATCGAAAGTACATGTGTGCAATAGGATGCTACTACAATATACTCTGCTTTTGCAGTGGATAAAGAAATTGAATCCCCTTTCTTGCTCAACCATGAAACTAATCTTTCTCCAAGGAAGAATGCACTGCCACTTGTACTCTTCCAGTCATCTACATAGCCAACCCAATCTGCATTAGTGTAGGTATTCAATGTGAAATCATTGTCCTTTGGATACCGTAGCCCATAATATAGAGTTCCTTTAAGATATTTGAATATCCTTTTCATAGTTGTAATGTGTGCTTCCTTAGGTTTTTCTTGAAATATTGCAACTAAAAATACTGCATGCATGATATCAGGTCTAGTAGCAGTTAGATACAAAAGTCCACCAATCATAGATCTATACATGCTTTGATCAACTTTAGTAGATTCATCATTCTTACTCAACTTACATCCAATTACCATAGGGGTATATACCGGTTTGGATTCATCCATCCCAAACTTCGTTAACAATTCCTTAACATACTTGGATTGTGAAATGCATATCCCTTTGTTAGTTTGATTTACTTGAATTCCAAGGAAGAAATTCAATTCACCAATCATAGACATTTCAAATTATTTTTGAATTTCTTCAACAAGTTTCTTACACATACCTTCATTTCCACCAAATATGATGTCATAAACATATACCACAACTATCAATATCTTTATGACTTTTTGATTGTGTGTTGTACATAAAAATTGTTTGTTTGTAAACCTTCCATACCAAGTCAAGTCAAGTTCACATTTTTACAATCATTTCTATTGTTTGAAAGCTTAATCATCATTGGTATCCTTCAAACATGAATTTGAAACCAATTTTAGGATAATTATTACCTACAATATTATTTCTAAAATCCATCTTGCCTTGGTCATAACCTCATCCGAAAACACATAGTCCACAAAACCATATTCTAAGACTTCCAAACACATAGTTCATTTTTCCTTATCACAACTCTTAGTGCATACTCCATATCTGTGTTTCCATCCAAGCCTAAGTCACAAGTCTTTTTTCCTAAATCCCTCATATAAAACCAATAGATGTTTTCCCATTTCATATTATCTGAATTAACCACATCTTTAGTATTTTATCCATTATCCACATTTTAATCTATTCCCATTACCCAATCATTAACATCACATATTGAGTTCAAGGTATACATCCCTTTTTTACTCATAATTTGTTGATTTGGTTCATACCCTTATTTCATCCTTGATTCAAGTCCAAATATTTGAGATCCTTAGGAAATATTTGATCATTAAACCATCACCATCCTTTGTACACATCATCTTTATAGTCCAAATACTATTATCACAAAAAAAAATCCTTTGACACATTTAAAAAGCATCACCTTTGGATCTCCTTTATTCAAATCATCACCTAATCCATCCTTTAGGACTCTTAAGTTATCATAGCACCTAGGTATATAATTCATATATCCAAGTTGTTTCCAAGTCATCCACTACACCAAACTAAGGTTATCCCTCTATTTAGTAAATTGATTATTCTTTTGACATAGTCAGTACAAGTTCAATTTCACTGATCATATCCTAAACCAAGACCGATGGATCCTAGCACAAGACAAACCATTAGACATGGAATGATTGAAGAAAATCCTTTTCATAATAAATTATTCATAGAAAGGTTTCCTTGATTACAAGATATTCTCAGCATCAACATGGCATTAGTGAAAATAATTATGACAAACCCAACCAAAATGAATACACTATTCATCCTAATGCCATCCTCCATTCAAAACAAGGACATGATCTTATGAAAATATAAATAAAAATAAACAAAGATGCAATCCTTAGACAAGCTATAAAATCAAGGGAAAAATTACCTCCTAGTTATGAATATTTCCACCTTGATCACACAATACATCTTAATCCCTTGGACCATGATCACACACACAAGAATGTTCCAAAAAAAACCCATAATTATCATCGTCCCATTTATGACCACACCAAATCACATTTAGACCATAATACTCCTCCTTGATGCCAAATTAGTTTTTCAAAATCTTAGAAAACTTATCGTAATGTGTCCCTCCTAGTAAAGGAAAAACTTCAAAAAATGTAAGATGTTTGGGTGTATTTGGCCTATTAACTATCTAGAGTAGGAATCTAATGTGGTCCTAGTCAGAAATAAAAATAAAGGAATTATGGTATGCATAGAGTTCGGGGATATCAATAAAGCTTTCCTAAAGATGTTTTTCTTCCAAATATTTACATGATAGTAGATATGAAAACTTTAATAATTAGATGTTATCTCTTATGAATGGATTTTAAGAGTACAAGAAAATTCAAATAGCACCACAAGACCAACATAAGACAACCTTCGTCACCCCTTAGGGAATTTTTTTTTATAATCATGCCACTCATCCTATAATGTGTCTTTGGATTCACATCAAGAAAAAAAGTAGGGTTCATTGTTTTTAGGTGTGGCATACAAGTAGATCTAGATTAAGGATAAGGAATAATAGAAATTCCACCTAGATTAATAACCTTACACAAATTTATGCAACTTAAAAGACAAAATTCATGCCATTAGGTGGTTCATTGTCTAGCTAACAAGTAAGTTTCATTCTTACTCACATCTACTATGAAAGAATGTGAACTTTGAGTGGAATCAATTGTGCTGAAAATTATTTGATCACATTAAATAATACTTGTCCAATCCTCCAATCTTAGTGGCACCCATTATCGAAAAGCCTTTGTTTCTCTACATCTTAGTTACATAATATGTCTTAGGTTCCCTCTTAGCTTAGAATAATGATCAAGGAAGAGAGAATGGTATCTATTACCTCAACAAAATATTGGTTGGATGTGAACTCAAATTTTCATCCATGGAGAAATCTTGTCTTGCACTAATATTTTCCATGCAAATTCTTCAACAATACATGCTTAATGCTATCTCTCAGAAGATAATAAAGGGGTGGGTTATAACATATCAATTAATAAAGGCTATCTTTTAGGATTATCATCCTTTGATCATACAATTTCTAGATGAATTCATCCTTCACATTGAAGAAATAAAATCATGGAAATTATAATTTGATGGATCATTTACCTCACATGGATCGAGCGTTGGCATCCTTTTCATCACCACCCAAGGTGATATCATACCAAAATAATTTTGCATTAGATTTCGTTGCACAAGCAACATAGCATAATATAAGGAATTCATATATTTTTGAATGAAGATATTATAAACTAGGGACTATTTAATGTTCCACTTGTTATTATCATCGTATAAATGTAATAGTCCAGTAATAATTAAATCAAATGGGATTTATATGAAATAAAATTAAATAACATGACACTCCTTATATTCAATAGATTCAATCAAGTCACATATTATGGAAGAGTGTTATAATTTAATTGTTATACATTGTAATATTTTTTCATGATCTCATTATATAATGATGATGTGTACAATAGATACCAACAATAAATATATTATCTTGTAAATTCTTGAGTTGATCAATAAGTCCTTTGAAGTTTATATATATATTATGGGACAAAAATATAGTTTTTCTAAAGGAACATTCCAACTTCTATCTAATCTTGATGTTTAAGCCCACCTATGTGATAGTCTTGTGAATTATCTATCAATTGAAATTTAGGATTATCTCCACTAGAAGAATTATGAACACAAAAAATGGGACAAGGATATGTATATGTGATTCGGTGGAAAATAGGGTTCATCAAAGTGAAATGAATCAAAATAATGAACCACTTAGCTTTTCCACACAAAACATATGATTATGAGTGTCAAAACATGCAAATAAAAATAAAAAACTAACGCTAACTATTACATCAACTCTGAGGGGAGTTTTGAGAGCTTAAAATGATGTGTACATTGCTATAAGAAGCCTATTTTTAGGGCACAAAGGACTCATTCGCCTTTAGTGGAGAATGGGTCCTTGCTAGGGTTTTTGAAACTTAGATATGGGTTATTTTCTTCAATGTCTACACTCTCAAATTCCTAGTTGTCAGCTCTTGAAAACTTGTAATTAATTATGCAGCTTCAATTCTTTGTTCTTATACTATAAAGGTCAATCTTGCAACTTGACAACATTTTAAATTTTTCTCTAAACTTCTTCTCCACTTGATCTTCAACTTGTAAATCTGCAAATACAAACTCAAGGGAAGAAAAAATTGTTGATTGTTAGTGAATAGGGGTTTGCCTAAATCAAACCCCCTGTTGGTAATTAAACCAAATAATAAAATAATAAAATTGAAGCATGAAACATGAAATATGTAGTTGATGATACCTTGGATGTTGTCTTGGAGTGTAAATCTACAATCTAAAATGTAGTGGCCATGAAGAATGTAGATCTTAATATTTGAATAAGATGTAAACAATGCTTGCAAGTAGATCTTCAATGCTACATTCACAATCTTAGCTTAACAACATGTAGGAATGCACTAAACCCTTGTCATGATGAAATGATCTTGAATTGTTGCAATAAATCCTTGATAATTTGCCTTGAAATTTCTTTGAAAATGCTCTTGTAAACTCTTTTGAACTCAATTTTTCTATAATGCATGAATACTTGGAAGTCTAGGAGGAAACTATGTGAATTAACCCCATATTTATACTAAATTAAGAGATTAACCCCGAAATTCAAAAAATTCAAGTTGACACTAGATATGGAAACAAACATTATTAAAATCCTACCAAAATAAAATTCAAAAAGGGGGTCTTCGTTAAGGGAGACCCATTTGCCAACTAGGGTGAATGGGAGGGCGAATGGGTCTTGACACTATTTTCCAGGACCAAGTGCATTTGAGGAATGAAAGTGCATCAAAAACCCATGTGAAATATGCAAATAAAGGGGGGTCCTATAGAGGGAGAGCAGGTGAATGAGTCCTAGCACTAATTTCTAGCACCTCAAATTTTCCCAATTAAATGTTATGTAATTTAAATAGTGGGTTTCAGGATAGATCTTTGGGACGTGTCACAAATAAGGCTTAAATTTGAATTAAAGGGCCAATTTACTCTAATTGAGCATAATTAATTAGGGAGACCCTAGATAAGTATGAGAGTGTGTTACAACACTTTACAACACCATAAATAGGGTACAAGTTAAGTACATTTTATTAAAAAAGGTCCCAAGATCAATGTGAATGTGTTAAAACACATTACAACATTAAACCTAAGAAAAATTAGGTTAATTCAATGAAAATTATTCCCAAATCAAGTAAGGAAAAGGGATACTTTTTTCATTTATGCATTTTTCCCCCACTTTAGTGAGAGGATGACCCCATGTCAAACTCACACTAAATTAGACATTCAAGATACTTAAGTATGCAACAATAACAAAGATACATAATCATACCCTATCAAAGGCCAAGAAAAACAAAGGATCAAGCACAGTCATTCCAACGTGATGTGGAATGGGGTTGTTTATCCATAACATATGTGCTCACTTTGGGGTAGTGGAACCTCAGTCTATCCACTAGGTGAGTTGTCCCAAAATATGTGTATGCTCACTTTGGGGTAGTGGAACCTCAGTCTATCCACTAGGTGAGTTATCCCAATGAGGTGGAAAATGAGAGAATCATATTAGCCTCTCATACCATACCAAAGTTATCCTCTTGACGACTTCGATAAGGCACCACATTGTAATGCTTTTGTAATGTCATGTAAAATTTTGTTAAAGGGGATTTTTTTGTATTTGTGTAAGGTCTTCTTCTTAGGGAGCATTGTGCCTAATGTCTCCGGGTAAAAGCTCAAACTTGTGTCACACTTTATAAAGGAATCGACCAACAACAAAAATAATTATGAACTTCAACCACATAAAAGTGGTCTTTACGTTTTGAATTTCAAAATAATGTAAACTAATGAAATGTAGAACTTTTGGTGAAGTTTATTCTTGTAATTTTTTAGATTTATTAAAAAAAAAAAATCATTTATATTTTTTATCAGTTTAAAAAATAGATTTTGGAATGTTGAAAATTTCAGAAAAAGAGTGACCTCATGGGCCGTCAAGAAACAAATTGAAAAAACTTCATTTCTCCCTAATTTTTTTTTCCAAATAGGTAACTTGAGTATCTTGTGTATGGAAAAAAATCAAATTTTGATATATATTTTTCTCGTAATAATGTTTTAAAGTCAAACTTGTTAGAATTTAATAGTTTTCATGGGCTGTCAACTATTGCCTATTTTATTAATCATTTTCAAAAAACAAATTATACCCTTTTGAAGAGGACTTACTCCTCTAGTGCACAATATATTTTTTAAATATGTTTTACTATTTTTTAAATTTCTAATCAACCTTTTTTTAACTTTAAGAACCTACTTGCACTATTTTAAAAATAAAATATATTTTAAAACTAATCAAAATATTAAAAAAAATATATATTCAGATTCACCACTCTGAGCTCTACAAAGGGTTTTTTTTTAAAGCATCATTCTGACTAAACAAATAATTAGTTGAAATTGAAAATTTAAAAAAAAATCTGAAAAAATTTGAGCTGGCTGCTAACTAGGATGCCACATAGACAATTTTGGTAGGAAGGGTTTCTATAGAAAGGGTTTCACTCGAAACCCTTTCTATAGAAGCCTCGCACAATTAAAAAAATATAATTTCAAAGCAGAGAAAGGAGAAATATATATTTTTTGGGATTCGGGCGAAACATATTCGACCGAAACCCTATGTGCCACATATAGGCCACGTGGTTTCGATCGAAACCTATTCGGTTGAAACTATTTATTTGGTCGAAAGTGTGACACAAATTTGTGCTTTTACCCCTCCAAGAGAGGAAAAATCAAGGGTGTTAGATCATCACTCATGGGATGCCTCATTCACATCATGCCATGAAGATAGATCATACACTCTTGGAGGACGTCAAACCCAATGAAACTACCAAGAAGAGGACATGTCACAAGAAAAAAGAAAAATCAAGCCATGAAATATTCCATAAGATGTCATCGATGTATGCCCCTACTTTAAATAATTTGCTACACCATAACTATGAGCAATGGCTTTGAAGTAGCTAAATATTTTGCCTAAGACATGAGAGTTTTCCTCGGGAAACCCTATGAAAAGTCATATATTTTTGAAATAAGTTTCTTCATGAAATAGGAAGGAAGGGTTGCCCCCACAAATACATAAGGGTTCTATGGATTCAAGGTTAATATGTATTTGCTACAATGTTGTCATAGATCATGGAACTGTCATCATTCTGGGTGATCCCACAATAGTGGTTTACAATTTTTGGCAAAATTGGACACTGGAATTATTATTTTTAACTAAATATTTATATTTGGGCACCTATAGCGGCTAAACTATGAGGAATTTGAAGAGGATGTGAATGAGAGTCTCATCACATTTTTTTTGTAGATTCTAAAAATATTTTTTTCAAAATTTTTGGAATCAGATTGCACTTCTTTTTCCATCTCCCACGAAAACTGGTTTTTTTCAGAAAACAACATTTTAAAAAAGTGATGCACACCGTATAACACATAAATTTTTTTCCATGAAGGATAAAATTCTAATTCTTTCGAATTTAGATTTGTAACTCTGATATCTACCACTTCCACTTGGTTAGATAATTTTTAATTGAATTATTTTTCTTTAATCAAGTTTCAAAGTCAAACTAATTACAATTCAGACATAGCGCGACCGTATAACGCGTAACTTTTTTTGTATATATCAAAATTCAATTTTTTTTTTTATTGGATCAAGGACTTCAATATCTGGTGCACTCATATTTTTCAATTTTTTTTTTGATAATTTGATATTTTTCCACATGTGTAGAATAAAGACCTTCATTTTCGATGAAAAACCTATGTTTAATAAAACTAAAAAAAAAAACATAATAAAACCAAAACATATTAAAATTATATTCGTTGGATAGCTCATTCTGAGAACTACCATAATAATTTGAAATAAATTTTAAATGGATTCATTTGATCCCCCAAAAGGTAAATCAAAAATGATTTTTTATCAGCATTTTGATAGGTGTAAAGGAGACTCATTTATAGGTATGGTTTAAAACTAGCGAGGTTCTATCCAAGGGGGTTTGATCTAAGGTGGTTTGATCAAACCCTCTTCAATTGGAATCCTTAAAATGGAATTTTTTAAGGCTTAAATCATTATGTTTTCTTAAAATATGTGATTTCAGTAAAAATCAGTTCCTCTCAGAAATTGTAAACCAGCTTTGTGGGTTCACCCTTCCCCAAATACTCATAGAATTAGAAGAATGACACAAAGAGCGAAAAACAAAGAAAAATCCTTTTGGGTCAACATGGAAGAGACCTAAATGTCTTAACGCCTTGCATCATCCCAAAAAGGAAAACACAAGACAAATGAAAAAGATATGAGAAAAATATTTTGGGTCAACATGGAAGAGACCTAAATGTCTCTATGCCTTGTGTCATTCCCAAAAGGAAAACATAAGACAAATGAAATGATCATGACATATAGAAGAATGAAAGGTACATATAGAGGAATGTACAAAGAGAGAGATATACATCAAATGAAACATCATGAGGGATCACATTACGTACATGCAATCACATAAAGAAAACATGAAAATGCAAAAGACTAGTCAAGAACATGCGAGTCAACCTAAAGCAAGTCATCCACATCCCAATATCGGTCTATATAAACGGAAGGCATACAAATAGCCAAAGGGACAAGAGAAAGTGTTGAACTAGGGGAAGCACCAAGTTTAACACTCTTTTTAGGAGATTTTTCATTTAATTTCATAGAAGAAGAAAACAATGTATTTAACTCATCATGCACTTCTTCATCAATATTTGCAATGTCAATGCCGTCATCTAGATTTATCTCAATGGGAGATCAAATGATAATTTCAATGGAATGTTCTTGTTTATGTTGTGGCCAAGGTATAGTGTCATCATGCATTGCTTCATGAAGGTTTGGATTTTTATTTTTTTATGTTGTTCTTTTTTTCTTGAGTTGGTAACCTATGAAATAGCACGACGTCTATGTCTACACTCTCTAGCACTTCTATTCCATTTCAATGTATTGTCAATTTGTGTTTGTGGGAGAGTGGGTTTTTCATTCATAGGTTCCTTCTCTTCCTTGGGAGGAATGAAAGAAGCAACAATAGCTTGTTCAACCATTTTATCTTTGACTTTGAAACTTGTTTGATTCTAGGAGGGACAACGGGGTTGCTTGTGTTATTGTGTGATCTCTTGTAGGAAATTGTGGGAGGTTTTTCTATAGGTTGCTCTTACATGTTTGAAAGTGTTTTTGGTTCAATCATTTCTTCGTCAAGGATAGGTGATTCGGTGATAGGTTGAGGCATGTTTCGAAGAGATTTTTTTCTATTTTATTTTTCATGAGGCTTGATAGGTTCCATAGGCTTGGGCCAAAAGAAATCTAATGAAAAATTCCCTTGGGCCAAGACAGGGTTAAATCCACTATGATGCACAATAAATATATCATTATCAAATGGAAAATTTAGATATTTATGCACCACCAAAGGGACGACTTTCATGGAGTGAATCCATGCATAGCCTAGCTTCACACAAAATTGGTCCAATTGAGGGATGATGGAAAATGATACATTTAGTGTTTTCAGTCAAACTTTTAAAGGGAGATCTATCGAGCCTATAGTAGGGAAAGCAAACCCATTATGCGTCTTGATCCATGCTTTCGGGTTGTCATATATATCTTGATATAGTTCATGCACATATAAGAATTCTTCAGTGACTGCATTCTCTCCAAAACAGGATCAATCAATAACCCATTAGTGGGCTTATCATTGATTCAACCAACTATGTAAAGAGGACCATCAGGTGCACATTTAAGTATGTCATTTTTTGAGAAAGAAATGTCAAGAGGATTTTTAGTTGATCACTTATGAGGTATAGATTCGATAAATGCTACCAAATTATCTATGGGATGTGGTTCCATATTATCATCATCTGTGTCAACATCATTCTTAGTTTCACTAGCAAGATTGACTATGACAAATATATCATTATTTAGTTTCACTAACAAGATTGACTATGGTAGATATATCATTATTGTTTCCCATATTCCAATACTCATAAAAGAAATGAATAAGGCTATACATAAATTGTGTTCCATTTCCAGTTTTAAGCACTTTCCTTAGATTTTGTATAATGGGAACCAAGCTAATGTCCATGCATTCACTAAGGATATGGGCTTGTAATTTTTTGAATGTGTCATCTAGTTTGTTTAGTACATATTGTGAGATTTGAAGGGTAGTATATAAATCATGATCCATAGAGGGTTGATTAGAAACACTATTAGAAAGAGAGCACGACGATTGAGATATCACAGGATGACATGAGCCTCAAACTACATCTTATAATAGCATTGCGAATAAGACACCAAGTTGTTACAAAGCTCATACAAGTTTTACAAACCTAGTGTGCAAACCCAAATTGGAAAGGGGCAATGCAACAACCTAGAATGAAATGCAATTTTTAGATTCTAAGCAATACAATAAACTAAAAATGAAATTTTGTAAATACAATTTTGAATTTTAACAATACACTGAAATAAAGAAATTTAAGCTAAATGCAATGAATTTGATGAAACAACAAATCAAGAAACTGAAATAGGAAAGTAACAACAACAAACAAGAGCCTAAAACTAAGATTTTAATTTCCATAAAATACAGATATGTAGCCAGGGATAACTTTAAGAAACCCCCCCCTCAGCAAAGGTGTAAAATCTTGGCTAATATTTCCTTTTATTTGAAAAAAATAATAATTTTCCCTGGCGAATCTTATGCACATTATTCAAAAATTTGTAAAATCCTGGCGAATCTTAATGAATAATTGGAAAAAAAAATTAATCACACTGGCGAATCCTAGTGAATAATCACTAAAACGATTAATTACAATGGCGAATATCTCCTTTAGAACTTTGCATAGTTGGTCAGCACAGTTCCCCCATATTTTTTTATTTTTTTAATATTGAAGTAGGGGCTCGAGGGCGGCAGCCACCAACGGGGTCAAGGGGCAGCATCCCTTGTGGGGGTTAAGGGGGCAGAGCCCCCTTGTGGGGTTCGAAGGGGAAACGCCCCCTCATGGGGTCCGGGGACAGCGGCCCCGACGCGCTGCATAAATTCACTATTGAAAATGCTTTGGAGCACACATGGATGAAGTGTTTTTAAAAAATCTCACTTGAAAAGTAAGACTAAATGAAACTTGAAAATTTTACCATCGATTAGCATTTAGCTTTTAAATCAAACGGTTGCAAGTTCATTCTGTGAGTGAATATTGGTGTGAGTGAACATCATCGGTGGGACACTTAGGGATGTCCTGCCAATACAATGATTATATATGCACTTAGTGAATTCTATGACTTTATATGCACGTGCCTTTTAAAAAGGTTGTTGAGTCCCGAAATTTGTTTTGGGCCACATGATCAAATCTAATCATGTGGCCCAAAAAAAAATTTGGGCCTCAACAACCTTTTTGAAAGGCATGTGCAAATAAAGTAATGGAATTCACTTGTCGTCATTCGATTAAAAATCTAATCGATGGTAATAAATAATAAAACTATTCAAGGCTAAAATATCCCTAAAATGAAATGGTAAATTATTATTAGTGGAGATATTTCCCAAAAATTAATTGTAAGAATATAAAATTACTGGCAAATATAAGTAATATTTGTATTTGTAGTATAAACTGCTGGTGAATCAGTTCCGATGACATGTCATTTAAAAAATAATGCATTGGTGAATTAATCGAGACAAATTTATTTTTTTATAAAATCCTGGCGATTCGACATCCTTTCTAGCTTGTATTATTCGCCATTTTTGGAGGTCCCGATTTCAAATATTCGCCAATTGGTGAAGATTCGCCACTAAAGTTTTCCCTGTATGTAGCTAACATGGACTCATTCACCAATAAGGGCGAATAGGTCCTAGTTAGGTTTTTCTAAGATGTTTCTGTGGATTTCAAAATAATTTTTAATGCCTTTTTAGTTGCCAAAAGGTTTAGGTTGGACCTGTCCAATGACTAATTCACCAATAAAGGTGAATGGGTCCTAGTTACGTATTTTTAAACTACTTTTTAATAATTTTCAAGATTTTAGTAATACCTTTTAGTTCCAGGTTTAAGGTATTGAGTTTCAGTTTCAGATTTTCCAAAAATGTAATGTGAAAATGCAATGAAACTTGATGAATGCACTTGGACCTATGTTGAAATGAATTTTTTTTAATTTTTAAATGCAAATAAATGAGATCTAAATGATATTCACAATGACTGATTTGTTTTTGTATTTTTCAGATTTAGAAAGATGCAAAATAATGCAAATCTAAACCCTGTATGAGATGCAATTTTGAATGCAATGCAAGAAACCCTAAATGAGATCTTAATTCAATGCAAATGAGATGCAAATGAGTGCAAGATCTAATCTAGGATGAAATGCAAGACTTCAAAATCATAAAATTGAAATGTTTATTAGGTCGGGTTCACCATTAATGATTAGGTGGAAAATAGGGTTCATCAAAGTGAAATGAATGAAGATAATGAACCACTTAGTTTTTCTAGACAAACCATGTGATTATGACGGTCAAAACATGAAAATAATAATTAGAAACTAACCCTAAGTGTCACAAAAACTATGAGGGGAGTTTTGAGATCTTAAAATGATGTGTACCTTGCTTGCTATAAGCAACCTATTTTTAGGGCACGAAAGGACTCATTTGCCTTTAGTGGAAAATGGGTCCCTGTTAGGGTTTCTAAAACTGAGATCTGGGTTCTTTTCTTCAATGTCTACACTCTCATATTCTTGGTTTTCATCTCCCGAAAACCTATAATTAATTTTGAAGCTTCAATATTTATTCTTGCACTATAATGGTCAATCTTGCAACTTGACAACTTTTTGTAATTTTTTTCTAAACTTCTTCTCCAATTGATCTTCAACCTGTACATTTGCAAATACACATTCAAGGGAAGATTTTTTTTTAATTGTTAGTGAATAGGGGTTTTCCTAAGTCAAACCCCTTGTATTTAATTAAACCAAATGATGAAATAATGAAATTGAAGCATGAAACATGAAATATGTAGTTGATGATACATTGGATGTTGTCTTGGAGTGTAAATCTACAATCTAACATGTAGTGGCCATGAATAATGTAGATCTTAATCTTCGAATAATATGTAAACAATTCTTGCAAGTAGATCTTCAATGCTACATTTACAATCTTAGCTCAACATGTATGAATGCACTAAACCCTTGTCATGATGAAATGATCTTGAATTGCTACAATAAAACCTTGATAATTTGTCTTGAAATTCCTTTGAAAATGCTCTTGTAAACTCTTGTGAACTCAATTTTTTTATAATTCATGAATGCTTGGAAGTCTAGGAGGAAACTATGTGAATTAACCCCATATTTATACTAAATTAAGAGATTAACCCCAAAATTCAAACAATTCAAGCCAAAACCAGATTTGGAAACAAACATTATTAAAATCTCACCAAAATGAAATTCAAAAAGGGGGGTCCTCATTAAGGGAGGACCCATTTGCCACCTAGGGCGAATGGATGCTAGCATTGTTTTCCAAGACCTTGCCTTCAGGGAATGAAAATGCATAAAAAACCCATGTGAAATATGCAAATAAAGGGGGTTCCTATAGAGGGAGGACCCATTCACCACCTAGGGTGAATGGGTCATAGCACCAATTTCTAGGAGCTCAAATTTTACCAATTGAATGTTATTTAATTTAAATTATGGGTTTCAGGATTCTTCAGGAGGTGTCACGAATAAGGCTTAAATTCAAATTAAAGGGCCAATTAACTCTAATTGACCATAATTAATTAAGGAGATCCTAGATAAATGTGAAAGTGTGTTACAACACTTTACAACACCATAAACAAGGTACAAGTTAAGTACATTTTATTAAAAAGGGGCCCAAGATCAATGTGAGTGTGTTACAACACATTACAACATTAAACCTAGAAAAAATTAGGTTAATTCAATGACAATTATTCCCAAATCAAGTAAGGAAAAGGGATACGTTTTCCATTACTACAACATGTCATATAAATTTTAGGTGAGAAAGAAAAAGAGAAATCATGAGAAAGCCTATCATAATGTCTATATAATCCTCGTGAGACTATCCTAAGAAAAGTAGACAATGAGATCATATGATAAATTTATAAAAGAAGTTTGATGAAAATAAGATGATTCAAACCTTCTTTTAAAGGAAAAATTATTTAATAAAATAAAAATGATCCCTAGAGCTCATCATGCATTAAGTAACAAAAATAGAATGATGAGCATAGGAATTTATTGCATGAGGAAGTGGAACCCAATGATCTTTGAAAGGCCAATAAACCCCATTTGTATGATTGTAGGACATAAAAACCTAGCCAAAATAACCCTGGACAGAATAACCCAAGGACAAAATAACCCATGGTCATAATAACCAAAGCCAAAATAACCCATGGTTAGAATAACCCACATGGACAAAATACAAGATGGAAACACACAAGAATGGGTGTTTCTATTCAAATAAAAAAATCCTTAGACATAACTCAACAAAGGAATTCAAACAAATAAATAAGATAAATAATCAAATAAAATATACCAAAGAACTCCATTATAAACTTGATCTGCAATAATGATGTTGGAATGTGGATACTCTTGTACAAAAGGTAACTATTTTGACAGCATAAAGTTATCTCAAAATGTGATGATGAAATGTATGAGAATGTGCTTTGATTTATATATTTTTAGAAAGTAATGGATGTTGGTAATGTGATATATTTTGTCTAAGTAAAGATGCATATTCTTCCTATTACCATTTTTTAGCCCATGATGATCCTGCAACTCACCCTCCTTTGAAAAGATGATATAATGTACCTAAACCTTGATCAACCATCAGTCCTCAATAAAAATGTTAGCATTAATACACAAATTATTATTTATATCATTATAAAATTTATCATCAAAGGAATTTTCAAAATAATATTTCTTCTATTTATATTACTTCTTTACATGGCCAAATGCTTGCCATCATTCCAAATTCTAACTCTAATCTTACTGGATATTTTAGGACATTCTTTTGGCTTAAAAATCTCTTTATCCCCCTTTTCCTTACCATATTTTTAATTTGGTCAACCCCAAACATGTAGTTCATCTTTATAACCCTTGCCCATGGATGATTACATCATTATTTGTTGAAAAGTTAGCAATAAAGGAATCCAAATTAATATGAAGAAAACCACCACCGATTACAACTATTATGTTCTCTCAAGATTCATATAAAGATAAAAGCACCAAAATACATTTATAATCATCAAGATTAGCATTTATACTTCCTAAATGAATCAAAATAATTTTATTGATTAGCTATAGAGTCACTTTCCTTTTAATGGAATATAATTCATATTTTAAAATTAATATATTAAAAAGACTCTTAGTTTGGTAGATTTCACCTATTCTTCTCCATAGACAATATGTCGTAGTCTCAGGAGAGACATGTTCAAAAGGATGAAATTGGACAGACGTAGTGATATTGTTCTTCAATTTTTTTTGTCAACCTTCTTCTATTCTTCATTTGATAGCCCAATAGGCCTTTCCTTTTTTTATCATAGCCCTCCATGGATCTCTTTCATCCAAAATACTCTCCATATTTAGTTTCCTTAGCTAGCACCTAAATCCATTGAACTTATTAATCTGTGAACTAGATGTGCTTGCCACATGGAATCTCTAACCACATTCATATTTGCAAATCGCTAAACAAAGTACTCCTACTATAAACACAAAAAAACCACAACATTAGAAGAAAGGTATCCCATGTTTCTAAACTTAAGTCATAACTCTAATATCGAATATTGGATCTAATTAAGAAAGTGATTAATCCAACAATATTAATTTACCAATGGAGAAATAAATATTAAATACATAAACCATATGAATACTAGATATATGTGGAGAAACCCTTGCACAAATACAAAGTTGCTAGAATGTAATGCTCTAATTTGAAATACAAGATGGAAACACACAAGAATGTACATTTCTATTCAAATAAAAAAAGCCTTAGATATAACTCAAAAAAGGAATTCAAACAAATAAATAAGATAAATAATCAAATAAAATATACCAAAGAACTCCATTATAGACTTTATTTGCACCAATGATGGTTGGAATGTGGATACTCTTGTACAAAAGGTAACTATTTTGATAGCATAAAGTTATCTCAAAATTTGATGATGAAATGTATGAGAATGTTCTTTGATTTATATATTTTTAGAAAGTAATGGATGTTGGAAATGTGATATATTTTATCTAAGTAAAGATGCATATTTTTCCTATTACCATCAAGGCCCATCATGATCTTGCAACTCACCTTCCTTTGAAAAGTCATGATATAATGTACCTAAATGTTGATCAACCATCAGTCCTCAATAAAAATGTTAGCATAAATACACAAATTATTATTTATATCATCATAGAATTTATCTTCAGAGGAATTTTCAAAATAATATTTCTTCTATTTATATTGCTTTTTTACATGGCCAAATGCTTCCCATGATTCCAAATTCTCACTCTAATCTTAATTTTAATTTGGTCAACCCCAAACATGTACATCTTTATAACCCTTTCCCATGGATGTTTACATCATTATTTGTTGAAAAATTAGCAACAAAGGAATCCAAATTAATATCAAGAATACCACCACCAATTACAACTATTATGTTCTCTCAAGATTCATATAAAGATAAAAGCACCAAAATACATTTATAATCATCATGGTTAGCATTTATACTTCCTAAATGAATTAAAATAATATAAAAATAATTTTAGTGATTAGCTATAGAGTCTCCTTTCTTCCTTTTAATGGAATATAATTTATATTTTAAAATTAATATATTAAAAAAACTCTTAGTTTGGTAGATTTCACTTATTCTTCTCCATAGACAATATGTCGTAGTCTCAGAAGAGACATGTTCAAAAGGATGAAATTGGACAAATATAGTGATATTGTTCTTCAATTTTTTTTTCCAAGCTTCTTATAGTCTTCATTTGATAGCCCAATAGGCCTTTCCTTTTTTTATCATAGCCCTCCATGGATCTCTTTCATCCAAAAGACCCTCTATATTTAGTTTCCTTAGCTAGTACCAAAAGCCATTGAACTTATTAATCTTTGAACTAGATGTGCTTGCCACATGGAATCTCTAACCACATTCATAGTTCAATCTTCCACCCCTTGGGTTCAATCTTGATCCACCTATATTTGATTTGATGCAAGAAATTAAACTATGCCATGTGTTCAAGTGATTTGACAAAATATTTATTCCATAAAGCTATATTTATCTTTGCTCCTCTGGTAGTTGAATGCAGTTAAGACAATGTTTATGAATAGCTTTCAGAATGTGTTATCCTAAGTCAACCAACCCATTATGAGGGTGAGAGTTAACAATGAAGACTATATGCATGAACCATATGTAAAAAAAATGGATTTGATTATTTCTCCTTTTAAAATTGAAGCATGCTCCAATTATTTTATGATAATTAATTACATATAAATTAATGTAACATTGAATGCCTTTACATACCATGAAACAATAACATGTCATATAAACATGTGTCCAGTTAGCTCATAATGACTAGAATAATCCAGATATAGAAATTTAGATTTTAAATTTTAAATTTAAAAATTTAGGTTATTTCCATCTTGCCTTAAAGATTCAACTAGGATAATCCTACCATTTGAAAACATGTGGAAATCAATTCAAATTTGAAAAATGGACCATTGTTGGGGAGAGCGGGGAAAAAGAATTTGAAAAATGGAACGTTGGTGGGAAGAATTTGAAAAATGGAACGTTGTTGTCAATAATAAGTGTTAAGTTGGAGATGAATTTCACCATAGAATTGAGTTTATGATTGTCGGTCTTCATGGGCAAGTCTGAGGGTGGGATTGATTATTTGAAACAAGGTAAATCTATTGTTGCAATTAGCATTGTGCCATCGGGTTGGTTATGCAGATAATGATGAAGGCAAAGTGTTGATCTACTCTGGACAAGGTGGAAGCGAAGTGTTGATGCAGGACCTGTGAGAGTAATATGAGGATTTAAGAATTCAAGGAATTCTAGTGGAGGTCGAGGTACCACAAGGAAGACAGTCACAACATACTGACAGGAATGCCAGGCCAATCTGAGCTAGCCTGGAATATTGTTAAATCTGTTTTCTCATGGTTTCTTCTTCTTCTTTCGTTTTAATTTTTTTTTCTTTTCTTTCAGATTGATCAGCTTTTTCATAAGGGTTTTGTGGGGTGTGCACGCCGGTCTGTTTATTCATTTGTGTTCTTTGATGTGTTCTATTTTGTTTGGTTTGTTCTGTGTTTGTTTTCTTTGATCTGTTCATGTGTGTGTTCTTTGATTTGTTCTGTTTAATTTGTTTTGTTTGATGATTTGTTGTGTCTTTTTATTTATTTATTCTGTTTGTTTGTTTGTTCTGTTTTTTTTTTTGGTTTCTTAATATTTTGATTTTCGGCAACTGAGGAAGAGGCAGAGCAAAGGAAACGGTGATTAATGGAAGCAGAATTCTTCAAGGTAATTATTCTTGCACATTCTCTTTGTTATGGATTATCTATTTTAATTGAATGAACATGAATTACTGATTATTAGGTTGATATTGAAAAAATTAAAAAACTAAGAAGATGCTCTATCCTTGAAACTGTAAATCTTGGTTTATTGAACTTTAATTATATTATTATTCTTTCAGTTTTGTGTTCGAATAGTTCTTTAGGTCATTTTCAATTCCTTCCCATAAATGGGCTGCAATGATAGACCATCTGCATGAAAAACAAGTCTTAAATATTATACAATTGCTACTGTACCCAAAATTCAATGAATAATATTAGACTGTTTCCAATTTGTCCTTCCATTTGGTGTGGTTGTTCTGCTATTTGTTTTTGTTGTCCTGTAGAAGACCATGGTTGCTCTAATATCTTGAATTTAGGTCTGTGAATAGCACATACCCAATACTGAGGTTGGTGATGCAACCTCCATATTTGTAAAACAATTCATGCACTTCACAAAATTTTAAGAGTGGAATATCATGTTAAACAATAGTTTTCCCTCAATAGATATCATGAATAGTGATACCTTTACAATATTTTTGTTGTCTTATTTATATTGTACTTCTGCCAGCCTGTGTTGAACTCCTATGCTTCATCATCCTCCTCCACTAATATTATATGATAATGCTACACCTCATTTGACTGTTGCACACTAAATATCCCAAACGATACAAAATGACAAAGCACTTAAAAGCCAATTATTACGCTACCCTTCTTATTGTGGCACTATGAATGTGAATAAACCTCTCTAAAGATAACCACCCACTTTCCCGGTGTTGACTTGCTAGGCTGCCCTCCCTCCTTTTTGGAAGAAGATAACACAACATTCCGGAGGACCCCAAATTTGTCTAGCCTAGCAGTTTTGTAGGCTACTTTACTGTTCTTTAGTTTATGATTTCGAACTGTAGAGTTTATGCTTTATTCTATATTGTTTGTTATTCTTTCTTTTATTATTAAAGTCTTTGTTCAATTAAAAAGAAATGTCTGAACAATATGTAAAAAATGATAATACAAACGTTTTCTGTGTGGAGTAGCTGTGGAAGAGTTTTTAACTTCATAATATAAAAACAACAAATTGCAACTAAATTTGCAAAAAAAACATCGAGTCAGAAGATGACAGCAGTAAATGTTGTAAAAGGTTGCTGCAAATTGCATACAAAACACATTTATTAAAACCTAAATTGCACTACCCTACCCACATCATCCAAGGACACTTTGTGATACCAGAAAAACACAGGAACCCCTAAAAACTACAGAGGTCAGCAAGCATCATGGGAAGAGAAGAGAAGGCCCTGCCTGAATGTACATTTTTCTCACAGTCCAGGAAGAGAAACAAAGTATGGGTATTAAGCAAGTAAACTAGATGTGCAGGTAGGCTTTCCTACATTACAAGATGATAATAGGACTTGCCTATCTATTATAGTTATTTCAAGTCAATGAGTGCACTTTTCACAATGCTCACAGCAAGAATGTAATACCACTGTTCACAATGCTCACAACAAGAATGTAATCCCACTGTTCACAATTTCCAGGGCGTTTTGCAAATGCTTCATTTATACAAAGGCAAAAAAACAAGCATGGGATTTCAGTCTTTTTTCAGCTTTCTATGTCTCATTTTCATCTGCTCTTACTCATTCGATGTCTGAAATTTTATAGGATGACCCTTCTCCTTGGACCCCCTGCCTCAGGCAAGACTACTCTGCTCTTGGCTCTTGCAGGGCATCTCGACAAAAGTCTCAAAGTATGTGATTAGATCTAATTTCAGTTATTAAGGTTTTCATGAGTTATAGGGGTTCTATAATGAATGTTTCATAAAGTACAATATTTGTTGAATGTTTTGCAAATAGAGTTGTAAACTAAGTGGACTTAATATTGAGAAAATTTCATGATTAGTACATTTGAATTGGAATAGTACTGGGATGGGTGACCTCCTGAAAGGTCCAATGCTTCAAGTCTATGAACATCATCTAGATACAATGAATGTTAGGTAAACCATTCATTATCATAAAAGATGGGTTCTTGTGAACCATTATTCATAAAACATGAATCAATGAATTTGACTTATAAAACAACACAGTTCAATACTGATAGCAATATCATTAATAAGATTTAATTCAAAATTATAGATACAAAGTAACATATAACGGACATAGCATGGACGAATTCATCCCACATATTGGGTCCAAATATGGTATTATTATTAATTACCATTATTAAATCTTAAATTCAAACCCTTCCACTACTGTTGCTTCAAAACAAATGAAGTATCCACAAATTTGTTCTTTACAGATGTTCTGACCGAGCTTTCCAGGCGAGAGAAAGAGGAGGGAATCAAACCAGATCCAGAAATATGATCACCCAACCTCTAGTCTCTTTTGGCAGTTAGTTTGTTTCCAACTCATGACTCTTATCTCTATATTCATTGATTCATGGTCTTTTAGAGCCCATTTTAATTTTAATTTTTTTCAACAAATGTTTTGATCTGTTTTCATTTCTAATAGATTGATTTGTATTTATTTTTATATTTTTGCAGACAAGATTTTAGAAAAATGTTTGAAAGGTAAATTTATGCTTGTGGTTTTCTTTTTCCTTCAATTCTCTCTATTTCTTAAGTTTTGTAAATTTATTAAGTGTTTTAAATCATAAACTTGTTCAGCTTATTATGTTTCAATGTATTATTTATTTTAAATACTGACAATTAAGATAATTTGTAGTTATTATGATTGTTGGTGGGTTTATCTTATATAGAGAAGCTGAAATCATTGGAGTTGATGTGCTTAGTGGGGTTGGAAAAATATGAAAAAAAGACTTGGTATGTACACATGCTTCAAGTGTTTTAAATTGTTTTCTTTGACTACCTGCCTTTGTTTCATGTGTTTCTTGCTTGTTGCTCTTGGAATAGGTCGATTGTCGAGCAATTTGCAAACAAGGATCCCAAACAGAGCTAAGCATCTTTTTGAGTTAGTTTCTCACCATTATGGTGGTATCGAGCAGAAGAGTAGATTTAGAGTAGCAAATGATGGGGTTGGTCATTTACCATTTCTTTAGTAATATATTTGTCAATTACATTGACCTAATGACTTTGTAAAATGTAAAACTATAATGTTCAATACAAAAAAATTATTGGAAGGGGTTAAAAACCCCTTCAAAGACCGAAGGGAATGGTCATTGGCCATGGCCATTCCATAAGGTCGGGTTTATTTTTGATAGCTTAAAGAGTGGTCAATAGGTCAAGACCATTCTTTAAGGTATGTCACGTCTCTTGTGTCCCTTGCAGTTTTTTTTTGTTTTTGGTTAAAGTTTAAATTTTAATTAATTTTTTATTTATTTTGATATTAACATTAAAGTTACAAATCACAATTTTATTAATAAATTTATCATTTATGAATCACAACATAAGTTACTTTATAAAATAGCTCATAATATTTATGAATCACAACATAAGTTACTTTATAAAATAGCTCATAATATTTATGAATCACAACATAAGTTACTTTATAAAATAGCTTATAATATTTATGAATCACAACATAAGTTACTTTATAAAATAGCTCATAATAGACAATCATAAATCACCTTTATGAAAATAACATTTAAAATGGAAATAATTCACACAAAATAACAATACCACCATAATGAAAACTCAAATGTTTTGACTCACCACATATCAAAGTTGTCCACAATAGACAATCATAAATTAACCCTTATGAAAATAACATTTAAATGATAGCCATTAAATCACTTTATGAATATCATTCACATGACTAATTGTCTATAATTATAAAATGAATATTTTGACCCATCACATAAATATTGTAAATAACTAAAAATTCTTGCACATAATAAAACACACATCAACATTTATGTTGAATATTTAAAGTATATATTTATAAATATATTTTTTATAAATAAAATAAAATGTATGTGTTGTGTTGTGTGATATTGTGTTGTGTTGTGTAATGTTTTGTTGTGTTGTTATGTGTGATGTTGTGTTTTGTTGTGGTGTCTTAGGTCAATTAGGGGAGGCCATGCAAGCTTCCACCTTCACGTGGTTGGCCTTGCTAGTAGACAATATTCAAATAAATATTCTTGAAGCTAAGAGAAGCTTGTTTGTAAATACTTATGTCATTTAATTATAAACAATGTTTTATAAATTCTCACTATTTCATATTACATACATGGTGAGATTCTAAAAATAAAGAAAAATGTTGTTGTAAAGGTGGAATTTCAAAAAATTAATATATTAAAAAATTTAGTATCCTTCTAATTGTTATAATAAAAATCAATATTTTTTACAAATATCCACAATTTGGGATTTCTTCCAATGAATTTTATTCATTAAGAATGCTCCTTACAAGATAACTTTTGCATAATAGTTTTAATTATAAAAAAAATAATTATGATTTGAAATTTTGTTTTAAAGCCTAAACATAGAAAAATATTTTAAACCAAATAAATCTTTATTATATTAAAACAATTATCAAAGAGTTGAGGATTTTTTTAAATTCATATTTTATATGTTTTGACTTGTCGCATATAAATACAACAATTAAAACATAGTAACAAGCTTTATGAATTCAAATCACATGACATAATAACATCTGCATAATTATATAATGTGTATTTTGACCCTCCACGTATTATAACACACACTCTTTCTCTCCCTCTCCATCTCTCTCTCTTTTCCTCTCCCTTTATCTCTTTATCATCCCTCTCTTTATCTCTCTCCCTCTCCCTATCTCTATTGAATTCTCCCTCCATCTATCTTTAGATTGTGTTGTGAAACCTCATTATGAGCTCCGTGACCCAATCTTCACATTCTAACATTGTTATTTGTACAAGATATTGAAATATAAAAATGTCTTACTCTCATACTACAACAACCCTAATTAGGTTTGCTCCTAATTTTATTAGTTTTCATTTCAATCAAATCACACTAATTACACCTTCTCTTTCCACAATTCATGTTCAACTTGCTTAGATCCTAATATAAGTTTCCATTATACAAACTCTAGCTTTGATCATAAGGTCACACTACATGTCTCTCACTCCCAATTGTGTGATCTCAATTAGTAGGTCTTGGTGTTTATTAGAAAAATTTGACAAGGTGAACATATTTAGTATCATTGCGCTGCCAAACTCTTAATAATCATTTTGAAAGTTCTTGAGATTATTTAAGGGCTTTTGTATATCATTCACAACGATATCCTAACCTTAACTGCTTGCCTTGAAATAAATAGCGACTCCTAGTCTAATGTGACTAGTAAACAAATGTCCATGTCCATATCATTTATACTCTCTATATGTTCAATACATATATGGGCACTACTTTACACAATTAAGATTGGTGCATGCTTCATCTTCTAGATTTGCCTCAGCTTCACATGTCATACAATATGGATTTCTTGTTAGGAACCTTGGAACCTGTACTCCCTTTGGTTCACATATATTCTCTTTCAAGCTTTACCTTATTCTAATGTAGGTATATCTACTAGTATCCCACCCTGTTTCCATAAAATAAAGCCTATAATTGACCAACTTATGCAAAATGTAGGACACTTTCAACAATAGCTTGCCTTGTTATCCACCTCTTCTATTTAGCCTCTCATCCCATCGTACTATCACTATAGCTCTCTTTTCTTGTACATACTTTCTATCTTGCTTCATACTAGCTTTTAAGGTGCCTCACTATGAAATGTCAATGGCAAGGGTGCTCTACAAACCCGTGTTCATCTTTGCAACCTTGTGCAGTGACTATTTTTCTAGACTAGTTGCTATCAAAACTCCTCTCATTACTTGAAATCCATTACACTAGATTGACACTTCTCGATCATTCAATAAATTCTTTATATCAATTAGTAAATCAGTTCTTAAAACACTTTCAAACTAATATTAACCCTCAAGTCACCTTTATTGACTTGGTGTGTTGCAAGTAGGGTTTTTATGAAAAATTAATTGATTTTTATATGTAGATACCAATATTTGTTCTCTCACATTCCATACATGCACTCCTTAGTTTATATCTGCAAAAGGTTTTCATAAGAAACCTTTAGCCTCTAGTCAAGGATAACATTTTACTAATGAGATTATTCTTTTGCATGGCTGTGCACAGCCCTTTGCAGCTATCAACAAAGTGTGAACCGATTCAAGGCACCCACCTCAAATGCTTCTACTACATCATCCATTCCTTTTACTTCACATAATAACTATAAGAAGAATAAAAAAATCCTTTGTAACTATCAACAAAGTGTCAACTATTTCAAGGCACCCATCTCATAGGATCCTACTACATCCATGGATTTTATTTCACATAATAGCTATAAGAAGAATAAAAAAATATTTAAAATAATTCTCTTTCTATTGTACTCCTACCATAACACCTATTTATTTATTTCTGGCGTAAGGCTAAAAGCTGAGATATATAATAATATATAATAAAAGTTACAAAATAAGCTTTACAATGGTTCTTGAGAACCAAGATTGATGTCAAGTTTACTTGCAACAATCAAAATTGATAAAAAACCCCTTATATGATCTATATTGCCACTGATTGTGAGTATCTACAATATCCCCAAATAAGAACATTAACTGTAAACATTTACAACTTAGTTTAGGTCTCATAGCATATGGGACACCCAATCGACAGATCCTCAATGGTCTTTAGTGTCAAAGTCTTTGTTTCATAAAAGGGCCCCATCCTTTGTATTATCAGAAAGTCACCTTAGTCAAATTTTTAGCCTATAATATCTTGTGGGATCCGAACCTAATTTTAACCCAATTCCTCAATCACCCGATAGTCTAACCACTGATACTAGTCAGTCCTTTGGAGTTCGTTAGAGGGGGTCCTCACAAGCCCATATTATCGATTGACATTGACAAATCAGGTTAGAGAGGTAGGCTTAGATACTGATAACAGCGAGCACACAAAGGCATATCGGAAAATAGGACCAATCGGGTCTGGCGCCATATGAGCAAAATTTTGTGTACACCCGATGTGTCGATTTCACTGACCTCACAAAGGCTTATCGAGCGATAGGACCAATTGAGTCTAGCGTGATATGAACAATATTCTTTGTACACCTGATGTGCCAACAACCAAAAGCTCAATACTCCATATAGCAAGGATAAAAAGTAGCCACCAAAGGATCCACCTGTGGAAAATATGCATGGGGAACTAGAGGAACAAAGGAGCTAACAACCAAAAGCCTGATATGTTGTGTACACCTGATGTGCCGACAACCAAAAGTATGATACTCCATATAACAAGGATTTGAAGTAGTCACCAAAGGAGCCACCGAATATCATGCTCATGCTTTCCAATCTTGGAGTATATTTTCTAAGCTTTCTCGATCTATAATTTCTTGCAACTTAGGAAAAGATTTTAGATCATCATTATTTTCCATTATTGTTACCTCTATTTTATGACACCTCATATTTGCTAAATATTTTGCAAGCTTGTTCCCCTCACAATATGTATGTGAGATCTCGAATAGTTCAAACTCGTCCATTAACTCCCACACCTTTTCTAAGATATACCTTAGATGCTAGTTATGGCATTGCCTTTCCTTACACATGTTTACAATTACAAGAGAATGTCCTTCAATGTGAATCTTATTGATTCAAAATTGCCTTGCTAATTGCAAACCATAAAGAATGGCCAGTGACTCCGTCATATTATTCATATCTAAAGGAATATGAATTGATCTAGCCAATTTCAATTTACCTTAAGAATCTCTAATGCAAACACCAACCTTTGAAGATCCCGGATTCCCTCTAGATGAACCATCAAAATTAAGCTTGAAAAAAGCTATCGACAAAGGGTGCCATTTGATTAGGCTTCTATTCACCTTCAATTTGGAAGGCAGTTTCATACTCCCTTTAAAAGGCAGAATAATACCTTGCCAACCCTTAAGTATGCTTTGATCCCATGAGGTAAACTGATAACTAACATTCTTTTGATCCTGTACATATGCATTGACCTCTTTTGCAATTGATTCTTCAATTGTTGCATGGACAAAGTGATCTAGTGCTGAAAATTTTCTAAATATGTGTTTATTTTGTTCCCACCAAATGGACCATATGACAATAGCTAGAATTAGATGCCAAATACATGCAAAAAATGAAGTCTTATATGGCACTGACCATGAAGAAAAGAGATCCCATATTGAGTTTGGCAATGGAGTATAAAAACTCATCTTTTGCATGACAAATTCCCAACAACTTTGGGCGAATGAACATTGTAAAAATAGATGATCGGGATTTTCCAAACACTTACCACACAAAACATAATTAAACGGGTCTGCTATATCCAATTTTACTAGACAATCACTTGTGATTACTCTTTTCCTCAGCACAAGCCATGCAAAACTCCCTACCCTTGGTAACACCATATTACTCCAACAAAATGAACATTTTCTTTAAGACTGCAAATGGTTATCCTTTTTAAGGACCGCCTTGTAACTCTATTTGACTAAGTAATTGCCATCTTTTGTAAGGAGCTAAAATAATACGATCCACTTTCATTGATAAGACAATTGTTCTTGCTACTAGAACCTAATGAAGACAACTCTTTTGTTCATTATATAACTAAGAGTTTGAAAAATATTTCCATATTACTTTTCCTAAAGAGATCTCTACTACACATACATAATCAATTAATTTGGAACCCCATAAAGAAGACATAATTGGAATGACTGCTTGAAAGTCTTGATAGTTTCTCAATGGTGGATGGTCATTCTAAGAGTCATCCCAAAAATTCACTGCTCCCCCATTATTGACCTCCCAAGAAACATAATCTGTGATTAATTTTTTGTAAGATAACATAAATTTTAGCATACCAGATCCTACAGGTGGGTTAGGGACTTTGATAATTCTTGAAGGTTCTTGATTGTTGAGATACTTTTCCTACATAAGTGTGCACCATTTGGAGTCAGGCTTAGTATACATCTTCCAAACCAATTTCCCCCCAAAGGCTATATTACGCTTTGAGATATCATGCAGACCTATTCCACCTTTGTATTTCTCCAACGACATAGAATTCAAAGAGAACAAATGAATTTCTTAACATCATTCATGTTTCCTTTCCATAAAAATCCCCTGATCACTTTCTCTATTTGATCA
This sequence comes from Sequoiadendron giganteum, assembly GCA_007115665.2. Classification (NCBI taxonomy): domain Eukaryota; kingdom Viridiplantae; phylum Streptophyta; class Pinopsida; order Cupressales; family Cupressaceae; genus Sequoiadendron; species Sequoiadendron giganteum. The sequence continues at coordinate 277,361,602 of CM021108.1, read as the reverse complement.
ATTATTGATCTAGGTGCCTTGAGGACTAAGATAAAGTAATTGGGGATTGTTGACAATACATATTTTATTAAAAGAATCTGCCCTGATAAAGGCAACCAACAGGCTTTCCAAGCACATACTTTCAGCTTAATTCTTTCAATAACATTAGCCCAAAAGGATGGTTTATTAACACCCATAAAGAAAGGAATACCCAAATACTTACAAGGTAAACTTGCCTCTTGAAAACCTAGCACTTGAATAATATTTCTTTTTAAAGTTGCTTTAGAATTGAAGACATATACTTTTGATTTTTTATCATTTATCTTTTGTCTTGACAACTCAGAGTATCTATCCAGAATACTTTTTATTTTCCTGGCTTCATTAACATTCACCTTTCCATATAGTAAAGTATCATCTGCAAAAAGATTGTGTGTAACTGACAAACTAGTTTGTGGAATGTGTATCCCTTGCCATAAACTCTGATTGTGCTTCTCTTTTATAGTCTTTCTCAGAGCTTCTGCTATAATTATAAAAAGAAAAGGTGAAAGAGGATTACCTTGTTTTACACCTTGTGTGGCTCTAAAAAACCACGAAGGAGAACCATTAATTAATATATAAAATAACGCTCTTGATAAGCAAGATAAAATCCATTTACAACACTTGTCCAAAAACCCAAACTTGCTCAAAAATTTCAAGAGGAAATTCCAATCAACCCCATCATATGATTTCATCATGTATAACTTTATAATAAATGGTGGAAGATGATTAGTTTTAATAGAGTGAAGAACCTCATGTGCTACCAGAGCCCCTTCTACAATTTCTCTACCCATCACAAAGCCACCTTGCTCTTGCGAAATGATTTTTGGAATTAAATGTTGCAACCTTTGATAAATTACCTTGGTGAAAATTTTATAAACCGTGTTACACAAAGAAATCAACCTAAATTCAACAAAAGTTTTAGGCTCTTTTATCTTTGGCAATAAAAAAGTATTTTCAACATTAAAGTGCTTGCGGACCTTGCCTGATTTCCTTGATTCCTCCAAGGCTAGAAGCAAGTCAAAAACAACAACATCCCAACATTTTTGAAAAAATAAAAGCGGTGAAACCATTAGGGCTTAGGGCCTTGTTTGGAGCAAGAGAAAAAACCACCTTTTTTAATTCTTCCAATGAAAAAGGCTTCATTAGTTCAGTATTGTTTGCTCAGGAGATAAGGGTCGGTATTGCTGCCAACAACTCCTGATCATATTTCCTTCGTTTTGTAGAATTAGGTTTAATAGGAGTGAGAAAATTCTTAAAAAACTTTACACCTTCTTCCTCGATCTCATTTGCACTTGTCAATTGTTTACCTGTTTCTATTTCCTGAACTGAGAAGATGGTTTGTGTTGCTCTTCTTTGTTGCACTGATGCATGAAATTTTTTTGTATTACGATCTCCTTCTCTCAACCATAATTCTCCTGACTTTTGATGCCAATAAATTTCCTCTCTTTTCCCCAATTCTTCCTAAATTAATTGGAGATTTTTTATATTTTTTTAACGTATGTATTGGAATCCATTCCATTTTGAATAATATGTTCATCGACTTCTTCCAGATGGTTTGCTATTGTCTCTTTTTGTTCAAAAACATTTTTAAAGACTTTCACATTCCAAATTTCAATCTTCCCCTTGATGAATTGCAATTTCTTAACTAAATGAAACATTTTGGTGCCCCTATATTGTGGTGCACCCACCCAATTTGAAGGAGGGCTTGTATTGAGGGGGGGCATATTCCTTTTCTTTATCAATAAGGAGATAGCATAATGATCTGAACATACAAATGGAAAAATTTGCTAGGATAGAAGAAAAGGTTTGAGAACCCAATTTGGTGAAATCAATAATCTATCTAACCAAATAGCTATTTGTGAAAAATCTCTTCTCCTATTTGTTCAAGTGAAACTACCTTTTTTGTTAGCACATCCCTTAAAGAATTATCCACAATAAAATTCTCATAATCTTCCATAGTTTTCTAGGGTGGATAAATACATCCATTCTTCTCCTTGAGAGACACTATAGCATGAAAATCCCCTACCACTGCCACTTTTTTAGTCCCCAAACTTTGAATTAAACCCTTTCTATAGAAACCTCACAAAATTAGAAACACCAATTTCAAAGCGAGAAAAGGAAAATTTTATTTTTTTGGGATTTGGGTGAAACATATTCAGCTAAAACCCTTTATGCCACATATAGGCTACATGTTTTCGGTCGACACCTATTCGACCAAAACCTTTCCAATAAAAAATATTTCACTTGGAACTATTTATTTGGCCGAAAGTGTGACACAAATTTGTGCTTTTACCCCTCCAAGAGAGGACAAATCAAGGGTGTCAGATCGTCACTCATAGGATGCCTCATTCACATCAAGCCATGAATGTAGATCATAGACTCTTGGAGGAAGTCAAACCCAATGACACCACCAAGAAGAGGACACATGACAAGAAAAAAGAAAAATCATGCCATGAAATATGTCAAAAAATGTCATCGATGTATGCCACCACTTTAAAGTGGTTGCTACACCATTACTATGAGCAATTGCTTTAAAGTAGCCAATTGTTTAGCCTAAGACATGAGAGCTTTCCTTGGAAAAACCTATGCCAAGTCATATGTTTATGAAGTAAGATATGTCATGAAATAGGAAGGAATGGTTTCCCCCACATATATATAAGGGATCTATGGATTCGGGGTCAGTATGTCTTTGCTACAATGTTGTCATAGAGCATGGAACTTTCATCATTCCCCAAATACTCATAGAACTGGAAGAATGACACAAAGAGATCAAAAAAAAAAAGAAAAAGCCTTTCGAGTCAACATGGAAGAGACCTAAATGTCTTGATGCCTTGCATCATCCCCAAAAGGAAAACACAAGACAAATGAAAAACATAAGAGAAAAATATTTTGGGTCAACATGGAAGAGACCTAAATGTCTCAATGTCTTGCGTCATCCCCAAAAGGAAAACACAAGACAAATGAAATGATCATGACATATAGAAGAATGAAAGGTACATATAGAGGAATGCACAAAGAGATAGATATACATAATATGAAACATCACGAGGAATCACATTACACACACACAATCACATAAAGAAAACATGAAAATGCAAAAGACTAGTCATGAACATGCGAGTCAACCTAAAGCAAGTCGTCCACATCCCAATCTCGATCTATATAAATGGAAGGAAGACAACTAGCCAAAGGGATAAGAACAAGTTACGAACTAGGGGAAGCACCAAGTTCAACACTCTTCTTAGGATATTTTTAATTTAAGTTCATAGAAAAATAAAATAATGTATTCAACTCATCATGCGCTTCTTCATCAATCTTTGCAATGCCAATGTTGTCATCTAGATTTATCACAATGGGAGGTTGAATGATAATGCCCATGGAATGTTCTTGTTTATGTTGTGGCGAGGGTATAGAGTAATCATGCATTGCTTCATGAAGGTTTGGATTTTGATTTTCTATGTTCTTGTTTTCTTGAGTTTGTAACCTACGAGAAATAGCACAATGTCTACATCTATGCTCTCTAACACTTTGATTCCATTTCAATCTATTATTAATTTGTGTTTGTGTAAGTGGGTTTTTCAATCATAAGTTCCTTCTCTTCCTTGGGAGGAACAAAAGAAGCAACAATAGCTTGTTCAACCACTTTCTCTTTGACTTTGTAAACTTGTTTGATTCTAGGAGGGACAACGGGGTTGCTTGTGTTATTGTGTGGTCTCTTGCAAGAAATTGTGGGAGGTTTTTCTATAGGTTGCTCTTTTTTGTTTGAAAGTGTTTTTGGTTTGATCATTGCTTCATCAATTATAGGTGATTCGGTGATAGGTTGAGGCATGTTTCGAAGGAATAATTCTACTATTTTCTTTGCCTTGAAATTTTTATATGATTTGAAAAAGAAATCCTCATGAGGTTTGATAGGTTCCATATAAATCCACTATGATGCATAGTAAAGATAGCATTGCCAAATGGAAACTTTAGACATTTATGCACAACCAAATGGAAAAAGTTCATGGAGTGAAGCCATGGATAGCCTAGCTTCACACAAAATTGTTCTTATTGAGGGATGATGGAAAAAGATACATTTAGTGCTTTCGGTTCAACTTTTAAAGGGAGATCTATCAAGCCAATCGTAGGGCAAGCAAACCCATTATGCATCTTGATCCATGATTTTATTTTGTCATATATTTATTGATATAGTTCATGCACATATAAGAATTCTTCAATGATTGCATTCTCTCCACAACGAGGTCAATCAATATCCCATTAGCGGGCTTATCATTGATTCAACCAGCTATGCAAAGAGGAACATTAGGTGCACATTTAATTATGTCATTTTATGAGAAAGAAATATCAAGAGGAGTTTTAGTTGAGCCCTTACGAGGTCTAGCTTTGATAAATGCTACCAGATTATCTATGGTATGTGGTTCCATATTATCATCATCCCTATCAACATCGTTCTTATTTTTACTATCAAGATTGACTATGGAAGATATATCATTATTATTTCCCAGATTCTAATACTCATAAAAGAAATGACTAAGGCTATACATAATTTGTGTTCTATTTCTAGTTTTAAGTACTCTCCTTAGATTTTTTATAATGGGAACCAAGCTAACGTCCATGCATTCACTAAGGATATGGGCTTGTAAGTTTTTGAATGTATCATCTAGTTTGTTTAGGACATCTTGCAAGATTTAAAGGGTAGTATATAAATCATGATCCATGGAGGGTTGATTAGCAACACTATCAAAAAGAGAGTTAGAAAACCCAAGATCCATGGTGATTGAGATATCATGGGATGACATGAGCCTTGAACTACGTCTTATAATAGTATTGGGAATAGGACACTGAGTTATAAAGCTCACACAAGTTTTACAAACCTAGTGTGCAAACCCAAAAATGGAAAGGGGCAATGCAACAATCTAGAATGAAATGCAATTTTCAGATTCTAAGCAATGCAATAAACTAAAAATGAAATGTTGTAAATGCAATTTTGAATTTTAACAATGCGTTGAAATAAAGAAATTTAAGCTAAATGCAATGAATTTGATGAAATAGAAAATCAGGAAACTTAAATAGGAAAGTAACAACAACAAACAAAATCCTTAAACTGAGATTTTAATTTCTAGAAAATGTAGATCTATAGCTAACAAGGACTCATTCACCAATAAGGGCGAATGGGTCCTGGTTAGGTTTTTCTAAGATGTTCCCATAGATTTCAGAGTAATTTTTAATGCCTTTTCAGATTCTAGAAGGTTCAGGTTGTGTAACACCCCTCCATTTTGCTTTCTGGACTGGACAATGTGTCCTTGTTTTTCTTTGATTAATGTTTCTGGATATTTAGATACTATATCTTGTGTGTGTGTTATTTGATCACTATTTATAGAGCGATGACCTATTTTATGTGATGTGATTTGATTTATCTGATGCTTTAGTTTACATGCTTTAATGGTGTAATGATGTTAGTAGATATAACATGTGATTTTAATATGAGATTATCGAGTAAGACATAAATGCCAGTTTTGAATAGTGTATTGGTGAAGGGGACGGGTTTGCATCACTCGCTTGCGAGCACCCTACAAATCTGTGATTTCTTCTTCACGGTGTATATTTTATGTTGTTTATATTATAAGATGTTGGTTACTATGTTTTCAGGTTTACAGGTACATGACATTGACTCCACTTGGTTTTACAGGTTTGAGCGTGTCGATCCAACGGTTAAGTTGAACAGGAGATAGTAGCTAGGTAACTTGTGTCAAGTCTACACCCTAGCCTTAGTGTGTCATCAATCGTTTGTTTTGAGTCGTTGATTGCCATGCTTTAATCTTATTTATTTATAAAGGGATTTTTGATTTGGAAATATATATTTAGAATGATTGCATTAAATCATGTTGATGGTTAATTAATTTAAATTATGCAATGTGGATAGAAGTTTATATTTAAATTAATTAATTAAATTAAATTTAATCCAAAGGGTTGAATTTAATTATTAAATAATTAAATTAATTAATTAAATGTGTGATTAAGAAAATTAAAAGAAAGAAAATAATTAAAATTAATTTTGGAATTTTATTTCAATTAAGTGGGAATTAAATTAGAATTTGGAATTAAAATTGAATTTTAAAAGGAAAGTTAGTTTTCAAAATATTAGAGTAATATAATATTTTAAATTTATATATTGCATGCAAAATTAGATTTGGTTGTTGAAGATATTTTCAATTATGGCAACATGTGAAAGTTTAATTGATGAGAAGAGTTTGTTGCAAATGCATTCACGGAGAATTTTGGAGAGGAAAAAAAACTTCTTTAGGTGTGAGAGGATATTTTTGGGAAAATTGCACAAAGGAGGGTTTGAAGAAATTTTTGGCTGTAGAATTGGTTTGGGAAAATTTTGTTGAAGATTGGTTGTGTTTTTGGATTGTTTTCCTGCTTGGAATCACTGCATGGTTGAAGAGAAATTGTGAGATCTTTGGAGGAGGCTCTGCATCAAATTTCCTATTACTTGTAGCTTCTTGAATCAGGTTTTCTTCTGTGATTTTGTATTGTTCTTGGTGTGCTTTTTAAATTGTAGTGAAGAAAGATTTGTTGTTAAATCTATTTAGGAAAAGGAATTTGTGATTAGAAGAAAGAAAATAAATAAATAAATTTAAAGCTTTTGTTGTTCCCGTGAAGTTTCTTCAGGTGAAAACCTCTGTAGAATTTAATTTATTTGAGGAAATGGATTGTTTTATTATTTGAATCAAACCCTAGAGGTTGAATAACACATTTAGATTTGTTTTATAAGATTTAATTCACTGTAGAAATGAATTTATTTCTAGAACCTCTATAGAAAAATCTAGAGGGTTTGAAAGTTTATGGATATAATCTAGATCCCTCCTAGTTTCTTTGTTCTTTTATTTGTCAATGAATTTGAGAAAATGGTTTAAAAGAATTAGTTTTTAAAACATCTGTGAATTTTTGATTTTTTTGGAAAAAAATTCATATTTCACCTGTAGGTGAATGTTTCAGGAAAATTTCTTCAATATATCTTGAAGTTAAAATTTTGGTTAAATATATATTATACATACTTACATATGTATATATATACTTTGTTAAATATATGTATATATATACATATATATATGTTGAAAATATATTTTAAATTTTTGATATCGTCGTCCGTATGGTGGACGAAATTCTGAACAATGAAAAGGGATTTCTTTTTAAAAAATGCGTATGTAAAAAAGAACTTGGTTCATTGTTTTCACAAATTTTTTTTATTTGCAGGTTCTAGCTTGTTATGGGTACGGGGGTTGGGGAGGAGCTTCCTCCCCACAGCCACCACATATAGGAGCGGTTGTGTGGAGGGAGACCCTCCACACCTCCCCTCACCGCTTTCATGGGAGCTTGGGGAGTGGCGAATGTATAGTCATGCCCCCACTCTCCCTTCCCTTTTTAATACCCTTGATTTTGAAAGGGTACGGACTGTGAATTAAATATCGGTTTCGGTGTTTTAATATGTGATATATATAGTATATATACACATATATTATGTGTATATATATATATTATAGTATGTGTTGTATACTTAGTATTTATCAGTTGTATATATATTTTATAATTAGATTTTTTCGTAATATAATGGTAGATGTATTTAAAGTATATATATACAATGCATATATAATAAAAGATATTAATTTATATTTGATGTATATATAATATGGAGCATATATATATTTAAGGGTAAATTTAATATTGTATTGTAATTCAATTTGATGCATGCAATGTAGCATTGAGTGGAGATTTAAAAGAAATGACTTGTAAGCATGGGTAAATGTATTGAGAAAAGATAATTTATTAAATGGAAGTAAATACTTGATTTAAATGAAAATTGTAAAATTACTCACAATAGATTTATGTTATTTTAAAAGTAATCAAATGTTATGCTTCTGATTAAATTGGTGTTTTTCCTTCTCTGAATTTAATGAGGCAATTAGTTATTTTTATTTAATTATTTTGTAAAGGAAATTGGTTTATGTCCTATGAACTATATCAGAAAGGGATATGGATTTAGTATATCCAAAAATAGAGATATCCTCATGATTGCCTTTTAGATTTATTTTCTCTGTATTTTGTAAAGGGAAGTGAATTTAATTGTTTTAGACGTCTAGTAATGAATGAAATAGGGTTATATGATTATTTCAGATAATCCAGTTATTGTGCTTTTAACTTTGTCAACTTTACCTATTGAATGAGTATGGATTCAAGAAATCCAAATATTAGATTTGATAATGAATTGAATTATTTTTGTAAATTTTTCTTCATGTTGCATTGTGGGATATGGGATTAAGTGTTAGTCCAAAATTGTAAGTCTTCCAAAGGATCTTAGAGGATGAGGGTTGCCAATTCTTTATGTCAACCAGTTGTTTTTCCCTTGGGTAGTGCATGGTGTCTTTTCAGTATTTACCCCGTTTCCACGAACGAGGATGTTTTGTACCTCCTGTGAAAGGAGTGGACTATGTGTTTGTTTCCTCCAAGATGTTTGGAGTAAGTTCTATTATTTTGTGTCCTCCTTGAGTTGGAGTGGTTATGATACCTAGGTTGTATGCACTTGTGATTCCCTTGGTGATTAGTTTGTTTGTGGGTTGTCAAGTAGAAGAGTGGCTTCTGTTAGGCATCGGAGCCCAAAGAGGTAAATTGGGTAACCTTCAGAAGGGAATTAATCAAGTGATAACTAAATTAATGTACTTAGATGATTAGGATGCATTTCACACTAATCAAGATAATTTATCCTCACTCATACACACAAGGGCTCGTTTAGACTTGGGATGAGTGGGAAGGCCTAATATGGCATGCTCATCTATCTTGTCCTTACAAGAGGTATTTGATTCCGCATGAGTGAGCACGAGGGCCGGGGTTCGGTTGAGGTCACCAGGAAATCTGGAGCCTATGAAGAATGCCCAGAGGAGATCTCGTGACTAACTATGCGATGACACTCTTTCTAGGGAAACAGTTGGTATTTGTTTTATGTGTATGGTTCTCTAAACATACTTGATCTATTTAATGTCTGGAAGCAATGTGACCTATGTCAGTGATGTGAGAGTTGTACTTGTGTTTGGTTGAGTCAGTATGAGTCTGCCTATGGTTTTATGATGGTTGTTAGTTGGGTTTAAGTAATCTCAGTTACGTAGCCTTAGGGGAGTTTTCAATTGTAGATGAACATGTATGTTTAATTCACTTTAAAAATAAAATAAAAATTAGTACGCTTATTGTGAATTGAAACTTCCTCTAGGGTTGCATGGCGGGGCATTACAGGTTGGACCTGTCTAGGGACTAATTTTCCAATAAAGGTGAATGGGTCTTGGTTAGGTATTTTAAAACTACTTTTTAACGATTTTCAAGCTTTCAGTAATGTCTTTTAGTTCTAGGTTTGAGTTAGTGAGTTTCAATTTTATATTTTCCAGAAATGCAATGAAAAGATGAATGTAGGGACCTATGTTGAAATGCAAATAAATGATATCTAAATGATATGTGAAATGGCTGATTTTTTTTGTATTTTTTAGATTTAGAAAGATGCAAAACAATGCAAATCTAAACCTTGTATGAGATGCAATTTTTTATGCAATGTAAGAAAACCCTAAATGAGATCTTAATTCAATGCAAATGAGTGTAAGATCTAATCTAGGATGTAATGCAAGACCTCAAAATTAGAAAATTGTACTGTTCAATAGGTTGGGTTCACCATTAATGATTAGGTGTAAAATAGGGTTCCTCAAAGTGAAATAAATCAAGATAAAGAAGCACTTAGTTTTTCCACCAAAAGCATGCAATTATGAGGGTCAAAAAATGAAAATAAGAATAAGAAACTAACCCTAATTGTTACAAAAACTATGAGGGGAGTCTTGAGAGCTTAAAATGATGTGTACCTTCCTACAAGAAGCCTATTTTTAGGGCACAAAGGACTCATTCGCCTTTAGTGGTGAATGGGTCCCTGTTAGGGTTTCTGAAACTAAGATCTGGGTTTATTTTCTTCAATCTACGCTCTCAAGTTCTCAAAAACCTATAATTAATTTTGTAGCTTCAATTATTTGTCCTTGCATTATAAAGTTCAATCGTGCAACTTGACATGTTTTTTATTTTTTCTCTAAACTTCTTCTCCACTTGATCTTCAACTTGTAAATCTGTAAATGCACATTCAAGGGAAGGAAAACTTGTTGATTGTTAGTGAATAGGGGCTATCCTAAGTCAAACCCATTGTTGGTAATTAAACCAAATGATGAACTAATGAAATTGAAGCATGAAACATGAAATATGTAGCTGATGATACATTGGATGTTGTCTTGGAGTGTAAATCTACAATCTAACATGTAGTGGCCATGAAGAATGTAGATCTTAATCTTTGAATAAGATGTAAACAATGCTTGCAACTAGATCTTCAATGCTAAATTTATAATCTTAGCTCAGCATGTAGGAATACATTAAAGCCTTGTCATGATGAAATGATCTTGAATTGTTGTAATAAAACCTTGATAATCTACCTTGAAATTCCTTTGAAAATGCTCTTGTAAACTCTTGTGAACTCAATTTTTCTATAATTCATGAATTCTTGGAAGTATAGGAGGAAACTATATGAATTAACCCCATATTTATAATAAATTAAGATATTAACCCCAAAATTCAAACAATTCAAGTCGACACTAGATTTGGAAACAAACATTATTTAAATCCTACCAGAATGAAATTTAGAAAGGGGGCCCTCATTAAGGGAGGACCCATTCACCACCTAGGGCGAATGAATCCTAGCACTGTTTTCCAGGACCTTGCCTTTGGGGAATGAAAGTACATCAAAAACCCATGTGAAATATGCAAATAAAGGGGGGTACCATAGAGGGAGGACCCATTCACCACCTAGGGAAAATGGGTCCTAGCACCAATTTCTAGGACCTCAAATTTTCCCAATTGAATGTTATGTAATTTAAATTATGGGTTTCAGGATAGATCTTTTGGAGGTGTCATAAATAAGGCTTAAATTTGAATTAAAGGGCCAATTAACTTTAATTGGTCATAATTTATTAAGGAGACCCTAGATAAATGTGAAAGTGTGTTTCAACACTTTACAACACTATCAATGGGGTAAAATTTAAGTTCATTTTATTAAAAAGGGGCCCAAGATCAATATGAGTGTGTTACAACACATTACAACATTAAACCTAGGCAAAATTAGGTTAATTCAATGAAAATTATTCCCAAATCAAGTAAGGAAAAGGAATACATTTTCTATTACTACAATATGTAATATAAGGGTAAGTGCAGAAAGATGGGTCCCAAAAAGGGGGCTTAAGTGGCCACTTTTTTTTTTGAAATAAGGAAATACTGACCTTGGATATGAAATTGAGGATAGTTACACTCAAAATTTTGAGATGGAACAAAAACAAGGATCACTACTTTCTAAACTACTAATTTATTTTGAAAATGGTTGAGATTAAGGGGTTCAAAAGAGGGACGTACACAAATTGGTGCTATTTTTGTTAGAAAAACATAACATAGCAACTCTTGTACGACCCGCATACAATGAATTTTTTTTTAGTATTTTTAAAATCGTAATAGTCAAAAGTTAGCTAACAGTATGTAGTTGATGCACAATTTTTTTAATAAATTTTTAATGAATATTTGATTTTTTACTAATTTTGGCTGTGCTACCCCTACAAATTTTGGATACTATTTGATTTTTATTTTTTTTAAAATTTGTAGAATGGAGTCTAGTTTCTAAAAATGTAATTTATTTGAAATTTTGATGAATGGTTAATTTATGACGACAAAAACACCAAACATTGTTTTTTGTAAAAAAAGAGACATACAAACAAAATAAATTATGGATGAAAGGCTTAACATTGTCAAAAATTGAAAAAAATTACATTGTTGGATAGCTAAGAGAGAACCTAACATTACCCAGATGTTTGATTTGTTTGATATTTAACCGCATGCAATCCTGATGATGAGCATGAACCTGATTATGTGAAATATTGTAGAATTTGCAAAAACATGTCTCTAGTCATTGGGAATGTCCTCCAAGCCTTTGGGTTGGCATTCCAAGGAAAATACCAATCCCAAGGCTTGGGTATTCCCAAAGAAAGATATAATGTGCGCACATTATAACGTGCTCATGTTATATCTCAATTTTGACATTGTATTTTTGTGTTTGTGAGGAACATTCTAGTAAGACATAACGTGAGCGTGTTATAACACACTTACATTATGTCTTGCTTAATGTTAAATGCTACTCTATTGAATGTATGTTTATATATTTGTATGTTTGTATGTACATGTATGCTTGTATGTCATGTATGTATGTATGCCTGTATGTATCAATGCATGTATATTGTTTGTATGCATATATGTATGTAAGAGTGTATCTACACATGTACATGTATGCTTGTATGTATGTAGGATTGTATGTACATATGTATTATGCTTGTATGTATGTATTTATGTATGTCTTTAGAGGGAGGGAGAATTTTAAGAGAGAGAGAGAGAGAGAGAGAGAGAGAGTTGTTTAGGTAGGATGGGAGGGGGAGAGAGAGAGATAGAGAGAGGGAGAGAGAGAGGGAGGGTGGAAGTGAGAGTTTAAGAGAGGGAGTGGGAGAGAGAGATATATATAGAGAGAGATAAGGGGAGAGAGAGAGATACTTACCTAGGTAGGGTGGGAGGGATAGTGGGAGGGAGAGAGAGAGAGAGAGAAGGGTGGGAGAGACATAATTGAGAGAGATGGAGAGAGAGTAAGGAGAGAGAAACAGAGAGTTATGCAGGCAGGGTTCAAAAGGGAGAGACTTGAGAGTGTGAGGGGGGTGAGAGGGAGAGACTTGAGAGATAGGTAGTGAGAGGGAGTGGGAGAGAG
>CM021108.1:277294586-277348616 GCA_007115665.2 Sequoiadendron giganteum | reverse complement strand
TTACTCATAGCCCCCTCGAACCCTCACATTAGTCATATTAAGCTCATGGAAATCCCATTTGAATAATCTGAACAAGGAAATATCACCCTCCTTGGCTAGACCCAAGACATTAGGCAGATCCTCCCAATTAGAATTCAACACATCCATCTCTTCCGCTTCACCCTCCTGGGAGATACTATTCTTTTCTTGGTGCTCAAAAACATCTTTCCCTTTAGCTCTGACCACCAGAGTTTGGATTTTACGAAGAGAGCTCACAATTTCATCCACAACCACCCTCCTTCTATTTTGATTCTCCATCCCCTCATCAAGGGTATCCATAGCATCATGCCCGCCAACAACATTAGGAAGAGATCCAAAAGACTCCTCCTACATAGGGCAACTCATCCTCTTCACCAACTTATTTTTACTACCATCCTTCAATTCCATTTTTTTGATAGACCCCAAAATAGGGGGCATATGATTCTTATCCCCAACAACATCTTTCAATTATTTCAATAGGGTTGAGGGAGAACTAGTCTCAAACATATAGAGTTTGTCACTAACCCCCTTCTCACTAAAATTTTCATACTCCACCAAAGTAGGATCAGGTTTCCCTTTTTTACCCCTCTTACCAGGAGCAGGGGGTTGTGAATAAACTTCCATAGAAGCCTCAGACTCAGGTTCATAATCATCATCCTCATTTGACCCAGACTTCTCCAAAACCACTTTCTTCTTTTTCCCTTTTAGACTTTTCACAGGTTCCTCCTTCGACAAAGTCTCATATTCCATAGAAAATTTCTTTTGCTTTCCTTTAGGGGCCCTCTCAATCTACTTGGGAGCCACATAAGACTTGGCATAATCTAAGATCAGGATAATTAAACCAACATGTAGCACATGATTCTTATGATTTTTCTTGTGATCCTTGAGACCATTTTCCAATGAAGCCAAAAGATAGAAAGGAAAATAAATTTTCTTCTTATGTCTAAATTGATTCAAAAACACAAAGTGATAACCATTAATGACAGAGAAATGACCTTCCAATATTATATACCTCATAAGTTCTTCAACGACATCTCCCCATAGAGCTTTGATGGAAATATGCAAGTAGCCTCCACTTTTATCTCGCTCAAGCTTCTTTTCTTCATCCCCTTTAAAGAAGATCTCTAATGCAGCATTGGACTCCCTCTTATCTCCATACACCTTTCTGCCCTCAGTAGATAGACCATTAATGCTTGCAATGAGGTCTTCATTAATATCAAATTCAATTCCACCCAATTTTAGAACCCTATTATTGCAACCCTTAGAAAATAGCTTTGTAGCCTTCAGATCGTTCCCATGAAGCCACTCAAGATAAGGAGTTAACCTGGCCCTCAATAGCCTTTTCCACACTTCAATTTTATATTTTAGGGTATCATAGTAAAATGGCTCTGCCTTGTTTCTATCTCCACCCATGATCATAGACTTAACAAAACTCAAGAGCTTGAGAACTTTGCAGATGATTAGGAGAAGCCTTGAGAACAAAGGAAAGGAAATACCCACAATCCATGTAACAACGACAAGGAGGAAGAGAATAATTATTACCATTGAAAGATTCCCCATACGGAGGATACTCGAATTAACATAATCCCAAGCATGATCCAACTCACAATCACTCCAAAGGATAATCAACCACATGAACAGGGACATGTGAACATAGTTCATAATGAGGCTGACACCCACCTTAACACTTTTGGTAATCATTATGAAGGAAAAAAATTTCCTCAATAGGAAGGGGATCATCCTCACCCCAAAACTTATAGCCGCTAACACCAATCTTAGGAAAGACATCTGCAAGACCATTACCCTCCCTGAAGATATGAGAGATATAAATTTCATCAAATGAATTTAATATTTCAATAGCTTCCAAAATAAGGGGTTCAACACTCCAAGAGGGGTAGTAGACTTCTTCAAATTGTTAATTATATTTAAAGAATCTCCCTCTAACCAAACCTTTCTAAAGCCTTTGGATTGGGCAATCTTCAACCCATGATAGGCAGTTAACACTTCTGCAAAGTGGTTTGTCAACTACCTATCATAGGTTGAAGATTTCCCAATCCAAAGGCTTTAGAAAGGTTTGGTTAGAGGGAGATTCTTTAAATATAATTAACAATTTGAAGAATTCTTCTCCCCCTCTTGGAGTTTTGAACCCCTTATTTTGGATGCTATTGAAATACTAAATTCATTAACAAGTTAGTATTGTTGAAGTCTACTCCACCCTCTTGGAGTGTTGAACGTCTTATTTTGGATGCTATTAAAATATAATTAACAATTTGAATAAATTTACTCCCCCCTCTTGGAGTGTTGAACCCCTTATTTTGGATGATATTGAAATATAATAAGTTAGTATTGTTGTTATCTATAAAATTTTCATTTTTCCTTTCACATACAAATATTTTAATATTCTATTTTTATTTGCATAAATGATAACACAATCTAAATATGTTAAAGAAGTAGGAGGGAGTATATAGGTACTTTTGAGAATAATATTATCAATAAAAATTCTTGGTAAATGATTTAATTAAATTTATATAATGAGGGTGGGAAAGGGTCCAATCACTCCTCAACTAGAAATATCTTATTTTTTCTATGATGTGTGTTTTATGTTGGTGTTTATTGCAATATATAGTTATGTTAGAAGTTTCTTAATTTTGGTATAATATTTGTGAGCAATTTAATTGATGTTACTATATAAGTCTGCATGGTTGGCTATTTTTTGCTACTACAATTCTATCTCTTCTAGCAATAATAGAATTCAAATTCTATAGTAACTTGAAGCCAAGAATTTTTATTTAAGAATGATGTAATAGTGATTTTTTTTAATCAACAATTATCTTGAATCTAATAATATAACTATAATATCTATGTTGATTATTATTATTTATTTGAGACTTTACTCTAAATTTATTATTGAAAATCCTTATTCTTACTTCAGAATTGCATTTATATTATATTTATTATTTTAAATCATCTATAATTCTTTGAACATATTTTTCTCTATCACTACATAACTATTATATCCCTAGATTGACATAATGTTGAGTTAAATAGATTATAAAGATAAACTTATAAAATAAAGAAAGAAAACAATCAATATTGGTTTAGTCTAATCACCTATCACCTGTTATTTTTTCTCTAGAAATACACTAGATAGATATCCTACAAAAAATAATTCCATCATGTTAAGGTTAACTTCACATAGTTAAGAGATTACTTCTAACATTTATCCCTTAGTTTTGATTATATATCTACTAGAAGACCTATAGAAAAATATACATCTACTTGGATAACTACATATGTTGTATGTAAGAGATTTAGTACTTTAAGACATATGGATATATAATTTCCTAGGTAATTATATCAATGAGAGCAATAAATGTTGGAATTATAAAAATAGACACATATCAAGATAAAAATAGCAAATAAGAACACCTTACATGCATGAGTGTTATAAATAATGACGTGTTATTTCCTCAACAAGAAAAAACTTATAGAATGAAGAGCTTGCTAGAGTTACAAATAATACAATGGAGTGTGATTATAAAAGAAGGGCTTATATAATTAAGGAATTAGATCATGAAAACTTTCATCATCATTATGATGAGACATAGTAATCTAATAATAACTCACTATAATAAAATAAAAAAAGAACTCATAAGTTTAGCTTAAGTGTATAAAGTGAAATTGTCCTAATAACAATTAAAAATTTAATTAATTAGTAGTTAATAAATGATTAATATAGCACCCCCCTTAAGTGTAACTCAAAGTAGCTAAAAACTCTAAAAAGTGAATGCATGTATGGGTCCCAATAAACAAGGCCTGATGAGGTACCAATGTGCAAACCAACTAATCTCTTATAAATAGAGAAAAGGAGAAACCTTCATGAGAAATACTCCTATCCAAAAGAGAGAAAGGAAAATGAAGGACTAAGAAGCCTCTAAAATGATGTCCCAAAAAGAATAGAAACATGAAGAACACCATTAAAGTATAAATAATTTTTAAACAATTATTGAATGATGATTTCTATAGTGTTTAAATGAAGAATCTCCTTTGAAACAGATGATTATCAAGATCAAGAAGACAAGAATCTGCATGAGTGCCCCCAAAAACACTACTCGATCAATGATCAGATAGAAAACAAAGGTAAACATATAATAATAAAATATAAAAAATGGCAGATGAATCTGTATGACTGACCCCAATGAAACTATTCAACCATGCAAGATGCAAGTTGAAAATATAGGTACCAATAGTTGAGGAGAATTGATCAAGTAAAAATAGAAGGTTACCTTTAGAAAGAGGAATGCAAGATTTTCCATATGATAAATCCTCCATTTCACCAAAATACATGGGTAAACAATTGTTGCATCTACCTAGTACATAGGAAAAAATTAGATAAATAGATCACTCCAAAATGAAACTAAGGACTTGCATTACACCAACAATAGAAACCCCAAACAATGTAGACAAGGGAGAGCCATGATAGGTCCACTGAAACTGTGTCTCAGCAAGAAGTGAATTAAGGAGAATAAATAAAATTTGAAAGTGCACATGAAAGTAACTACAATTGAAAATGGGTGTGCAAACAAGGCACACACACATGAGGAAAGAATCCCTAGGATTCGATGTTGTTGTGGAAGGACCACTCACTTAAGAAAGGTGTGATGGAAAAAATCACTATACAACCCCCCCATGGAATTATATAACATAACTGTGTGAGTACAAAAGTTACAACAGTTCCACTTTATCTATGTACATCTACAAAAGAGAAAGCTCTTATAAGACATGTCTAGAATTCTAAAATATGACAAAATGCTCGAAATGGATGTAGAATAGCCAAAAACAAATAATCCCATGCAAATAGAAAGTTTCCAAGAGCTATAAAGTCCAAGTAATTCATTAGAATGTGAAAACACAACTAAATGAATAAAATATACTTGGATAGAAATTTAGAAAGGGTGCATTGACTGTTTTAAAGAGCTCTAAATGACCCTTTTAATGTAATAAGAATTGTGAAAAATGGAGAAACTATTCAAGCATTATGAGATGGGAGTGAAAAACACATCTAAATTTAACATGATGTACAATAAACTAGCAAAAATTAAGGTGATGAGGCCCACAACACTAGAAAGTATGTAGAACTAGTTTTTCAATGATATATCATTCACCTAATTTTCATATCATATGCCTAAGTTATAGCCAAAATAAAAAGAAAATTTTCCTTTAGGGAAAAAATGGGACTAGGAGGGGGGTCTTCCAACATCCATACAATTGACAACATGCTAATTTTAGCACAATATTACCCTCTACTAAAAACATAGGTGGTCAAAAAAAATATTCTCTACCAGAATATACTTTTATCAAGGTGGAATATTCATAAGAGATTCCTTGTTGATCGATTAAGGTAAAAATTCAATGCCAAAAACTATGAGAACACCAAAAAAATTCTAGTTGGATATCTATGGAATATTAATTAGGAATCTAGAAAGATTATAGTAGCAGTTGTTGGTCAAGAACTATTGGTTATTCTTAATGGTCAACAGTGCTATGCATAGCACTACATTATATATAATGCTATTGTTATATGTAGCACTTAGCACTATATGTAGTGCTTAGTGCTAAATGTAGTTCCTAGCACTATAGGTAGCACTTAGTGATATAAATTACTTTTTTTGAAAAACACATATGGGTTGGCCTTACAAGGGTTCTACTATTAAAAAATTGCCTCAAAAACTCTCGTTGGTAAACTAGGGAAAATTTATAGTCAAAATTTGTTTGCTTGGCCTTCTAAATGTAATAGTGAGCTTCATTTTTATTTAGAATGTACTAAAAATGTTCAAGTCTGAAACCTACATAAAAATATAAAGATCTAGATTTGATGCCCTTGTAACCCTACTTGAAGGAAACCCTCAAAATTCAAGAATGGGTTTGTTGAATCCACACTTTGATACCATGTTGGAATTGTAAAAATGCACACAAATCAAGATTAAAACAACAAAAAATAATACCTTCCATGTATGAGAGTTACAAATAATGATTATTTTTTTCCTCAACAAGAAAAAACTTACAAAATATAGTTTGCTAGAGTTACACAATAATAAAATGACAATGTTCTTATAAAAGAAAAACCTAAATGAGAAAGGGATGAGGTCATGACAATTTTCATCATCACATGTGATGAGACATAATGATCTAGTAATAGATCAATCTAATAAAATAAAAAAGAATTCTTATGTTTTGCTTAAGTACATAAGTAAAATTAGCATAATAATCAATTAAAGATTAATTAATTATTAGATATTAAATGATTAATCTAACAATAAAATTTTAAAGATAAATTTAATAATATTACCCCTAAAAGTATAAATTTATATGAAATAGTTAAATCGTAGATACTAAAGATTAATACAAAATGAAGCATTCCCTTATGACTAAGAATTTTTTTCTAAAGTGGTATATCTATTATCTTGATAAAAACATATTATGATAAAGAAGCCTTAATGCTAGGGATGAATCAAAATATGTTCTTCAAGGAAAGGTTTAAAAGAATAAATCACCAATTTATATAAATATACCAAGAAATCCCATAGGGAGTTAAACCTACAAGTCAAAATTATCTCCTATTATTTATCTACTTATTTAATTATTTCCTCTCTCAAATCTAAGATGAAGATATTTTCTTTAGATTTGATCATTTTTCTTAGAAAACTTTCCATCCCTTAGAAAGAGGGGAATCAAATTTCACACACCAATACCATATCTCTATTATATTTCTTTAAGTCTTATATTAAATAAAGTTTAAAAGAGTAAGGTGTTATCCTTGGGTTTGTAGACACCAACACTAAGTCTTCAAACACTAAAATTACATTGAGGCCATTCCATTTTCTTGTTATAGAGGTAATATCAATAGAAAAAATATATTGAAACTTACATAAAATACCTATATATAACCCTTAGACAAAGAATAAACATAATTTCTTAGAACGTGTTTCACAACTATAGAGAAAACAAGTCAATCACAACACAACTTGGCCTAATTTATTGATTAGGTAAATGATAGGTAGTTCACACCTAGTGTTTCATTGATCTTGGAGACCTATTGATTCAATGGATGGTGTACACTTTGGAGGAAAGTATCTATTATGATATATTTTATATTTTTATAATAAGATGAACTAGTGAGTGATTTTATGGAGGAATACGATTATATAAGGACATATACTATATTTTTAATGTTCAATCAATAAACTAATAATAAGGATTAGGGAAAAATAAATTAAATACATCTAGTTGATTTTGAGATGAAAACCTCATTAGGAGGTGGACCTATCCTTATAAACTAAAATCTATTAGGTAATTTGACATCAAAATATGCATAAAATATAATGTATAGATTGTAGGGTATACAATCTCTATAATTGTAATTAGTTCATCAAGTAATATCTAATTTCACTGCTCACTTCATCTTATATGATGTATATAATATAATTTATTTTATAATCCTATTAAATAGAATAAGTTTAAATATCCTCTAAGATATCTATGTATGTAGTTTCACTTTCAACTCGTAGTAATATTTTCTTTCCATTTTTTTAATGAAAGAAAAATTTCATTCATTTATCTTCTCTTATTTTATTAGTTTTTCATCCAATCTATGTCTTAATACATGTAATGTTAGATAAACTTCTTAGGAGTGTGTGTAATACCCTCCGCTTTGCTTCTATTTTTCATGTTGTTTATGCTTTGCTTGGATTACAGCTACTGTGATACTGGACATATTTATTATGATATTTTGATCGCTACTCTTGAGCGACAAACTATTACTATGTGATGTGATTATCTGATTTGATTTTACATGCTTTGATGAATGAATGCTGACAGTAGAATTATCATGTGGTTAGTTATGAAACTATTGTTATGACGTTAGTGTCATTTTTGGATGAGTGTATTGGTGAAGAAGACGGAATTGCATCACTCACTTGCAAGTGCCCTGCGATTTCGAGATTTCTTCTTCACGGTGTGAATTATATACTGCATATATTATGTTGATTATTTGATTACAGGTTGCAGGTACATGACATCGACTCCACCTGGTTCCACAAGTTTGAGTGTGTCGATCCAACGGTTAAGTTGAATGGGAGATAGTAACTTGGTAACATGTGTCAGGTCTACACCCTAGCCTTAGTGTGTCGTCAGCTCTGATGTTTGAGTCATGTTAGATCTTATTGGATGCTTTTGTAATGTTTCGAAATGTGTTAACCCTTTCAATTGGTCTTTTGAATATTGCTTTGGCTGGAAGAAATGGTTATTTTATAGTATTTTATATTATGCTCTTTGGTTATATTTAAATAGATTTTGGAAATTAAACTTAAATTATTTATTTAATTAAATTTAAATCTCAAGGGATTAAATTTAATTATTAAATAATTGTAAGTAGGCTTCTAAAGTTGAATTATTTAATTTATTAAATTTAGATCTCATGGAGTTGGATTAAATTAGTAAATAATTGAAAGTGGGTTAGTTTTGTTAAAATATTTATTTAATTAGATTTAAATCTCAAAGGATTAAATTTAATTAATAAATAATTGTGAGTAAGTTAATTAAAGTTAAATTGTTTATTTAATTAAATTTAAATCTCTTGTGTTTGAATTTAGTTATTAGATAATTTATAATAATTATGTAATAGTATTTGATTGTAAAGTTTAAATTAAATCAAAAAGGGAATATTGAGAAATTAGAATTTTAATTAAAAAGTCAAAAGTTAGGGCTTTTGGAAAAGAGGGAAATGAAATTAACTTGTAAATTCAACTTTTGCATTTGAAAGTGAATTAGGGTTACATTAGGTTATTTTGGAATTGTTATTTTATAAGTTTAGGGCAGAAAATTTGGGGATTCTTTCTTGCTTCATTTTTGGACAGGCAGGAAAATTGTTGGAGAAATTTTTGATGAAAGTTTAAGAAATTATTTCTGGTTGAAGAATTAAATTGAAAAGGGAGAGAAATTCTATAAAGAAGGTGGAATTAGTAGATTGAAGCTGACTGGAAATTTCTTGGCATTGTGAAAAAAAGAATTGTGAAGAGCTCAAAGGAAAGTCTGCATCAATAATCTTGGTGGCTGCAAATAACCAGGTTTTCTTTTCTATTTCTTGTTTTAATATTTCTAGTTTATCCTAGTTTGTTTAAATTTGAAGAAATTTGCAAATGGGGAATTTTCTTGAAACCCTAGGTTAAACTCCATTATTTTGATATTCAGATTCATTTATTTTGGAAATGCAAACCCTATTAGAAAAATGGTGGAAGAGAAAACCAGATTTTTGAATCATTATTCTTGTGTCATTGAAATTTTGAAAACACAAAGGAAAGGGAATGGTTTTATTGTTTTCTGAAATTAATCTTTGTTGGAAAGTTTGCTATGGTTGCAAAAGAAAATCATTTTCTGGTTGTTTATACATTTTTTCTTCGATTACCCTAGTATTGAAAATTCTGGAAAAAAATTACATATATAATAATATACATTGCATATACCATTTCTGGAAATGATATATGCAATCTAAATTATTATACATATAAGATTCTTGTATTTTAAGATGGTTTATTGTTTTTTTTGTTGAGCCGCGTACGGCCTGGACATTTCGTACCTGCGTATGAAATTTCTCTGTCCATCCGTTATTCTCTCCAACCGGAATTTTTTATGCAAAAAAAATTTAATTGTTGTGTTTTGGGCGCAGTGGGTACGCGCAGTGCCACTGGGCAGTGCGCCACCCGTACGGGGGACGCACTGTCCAATGGGACTGTGGCCTCCCCACTACCCCCCGGCCGCTGTACATTAGTACAGTTGGCGCAGGGTACGCCGACTGCGGGTGACAGTCCCTGCGGACTGTCACATCCGCATATGTATAAATTTTTATTTTGTTTTAAATTTTTTTAAAAATTTCTAAACTTTATTTATTTTGTTTTATTTTTATTTTATTTTGTTTATTTTTATTTTATTTAATTTCGTTTATTTTATTTTAATTTAGTTTGTTTATTATTATTTTTATATATATATATATATAATATTTAATTATTTTATATATTTAATATATGTATTTTTTTTATTATAATATATATGAATATATATTTATAATATTTAATATACATATAGTTATATGTAGAATTTAATTAATATTGTATATAGGTTATATAAAATGTTGTTAATTAAAGTTTTCTTGTGGAATGGATTTCGTTTTGATTAAAACAAAAGTATGGAGTTAATCGTGCATACTATTAGGAGATGGCTTTATTGTAGATGGGTGTATTTCTTTTATACCATGCTAAAACACGAGAGCATTTCAGCAACTTTGACATTTAACTATAGTCGAACTTATTAATGCTCAGGATTTGAATTAGTTGTAGAGATTACACTGTAGATAAAATATTGATTGGTGAATATAAAGACTTGAATGAATTATTTTACTTCGTTGCGAAGAGCATTAGATTAGGAGCATGGTTTTAGAATAACCAAACTTAGCACTTTTCTTTTCCAATGCATGAGTTCATTGATGTATCCTTAAATGAATATTTTGTGATTGATTATTGTGTAGTTGGGTTGTAAAGTCTTCCAGTTACACGTGAGTCATTCCCTTGTTATAATATTGTTTTGATTTCCCTTGGGTAGTGTTACATTTATCTTGTCCTCCTAGTATTGGAGTAGAATTCTTTGTGTTGCCTCCTAGGATTGGAGAGAGTTTTATTGTTGCAATTTTGTAGCACTTGAGTAACCCTTGGAGTTAGTTCCGTAGTGTGTTATCCAATTAGAAGAGTGGCTTTTGTTAGGGGCCGGAGCCCAAAGAGGTAAACCGGGAAACCTTCAGAAGTGATTTTAACAACTGAAAACTAAAGTAAATATACTTAGCATATTAGGATGTAGTTCACATTAACCAAGATAAGTTAACCTCACTCACAGGCACAAGGGTTTGTTTAGACTTGGGGTGGGTGAGAAGGCCTGGAATGGCAAGATCACTATCTCGTCCCTATGAGAGATAGATGATTCCGCTTGAGTTTGTATGAGTGCCGGGATTCGGTTGAGGCCACCAGGATTTCCGGAGCCTATGAAGAATGCCCAGAGGATATCTCATGACAAACCTTGTGATGACACTCTGTCTAGGATAACACCGTGTGTTATGTTGTGCGTATGTTTCTTTTAGCACACTTGATCATATTATGTCTGGAAGCAATGTAACCATGATTAGAGTTTTGACTTTATTGTGCATATGTGTGGTTGAGTCAGTTTTTATCAGTATGAGTCTGCCTTTGGTTTGAGGTGGTAGGTTTCTCGTCCATGTTACTTGGTTACTATCTCCTAGCATGGGGGTTGGTCCTTCGGGTACCACATGGTTGGGTGGAACATGCACCATAACCGTTGGGTCCCCTTGATCTTCAGTACTTGGTGGCGAGACTTCTTGATGGACATCTCTCTTTGCTTACTTTAGGATTCTTGTACTTGGTATCTCATATGTAATAATGTTAATTTTACCCCTCTTGTGTATGAGGTGGATCTTGTAATATTCAGACTTATGTATTTATACTCATTCTGGGAATGAGGATTGTAATAGACCTTTGTAACTGATTTATATAAATGAATGCTTTATCTTTATCTTGTACTTTTCTTTGATGTAAAATGTTATTACTTGTGTATTTATTTTCAATGTATTTTTTTAATGTTGTTGGTTAATGGGGTTTATGTAATCTCAGTTATGTAACCCTAGGGGAGGTTGTCAATTTAGTTGAACATGTGGGTTTAATTCACTTCTTTTACTTCTTTTAAAAAAAAAATTTAGTACGCTTGTTTAGTGAATTGAAACTTCCTCTAGGGTTGCGTGGCGGGGCATTACATCCCATCGATCTTCAGTACTTGGTGGCAAGACATCCAGATGGACAGCTCACGGTTCTTGTTGTAATTTCTTGCATTGTAATATTTCAGTTTGTATATGATACTTTATCCCTCTTTTGTAAGAGGTGGAGTTATGTAATTGTAATACATTTGTACTAGTGTCTCATTCTGGAATGAGTGATGTAACTATTGGATTAAGATAATGTTTATGAGATTGTATCTTGGTTGATTATCTTATTATGTTATGTGGTATTCTTATGATGTATGATGTTTATTTCATAAAGTTCATAATGTTATGGTTATATGTAATATGTATGTGTGGGTTTAAGTAATCCTAACCTTGTAGCCTTAGAGGTTGTTGTTAATTAGTAAGTGAATGTGTATGTTAAATGCACTTTATAAAAAAAAAAAATTGGTTCGCTTATGATGTTAATTGCAACTTCCTTTAAGGTTACTTAAGGCGGGGCATTACATATTGTTCAGAAATTTCTTTTTAATTGAACAAAGACTTTAATAATAAAAGAAAGAATAACAAACAATATAGAATAAAGCATAAACTCTACAGTTGGAAATCATAAACTAAAGAACAGTAAAGTAGCCTACAAAACTGCTGGGCTAGACAAATTCGGGGCCCTCCGGAATGTTGTGTTATCTTCTTCAAAAAAGGAGGGAGGGAAGCCTAGCAAGTCAACACCAGGAAAGTGGGTGGTTCTCTTTAGAGAGGTTTATTCACATTCATAGTCCCACAATAAGAAGGGTACTCTAATAATAGGATTTAAGTGCTTTGTCATTTTCCATCATATAATATGAGTGGTGTGCAGCATCAAATGAGGTGTAGCATTATCATATAATATGAGTGGAGGAGGATGATCAAGCATAGGAGTCCAACACAGGCTGGCAAAAGTACAGTTTAAATAAGACAACAAAAATATTGTAAAGGTATCACTATTCATGATATTGAGGGCAAACTATTGTTTAACATGATACCTCCACTCTTATAATTTTGTGAAGTGCATGAATTGTTTTGCAAATATGGAGGTTGCATCACCAACCTCAGTATTGGGTATGTGCTATTCACAGACCTAAATTCAAGGTATTAGAGCAACCATGGTCTTCTACAGGCCAACAAAAACAAATGGCAGAACAACCACACCAAATGGAAGGACAAATTGGGAACAGTCTAATATTATTCATTGAATTTGGGGTACAGTAGCAATTGTATAATATTTAGGACTTGTTTTTCATGCAGATGATCTATCATTGCAGCCCGTTTATGGGGAGGAATTGAAAATGATCTAAAGAACTATTTGATCACAAAACTGAAAGAAGAATAATATAATTAAAGTTAAATAAACCAAGATTTACAGATAGAGCATCTTTTTAGTTTTTAATTTCTTCAATATAATTAATCTAATAATCAGTAATTCCTTTTCATTCAATCAGAATAGACAATCCATAATAAAGAGAATGTGCAAGAACAATTACCTTTAAGAAGAATTTTGCTTCCATTAATCACTGTTTCCTTTGCTCTGCATCTTTCTCTGTTTTAACAAATCAGAATACCAAAAAAAAAAAAAAAAAACCAGAACGGAAAACAAACAGAATGAATAAATAAAAAGACACAACAAATCATCAAACAAAACAAATTGAAATAAAACACAGAACAAGCCAAAGAAAACAGAACAAATCAAAGAACACACATGAATAAACAGACCGGCGTGCACGCCCCACAAAACCCTTACGAAAAAGCTGATCAATCCCACCCATGAACACCGACATGAATAAACAGACCGGCGTGCAAGTAATCAATCCCACCCATGAACACCGACAATCATAAGCTCAATTCTATAGTGAAATTCATCTCCAACTTAACACTTATTCTTCCCACCAACGTTCCATTTTTCGAATTCATTTTCCCCACTCTCCCCAACAACGGTCCATTTTTCAAATTTGAATTCATTTCTATGTCTTTTGGATTATCCTAGTTTAATCTTTAAGGCAAGATCGAAATTACCTAAATTTTTAAATTTAAAATTTAAAATCTAAATTTCTATATCTGGATTATACTAGTCATTATGAGCTAACTAGACACATGTTATTGTGTCATGGTATTTAAAGGAATTCAATGTTACATTAATTTATATCTAATTAATTATCATAAAATAATTGGAGCATGCTTCAATTTTAAAAGGAGAAATAATCAAATCCATTTTTCTACATATGGTCCACATATATGTATGTGCATGTTGTCTTTGATATTAGTCCTCATTGTTAACTCACCCTCATAATGGGTTGACTTAGGATAACACATTCTGAAAGCTATTCATAAACATTGTCTTGACCGCAGTCAGCTACCAAAGTCCAACAAAGATAAATATAGCTTTATGGAATAAATATTTTGTCAAATCACTTGAACACATGGCATAGTTTAATTTCTTGCATCAAATCAGATATAGGTGGATCAAGATTGAACCCGAGAGGTGGAAGATTGAACTACACAAAATCCTAAGACTACGTAGAATATGACACATTCAACTAATTGAAGACAATCGATTTATGTACTATAACAAATGGATTTTGTATGACATTATTAAGATTATTTCATCATTAGTCTAGACCCAAGTACCCTATCCTCTCATTTAAATAGATCTCATTTATTACTATTTGTTTACTAACCCAACTAATTTAATCTAGATTATTTTTGTTTATAAATCAAATTGCACTTATTTAATGTTCATAGATTATTTGTGTTTAAATCTAATGTATTTATTTGTATTTTTGTGAACCTAACATTTTCTTATATGCAACCTCGACTTTCACCTTAGGATTTTACGTTAGGTCTTCCTAGGCTTTTCACATATAATTTATCTTTTCATTTTAGATTTGTTGGGGTTTGGATCAAATTTTGTTTAAATATATGAACTTAGTATACCTTTGATCCTACCCACCTGCCCTTGGGTAATTCACCATCACAACTATTCTTAAATTATTCTTTGGTTGATATGCATGCATAAATTTCTAATTTTAACATGTTATCATCTTTTCTGACACATGATCCTTCTATCCTTGATACTCTCATGATATTTATGCTATATAGATGAGGATGATAATTTTCTAAAGTGTTATTTTATCACATATTAGCATTTCCCTCAATTAAGTTGATTCGGGCTTGTCCTTTTATTTTATATACAACTCACTTGCCATGAGTCCTATATTGATTCTATTTCTCTTACGGCTTGTAATAATGATAAGCACATACCTAGTAAGGATATACCATGTGTTAACGATACAACTAGCATGATAAACATTGATGAAATCAATTGCGTCTACTCATATATCCATGACATTATTATACTTGGTGATGATGTATCTCTTATATATCATGATAGCCCTATGTCCATAGATTCATGTTCTTATAGTGAATTACCTTCCTTCATACGCAATGATATCCTTGGTAATATTTTTGTACATTTCAAGTTAATCCTATGGATTCTCATAATAGTATTTCACATAATGAGACCTTTCATGATAATAATATGCATCTTGATAGTACATTAGCTTCTCTTCATCTCATATCTATATGCCATTACCTTCCCATTCACTACATAATGACGTTATGGTTTGTAGTGAGGACTTCCTATGTGGTGCTTAAGTTGTTAATACAAATGTTTCCTTAGCAATTAAATTATTCCTTGTTGATAATTATAATTATGTAGATGATGATGTTTTATTGATAAGAGTTTAGACTTAATATAAATGATGAATATTTTTAAATATTTGACTTATCTTATTTTATTTACACTTATATAAATTTAGTGCATATTCTTATTATCTACTTTATAAAATTGGTCCCTGGAGGATATATAACCTAGTGATAGTTCTTCTCATGCTTTATATTTTTAAATTAATAATATGACATATGCATATCCTTGTCCCACTTTTTATGTTCATACTTATTTTGGAGATAAATGTTTATTTCAATTCATAGCTAATTCACAAGAAGATCACATAGTTGGGCTTCAACATCAAGAATAACGAGAGGTTGAAATGTTCCTTTAAAACAACTAGCTTTCTCCCCTAATGTACGAATAAAACTTCAAAGGACTATGATACTATCGATCATCTCAAAACCACACAAGCTAAGATATCCCTTTGGTATCTATTGTGCACATCACAATTGTATGACGAGGTTGTGAAAAAGCCTTTAAATAATAATAATTAAATTATCACACTTTTCCACAATACATGACTTAATTGATTGAATTTATATTGAAATAACCAACAACATGCTATTTCATTTTATGATGATGTATAAATCTCATGTGCTTTCATTTTTAAGTTTAAACAATGAAAAATATGACAAGTGAAACATTAAATAATCCTTAGCTTATAATGCCTTAATTTAAAAATATATACTAGGGATTGCTTGGAACATTTAAAGGTAGTTATATCAAATTTAAATCCATAAATTTAGCCTTAGTGGATTCGATGATGTGAGAACATGTTGCTTAGTTGCAATTACTCTTCTTATCATAATAAAACCATGCATATTGAACTATTTGTCCCATGTGATGACCAAAACAATGTTAAAAATATCTTTTAGGGTTTGCATGGTTGTATGTTGTGACGTCCTACCATATATAAAGATTATATGTGCTATTCACCTAGAAAATCCTAACTCATGCAAATTATATTTAATTGTGTAGATGATATTAAATAATTATTATCTTCAAACGTTATGGAGTAGGCGAAATTGGGATACCTATGTGAGGGTGGGGAAATTATTTATTTATTATTTATTCTTTAATATAATTGGAATATTGTGTAAGATGATATTAAATAGGTAGGTTACATTGAAAAGGTTAAAATTGATATTTACATAATGTCTCCCTAATTTTATGGTTATACAAAAAGCATCAAATGCCCTCACATGGACTACCTAGATTTATGAAAGTGGTCAATTTGACTATTATGACAAAATATATGACATGTAAAATAGCTATAAGATGTGTAATATGTATAAGAGGAGTTACTTACTATTCCAAGTTGTTTGACCATGACTATAGGGGCAAGTTGTTTTGACTCGTGATTTTAGAGATTGTTTGGTGATTTATAATTTCCAACTCTTCTTTTTTCATTAGGGAATGGGATACAAGTTTCTAAATTTCCTTTGCAAGTACTCTTAGGTTGTCAAATTATTTTTAAAAAGAAAAATTGCTTCTATTCATGAACACTCTTATGTGATTAATACAAGCTTGGGTATCTTTGACAATGGACTTATTTTGTGCAAGGGTTTCTCCACATATATCTAGTATTCATATGGTTTATGTATTTTATATTTATTTCTCCATTGGTAAATTAATATTGTCAGATTAATCTCTTTCTTAATTAGATTCAATATTCGATATTAGATTTATGACTTAATTTTAGAAGCATGGGATACCTTTCTTCTAATTTTGTGGTTTTATGTGTTTATAGTAGTACTTTTTTTAGCATTTGTAAATATGAATGTGGTTAGAGAGTCCATGTGGCAAGAACATCTAGTTCATAGATTAATAAGTTCATTGGCTTTAGGTACTAGCTAAGGAAACTAAATATGGAGAGTCTTTTGGATGAAAGAGATCCATGGAGGGCTATGATAAAAAAAGGAAAGGCCTATTGGGCTATCAAATGAAGACTAGAAGAAGCTTGGCAAAAACATTTGAAGAACAATATCACTATGTCTATCCAATTTCATCCTTTTGAACATGTCTCTCCTAAGACTAGGACATATTGTCTATGGAGAATAATAAGTGAAATCTACCAAACTAAGAGTCTTTTTAATATATTAATTTTAAAATATAAATTATATTCCATTAAAAGGAAGGAGACTCTATAGCTAGTCACTAAAACTATTTTGATTAATTTAGGAAGTATAAATGCTAATCTTGATGATTATAAATGTATTTTGGTGCTTTTATCTTTATATGAATCTTGAGAGAACATAATAGTTGTAATTGGTGGTGGTATTCTTGATATTAATTTGGATTCCTTTGTTGCTAATTTTTCAACAAATAATGATGTAAACATCCATGGGCAAGGGTTATAAAGATGAACTACATGTTTGGGGTTGACCAAATTAAAAATATGGTAAGGAAAAGGGGGATAAAGAGATTTCTAAGCC
The DNA here is from genome assembly GCA_007115665.2 of Sequoiadendron giganteum. Lineage (NCBI taxonomy): Eukaryota > Viridiplantae > Streptophyta > Pinopsida > Cupressales > Cupressaceae > Sequoiadendron > Sequoiadendron giganteum. The sequence continues at coordinate 277,330,567 of CM021108.1, read as the reverse complement.
AAAAGAATGTCCTAAAACCTCCAATAAGATTAGAGTGAGAATTTGGAATCATGTGAAGCATTTGGCCATGTAAAGAAGTAATATAAATAGAAGAAATATTACTTTGATAAATTTGATAATGATATAAATAATGATTTGTGTATTTATGCTAACATTTTTATTGATAACTGATGGTTGATCAAGGTTTAGGTACATTATATCATGACTTTTCAAAGGAGGGTGAGTTGCAGGATCATCACAGGCCAAACAATGGTAATAGGAAAAATATGCATCTTTAGATAGACAAAATATATCACATTTCCAACATCCATTACTTTCTAAAAATATATAAATCAAAGCACATTCTCATATGACATTTCATCATCATATTTTGAGATAACTTCATGCTATCAAAATAGTTACCTTTTTTACAAGAGTATCCACATTCCAACCATCATTGGTGCAAATCAAGACTATAATGGATTTCTATGGTATATTTTATTTGATTATTTATCTTGTTTGTTTGTTTGAATTCCTTTGTTGAGTTATATCTGAGGTTTTTATTATTTGAATAGAAACTTCCATTCTTATGTGTTTCCATCTTGTATTTCAAATTAGAGCATTACATTCTAGCAACTTTGTTGGAAATTTTATCCCTTATCTAACTATATTGTGTTTTTTGTGCCTTGTAGTACTTTATGGCTAAGAGGATTTTGTAGGTTCTTGCTTCATTTTAAGTGGATTTAGGGACTGATTTTTATAGAAGCTTCCAGAGGTGAAACTGAGTCCATTCTCACATTTGGAGTAGTCTAAAAATGACTTTTTCCATATAATATACTCAGTGTTTTCTCACATGAATTTTTTGTTTTTTTACAGCTCCCTAATTTATACTTGTATAGAATTTTGTACCATTGTACATAATTTGTATGGTTGTATAGTATGTATTGTGTAGACATAGGTTGTGCATATGCAATTGGAGGTATATACAATAAGAGAGGAAAATTTGTGTCTTGTAGGCATATATTTACTATAAATATCCTTATAGACTCATTGAATACACACCAACTCCTACGTTTTTTATGATTTTACTACTAAAACCATTTAATATATTTGTTTTACATCTATGAACTTATCACACCTAACATTTCTTTAGGTTTCAATTGTTTGATTTTTTATTTACACAAGGTGCATAATATATACATAGTCATATATATCCACAAACCTATGTATACTACATAGTTGTGTTGAATGGACAAGGCAACTGAGAGGGGGGTGAATTAGTTGTATATTAAAACATCAAATCCTCATTAAAACAACCATATCTGCATTAATCCTTAAACTCTTAACAACCATTAAACCTTTATCATGTATTATCAGAACATAAACATGAGAAATAGTAATGAAAACACATCCAAACATATGAGAATACCAGATTAATGTGGAAAACCCAAGAAGGGAAAAACACAATGAGGATTAGATCACAATATAAAGTAATTTCAACATCGAATACAATAGGCTCATTGTTGGAGGGCTCACTACCCAAAAGAAAGAAGGGCTCATTGTCATATTAGAAATAAGAAGATAGAAGATTGTTACAATGAGAAATCCATCTTAGAGCAATAGAAAAGCTCTACCACTACTTCACCAAAACCTTCACAGTCTCTTTGTAGAATGTAGACACCTTATGCTCACTATTTCCAATAGTCTTAGTCGTTAAAGCTCACACTGCACTTCACATCATAATTCACATCACACAAACTTCACATCACAATCCTTTATCAAATCAACATATATGTATATATATACCATCCTCAACCTTGAAGACAATCTACAAGGTCGGCTATGCAGCTCAAATGTGCAAATTTAACTTAGGTCAACACCAAACCATTCCCATAGTGGAGAGGAATGAAGGAAAACTATAACACACCTTAACTCAGAACTAAATCCCCATGTACACACCACACCATGCTTCCACAAACACCGAAGCAGATTCATAATTAGTGTAAATACCCAAGGTTGTTTGAACTCATGTTAACACCATTAAACAATTAAGTACACACTTATTCAAATCTAAAGATGACTCACAGACCAAAGACAACACTTGAAAATAATCTATAATATTCCATCAACACCTTGAAATCCAACAAATCCTTCACAACATCATACTTTTGAAGGACATACTCATTTTGCACAACTTGTTAATCTTCCACATATTGTAATTGATGAATCCAACCTTGCAGAACACCAAAAATCAAATAAAACAGACTAAGGATAGATATGAGCAATATAAACACACTTCTAGATCCACAAAACCATAAACCTTAATGTGAAGAAATGTGGAGAAAAACCATTTCTCCCATACAACACTGCATCATAGTTCACACACTGGTGAAAACAACTTCTTCTATTGAATGATCCAAAACCTGAAACTCTAGATATAACACCTCTAAATAGCTTTGATCAACATTTTCAAACCACACAATCATATCTTCATCCATGAAGAAATGTGGAGAAAAACATAGAACACTACTTTTCCACACTAAACACTCTTTACCACACTATTTCCACTTTCATTCAAATTTTCTCAAAATCACTTGGAAAACAAGCACCAAAAACATCATATCAACATCTACAACATCCTGAAGTTTGCAACCATTTTCAACTTTGGACCCTTAAGGAATCGATCTGGTTGAACATAGCTCAAAATGATCCTGCATGTTTGGGTGTGAAAGATGACCATTCCTAGCATAAAAATACCTATTTGGACGCGTTGGAACACTCTATTTGGTCACATGAGTTTTAGAACAAAATTTGCACCACTTTGAAACTTTATATTGTTTGTAATTGACACTTTTCCATCAATTCAAAATTGGACACCACGAAAAATGAATCTGAGATAAAAAAAACTGAGAGAGGTTATTGTAGAGGTGCCCTACATGATCCCTATGCCTTAGACAAAATGCTCATAACCAATAGGGTATTCGGATAACAGGCCATCGAAGATTGTTTCCCTTTTGCAATTTGGATTGTTAAAGGATTATGTTGCTTGAATTATAAATTTTTGAGGGAAAAAATAAATTTTGATGTAGAGCAAGGAGTAAATCAGCCTACAATCACAATTCAAGCGTTTAGAAACAATTTTGCAACCCTTATAAACATATCTCTCCAAATCTTCACAAATTCACTCAAATTCCCTTATAGGTCTGTAGACCTAGTTTCTGGACCAAAACTCTCGTATCCAATCTCAAACCCACTAACTAATTGTATTTTCAGACACCCTTCAACATCTTACAAATCATATCTCAAAAGCAGCATAGGTCACTTTAGACCAACTTCTCCAAAATCATGCAACTATGTTGTCCTAGAGCTCAATTAGGTCACTTTACTAAAGCATCACCCACTCAAATACCTTTCCAACCCTAAATCTTCATGGACAGTCACTTACCAATCTACAAAACCTCCAAATCCACAACTTTTGATCAAAGAATCATTTCCTATGACACCAAAAATGAAACCCTCACTTTATGCCATTTCAAAGCAGTTTATTGAAAAACACTGTTCTGAGCTTCTACATAGCCAACCAAGGCCTCAAACACCTTTAGTTATTTCTACAAATGCTTGAAGGTTCATCAAAATTTGTTTCCTCCAAGATTTTCTATGACTTCCCTCCTCTAACCATCAAATTTCACTCAAAATACATAGTTTGACAATTAGGGCATCATACCCAGGCACTCAACTCGCCTTCCCTGCCCTTCGAAAGCTTCAAACACTTCAATATATGCCTGCTCATTCTAAATCAATCATCTCCCAATGTTTCCTAATATAATTTCACCAAAACCCAACATTGAAGCTCCAATTTTAAGCCAAAATTCACCCAATTTCCTCTGGGACAACAACCAAAAACACTCCTAAACATTTTCCCTACTCCTAAATCTCATTCCTACATCTAATCCTACCATTTTGGACTTATTCCACTAAGCCACAAAGAGAAACAATAGGTGGAATGAGTCATTTATTCATTTTTTGTCTTCAAACCCTTATGGTTGGTTGTATAGACCCACAGTCAATAATTTGACAATAAAATTCTTAAACTCAATGAATTTACTTCACTCCAAATCCAAAATGTAGCTAACACCTGGTGTAGGGGCACCAAGCAGAATTTTGAAATTTAGGTGTTGAAGTCTTATTTTGAGTTAAATAAGGACATATAGATTGTTTTCATGATGTGATAAGCCTATTTTGATGGTCATTAGATGATTAGAATGTTTTATGAGTCCATTAGGTTAGGAATAGGATAGATGTTGATTCTTGGAGCAAGGGAGATTGTTTCAGAGTCATGGCATGTAACCTTGGTAGTGAAAATGAGTGATTTTGAGTGAAATTCAATATTTGGTATTAGGGCGAGAATGGATGAAATACATTGGGGCATTCATTTGTGAGGTTATTTTAATCATATAAAAACATACTATGGTATGTTTTGGGTGTTGATTGTGAGACTTAAGTGTGAGAAGAGTGATTTTCAATAAGGCTCCTTGGAAAACCTAGTCTTGGAGGTTTGAAAGTGAGAGTTTAGTGGATTGGTAGCTTGGTGAGCGTTTGGAGCTCTAAAAATTGTGGAATATTGTGTTTGGTAACCTAACAAAATATTTTCCTTTGAGTTTGAATGAATTGCAGGTGTCTCTTTGCAAAAGAGGCCTAATTGGCCTAGTTGCCCCTATGGTAAAGTGAGATTTTGAGGTTTTCCTTTCAAAGGATTCCATAGTAATCTTGAGATATGTTTATGATCATGGAAAAAGGTATCTAAATGTGGGTGTACAGTATGGAGAAGCCATTCGGATCTATAGATATGTTTGGCAGTCCCTTGGGAGAGAGCTACTAGCTTGTGAAGGTTTGGAGTGGGTTTGTGGCTAAGTATAATTCTTTGAGGTTTGAGAGTGGTTTAGTTGAGATTGTATGAGTATTTTAATCTTCTTATATGCCTCTTTGAATTCATTTGAATGTCTCAAAACCTTAGTGTGTATTGGAGCCATTGGTGACTTACACCATTGTTGATTTTTGTGAGTGTTTTGGAGAGCCAGTCAAGAAGTTAGGTTTATGATCTTGGTAATAATCTATTTGATTGTGTATGTGGCCCACCTAGATCTACATCAAAACCTATCTCTACCAATTGGAAAATATTTCAAGACATAATACTTTTGTATGACCAAGTCTAATAGTCTACAACAGAAAAATTCAATCAAACACACAAAATTACAAGAGAAATTAGGGGATTTTTATTGTTTTTCCTTCACAAAAACCTTGAACAACCTCTTAGTTAGAGTTCCCAACATATTTAAACCTTAACCAACCTATGAAAATGGATCTAACTTCCCTTCTAATTCCCATGAGAATTGGGCTTCTTCAAGTTTACAACTTTTTGCACTTTTTTCACATTGACAACTTTTTAATTTTTGCAATTTTACATCATTTTGAAAAATATGCAACATGAACTCCAAAATGACCCAAAAACTAACTAACATGACTTATTACATTATAAATTGGTCTAATATGACCTTATTCAATTGAAAAAACTTAAAACACAAAACTAACTTAAGACTTCCATGAACCAAATTTGCTCAATAACCTTGGTGCCTTGCACCAAATTTCAGTATTTGAGTAAATCTCATACAAGTAAATCTCATTACAATTCATTAGGTACTATTTTCTCACATATATATTACAATTTCACTCATACATTCATGATTCTCTTATAATTTCTACATCACAGGTGCTCGTGATGAGGTTAACTTCAAATTAGTAACTTGAGATTCCCTCGCTAAGCTTCACACGTGATCCCATAATGGCCTCAAATCAGAATTGAGATTTGTCAAGGTCATCAAAATAAGGATGTTGCATTTCTTTTTTGGTTGATATTCTCTTCGATGGCTCATAAATCAGTATTTTCTACAAGGAGAGACCAATCATTTTTTACTAGTTTACTTACAAATATGCAAAGGAAAAGAAGAAAAAGAAAGAGCATCCAACATGGAAATGAAATTAAAATAGATGGAAGGAACATACAGACAACAAATCCACACCATTTGGTTCCAACTTGGGAACAAAAAGGCATAAATCTTGATGCTTCCATTGAGGATAGGCATGCCAATCTCTCAACTTAGTTACTCCCAGTCATACATCTTCACTAGGAGTTCCAAGATACCTATTGCACACAACACCTCTCATGAATAGAATAACTTGAAATTTGAGATGCTCTTATAATTTCTACATCATAGGTGCTCATGATAAGGTTAATTTCAAATGAATCTTGAAATTCCCTCACCAAGCTTCACACACACTTTTGTAATGGCTTAAAAACATAATTAAGATTTTTCAAGATCATCAAAATAAGGATGTTGCATCAAGCTTTTCTAGCTGAGATTCTCTTGGATGGCTCATAAATCTGCATTTTTCTACAAGGGGACACCAATCAATTTTTAGCAAGTTACTTACAAATAGGAAAAGTAAAAGAAGATGACAGCATTGGCATCAAACAAATTAATGTTCATACAAGTATAAATTAAGAAGAACCAATGTGCACACTTACAAATTAATCCAATGAACCATCTGAGTCTGCTCTACTCTTTATTGTGTCAAGTATTACCTCATGGTCAAACTCACGGACCTTCCACAAGGTCTTGTTCAAAGATTTACCCCCATATTTGGTCAAATGAACATTGGATTCCATGAAAAGGTTCGAGTAATGAAGAATCTTATGATGCGTGTCAAAGTCCTAAAACAACCAATGTTTAACACTCTTATGTGGGTACCTTCTAAGCCACGTTCCAGTAACAACAACTAAGCCTATAGGGTATTCAATGTCTTCTCCATCTATAACTAGGGCCTCCAATTTCTTTTGGCCTCAACACAACGACACAAGTAATAGTTTGTTCCCTCTTCATTGTCTTCATCCACAATAACTACATAAACATGCCCTGCATTGATGTGTGCAATAAAACTCTTGAAATTAGTCAACATTATGAATACAAGGAAATGTAAGATAACAATAGGAATTTCAAAACTAAGCAAGTAGATATATTACCTAGTTGAACTAGATCTGATATGTGGTCAAAGTTGACTGATGATTCCATATGTGCTAGTTCCAAAGTCATCATAGGGCGATAAGTGTGAAGTGGGCTAAGATAACTTGTCAACCATCTATCAACCCACTCCCCTGACTCACAATAATTCCAGGTGTACATTGTACATGAAGAAAAAAATCATGCCATCTTTTTTGTATTGATACTCCATGAACCTAAATCTGAGCTAAGGAAAGAGTATAGCTCACTTGATCCTGTTAGTGTGCAAAAATCCTCATATGGTGCAATGTTAGTATATCCATCAACCAAAAAAATCTATGAACTAAAGACGTACCTTCATTACCTGGACCCATCAAAGCATTGCACCACTCAATGATTGATCTTGCATTTTTCAACTTTGCACTATCTTTATACTTTAACTCTTCTCGTGCTAATGCTCTTCTCACGCATGCTCCTACACCATCACACTCCCCCTTTCCATGTTCATCCTCACAAAAGTTCCACATATGTTAAACACCTATAATGACATGCATCCTGCTCAACTAGTAGAACATGTGCGAGTTCTTGAACTATTTTGTACAGTTATCCAACCATATTATATGTTTGAACTGTATGTTATGCCCCTCTAAGCCAAATCACTGTAGAACATCTGGAAGCATCCTTGCATTAAATCTGGAGAATGTGTGCGATCATCACTTATAAAAATGATACTCCTTCATTACCTTCCTTTGGTTCTCTGTATTATCAACTGCATGAATGAATTTTATGTGCACAAATATTCAAACATGTGTGGAGTTGTAATACTATGACTGCACCTCACGTTATGTATATAGAGTGTATTTCTTTGCAAATTCAACCATTGATACTATGTTGCCAACTAGAAAGGTTTCCTTGCATATCTTGAATTGTGTGTCCAGCCAGCGGGCTCTATGGGTATGCCTTGCTATAATGCCTTGCCATGTAACCCTAGAGGAATTTGTAATTAACTACTCAAACACACAAAAAAAAATTTAAGGAAAAAAGTCTAATAAACATAAAGTTCACTTCCTACTGCCAACAACCTCTAAGGCTACAAGACTAAGGTTACTTTTAAACCCATACATACATTATAATTACATCCATATCATATTAACTGCTTAAGGAATTAAATTATCATACATTCCATACATGTAAATTACATCATAACATTAAGAAATACAACAAGATTCCATAAAAAACAACTTATCAAAGAAGATTACATCACTCATTCCCCGAATGAGGTAGTACATATAAATGTGATTACATAATACAATCATCCACCTTGAATACAACTGAGGGGTATAAATACAAGAACCAACTGAAATAATTACAAAGCATAAAATATAATTGGAAATCTCACCATCACAATCTAAAAAATCAAGGGGGACCCAACGGTGTAGGGTGCACATTCCTCCCAACCAAGTGGTACCCAAAGGCCCACCCCCCATGCTAGGAGACAGTAACAAGAATACATGGCCAAACCTACAACCTCTAGACACATGCTAACACATGCATCTGAGCTTAACAAACACCCATTCTTCACTAACTCAAAGGATACAATGCTACTAGAGTAATATAACTAGTTACAACAATGAACCATACAAACTGCTAACCTAGGAGAAGTGTCACCACAAAGGTGCATGAGTTACCTGACAGATTTTCCCAGATCCTAGCCCCCATCCAGAATCACTCTCCTACTGTCAACACTTGGAACATAACCACTCCAAACTAAGGAGGCAACAAATAACCAAAACCACTCCATGCAAAGGAGGCAAAGCATCCCCGTTCATGGAAACCGAGTGACTCATTGAATATGACAACTGGACTATTCAAAGGAATTACAAAAGGAAGACAATAAAATACAACCCCCCAATGTTAACATACCTCTACTGGAAGACTTACAAAACCTCATCTATTACTTCTATTCAATTACCCCAAAATGCTACAAAAGAGATCACAAGCACATCAAAAAGACACAATAGTTTATTGTTCACAGTATTCTAAATTTAATACCAATTTGCTTACATGCATTAAAATAATTAAATACAATTACACCTCCCAATTATCTCAATTTAACTAATTAATTTTAAAACTCTTTCAAACAAAGATGAACATCACTCTATCTATTACTCCAATTCCCTTAATTCTAGATAATAAAATATTTGTTTCCTCAAATGGATTATATCATTTAAATAAAACATACTAGGTTCACTGGAAATAAAACACAACCCCCATTTTTGTTTTACTATTTGAAGTCTTAAATAATTCTAAACCAACCTCCCCAAACCAGGATACAAAGGAAAAAACATGAAAGTCAATTATAAGGGAAATACACTACTTTGGATATATTAAATCCATTTCCCTTTTATAATGAACTCACAGTAAAAATAATTGCCCTAATAGAAAAATTATTTAAAGTAAACTAAAAGCCTCTTTAGACATAGAGAAGGGAAAGACTAAATTTTACAGAGAAAAAAATTCCTCAATTACTTTTAAAAACAATACAAAATTCACTAAAAGGTTAACTCACCCAATTTCCCTACTTGGGCATATAAACATGCAACCATTTTGAAAATAAAATTATATATATATATATATATATATATATATATATATATATATATATATATATATATATATATATTCATGAAATATATACATAATATATATATATTAAATATACAACCCATATATTACACAAAAATAAATTATAAAACATATATATATAATATATAAATCAAATTTTATATATTGAAATCGAAACCATTTAAAAAGTGGCGAACGAGATTTAAAGGACAATTGAGGTTTTAATGGGGACGCCAGATGAATTAATCGAGGGAATCACCTAAGGCTTTAGCCATTTTCTATGGTTGAGATGTCCCTTACAATGGTCACTTGTCATAGATAGTGCCAGGGTTGTCGGCATATGAAATTGGGGCACTGACTGAGGTATGAAATTGGGGCATCAGTTGCACCCTCAGCCGGCTCCCATGGAATGAGGCGTCGACAGGTTTCGTCGCCAACTCCCCCTTCCATGGGGGACGGTTGGGGTAGTCGTCAACCCCCCTAAAATAAAGACTCTAAATAACAACTAAAAAAAATATTTCTCACTACGAATTTTAATTAGCTCTGCCTCAAAAATTAAATATATATACATATATGTGGATGTATATAGTATTATATATATATATATATATATATATATATTTAAGGAATTTCATACAATAATTTTAATTAGGGAAATTTTTCCCAAAAGGCCATCTACAGGTAAATATCCCAAATTTTACAGAGAACAATTTCCAACATAGGGTTCCCTTTCTAAATAGAGAGTTTACAAAGACTTCATAAATCATCAGAGGTTTGCTCCAGATGACAATATATTTTCACAAATTTCCTTCTACAGGAATCATTTATCCGACTCCTAGAAAAGAGCAATATTCACAAATATCTTTCACAACAAGGATTTCATAATTTACCTAGAGGTTTACAATTACCCAGCCATACAGATCCAATTGGAAACAAAATAAGGCAATTTTGTACAGGAGTATTCACAAAACTTCTAGAGTTTTTCGACAATTTCCTACAGGGGCTCTCTAATTTCACTATAAATCTTCTACATAAGCACTAAAATATTCACGAAATTTTTTCAAACACAAAAGCCTTACAAATTTACAAAATAATTTAAAATATTCTACACAAATTATAATTTCTTTTTGTACAGGTAATCTTTCTAAATTGGAAAACAATAAAAATAATTGAAGGAACATGTATCCAAAAGAATGAGGAAGTGAGGTTTGATATAAAGCTTCGCCTGTAGATTCCAATTTTTCCAAAGCTTCCAAAGCAATTTCTACAGCCAATTCTTCCCCAAAAACTATCTAGATCACAACAAGGATTCTCCTCCTTCCAACAAAAATCCAACCTCTCCAAAAATATCTCATGCCTTGTCGTGAAGAAACTTTCCGCTTCCTCACCCAAAGCCAAAATTCTCTCCTAGGAATTAATTTTCCCCAACCAAATCCATTAATTTTTCTAACACTTGTTGGCATTTTCAAAATATCTTCAACAACCCTCTTGGCATAAAATCCTCTAAATTTCAAAATTAAATATTTAATAATTAAAACATTTCCATTTTTTAAATATAAACAATTTAACTAATTTAATTTATCAATAAATAAAATAATCCTAGGATTATCTTTTTATTAATTAAATTAAATTAATTAATTTATTAATTCTAAAACCTCTAACATTTAAAATGAGCTTAATCTAATAATCAACTTTTAGTAATGAAATTCACTAAACTTATTTTAAAGCATTTTAACCTGATAATATGAAGCAATTATCAACACATTTAAACAAGCACAATTGACTAAGCCCAATGACACACTGAGGCTAGGGTGTAGACACGACACAAGTAACCTAGCTACTATCTCCCAATCAACTTAACCATTGGGTCGACATGCTCAAACCTGTGAAGCTAGGTGGAGTCGATGGAATGTACCTACAAACTTGTAAACGAGGCATCAATAGCACATGTATATAAACAACATCATAGAACACACCGTGAAGAGGAAGTCATGGAATTGTAGGGTGCTCACAAGCGATTGATGCAATTCCATCCCCTTCACCAGTACACTTATCAAGAACTGACAATTCCAACATAAATAAAATACTCATGTGCAATAACCATGTTATACCAAACCATCATTATACTAATCAAGGAAATGTCCAATAATAACATCAAAGGGAATAACATCACACCACCACAAATAGTCCACATCGCTCTATAAATAGTGATAAAAATATCAAAGTATCATAATCTAAACATAAGAGAAAAATAGAGGGGTGTTACACTTGCATACTCAGACACTATATTGTCACGAAACATGGACATAAATTGATACATTGGAATCTTTTCAATAACCAAATCACACCTTTTTGCTTGAGACCCATCTTTTGTAACGTATGTCATTGTTTTATACTTACCAAACTCTACTAGTTTTTGTCCCACCTCATCTATGCTTTCCATATGTTTACATGTTGGCATACGCTACAAGCCACCACAACGCTCGCATGAACTATCCAAGCATGTTGTCCTGTAGAATATTTGGCCATCCTCTATATCACATAAAAAAATGATAAGAAATCTCTTGATGATATTGGTGGGGCTTCTAAGCCACAATCCTGCAAAACATCGTTAGTATGCAAATCTAAACATATAGAATGATAAACATCATAATGGTTAGAGAATTAAATATGTAGTCTACAACAACAAGTAGTGTGTGTGATTTATCTTGACATAAAAAGGTTTAAGCATTTCAAAATATCTTTGAGAAATACTAATTTGAGGATAATGATGTTGAAATTTATAAAATAATTGGGTTTGAGTCATATCCAAAAAATGCTTTGGATGTGGCTCATGGTTCCGACTACCAATTCTCCTTCTTACCACATCCCTTTGATTCGAAGATGGCCTTTTGTTATTCTTCCAGTACTCTTCAATTAGTTTTCTCAATGCTTCAACAACTTTTTTATCTTTTCATGGAAATCTCTCCGAGAATGCCCATAATTCATTTGAATCGATGCCCTCAATTATTTCTCACCTTTGAAGGGATCTTGATAAAGTTCTTCTACAAATTTTCATTTGTTCACTCATCCTTTTAATGAGACGATCTCTCTTTATTTGAATACTTACCGAAGTCAATGCAATGACTGTGTGTAGGTGTTTTTCCACTCTAAGCTACAAACCAAATGAAATGCAAAAGGAAAATACAAAAAAAAACACTTAATGATTAGCCAAAGTTGAATCCAAAAAAAACAAAACAAAATGGAATGTTTTACCTTGTTTGGATTGACGAGTTGGTTGGCCCTTTGATGATGCTTGGTCGTATGCTCCCTTGATGGCAAGTGAATGCAATAATGGAGGTGGGTATTATGATGAAGATGGTCATTGGATGCAATGAAAGCTAATATGGTTGCAAATGCTAAGTGTGCTAATGGCTTGAATGCTAGAGAGTGAATGTAAAATGATATAACTCTTGTCTCTAATCTCTTTAATTTGAGACCAAGCCTCTCAATTTAAAGAAGACTAGATGGCTAGGATTTAACCATCATGGACAAGATGGAGATTTGTGGTGAGTTGAGAACTCACAAGTCCTCACATATTTCTATGTGGAATGTGAGGTGGAAAGAAGAAAAATGGCATGGAAAAGGACATGTGAGGTGGAGGTACTTGCAAGTACCTTGGGATTGGAAAATATTTCCTCAAAAAAGAAGTTTGTGTCCCCATATGGGGCTGATGGTGACAAGTGAGGAATTTAGAAAGTCCTCTCTTGTCACCATGGGGATGGGAGAATTTGTTGAATAAATAAATGTGAATTTTAAATTCACATGATTGGAAGTACCCAATGGATAATACAAGGTCCTCCTAAAGGAGGTTGTTGTCCCATGTGATTGATGTGACCTATGAGTGGTTACGGGGAAGAGAAATGCATGGGAGGAATAAATGTGAATTTTTAATTCACATGGGGAAGAGGTCAATACCTGATAAGGAAAGTACCTATGAAAGTTTGACTTAGAGGACATACCAAAAAAGGTAAGTGATTATATTAAGGTCGTGCAAACAGGTGATTAGGAAAATTAATGAACATTAGAAGCAAGTGGCCAAATATGGAGGATGTGACATTAATCCTTATTAAGGATGTGCACATCTTAGTCATGGATTAATTAGATTAATCTAGATTAGAGGAAAGGTTATGGAGGATGGGACAAGGAGAGAGAAAGAATGAATTTAAAATTGAAGAAGATAAATGACTAAATTAAATAAATTGATACATTTATTTAATTTAGAGAGGAAATGGTAAAGAATAAAGTATGTAATTAAATACTTTTAAAAACCTTAGGGGAAGGGGAAATATTAATTAAATAGGTCATTTAATTAATATAGATGAATTAGATGAATAAATGATAGTATTTTGACCATATGGGAGTGGTCAAATTTGGATGTCTACAATGACATGTCTGGTGACATTACTATCCTTTCAGCTTGAGGTCTTACCCACACTCTCATAAGAATCCATTAGATTCTTCACAATAGTGTTTTCACTCGATGCATTTGATGTTTTCAACCCAAGAGTCTTCATGATGTTTCTATACTTTATACCCCACATCATTTCAACAAATAGTTGACATCTTGCGGTCTCATTTAGCCTTTCAAAGAATGATTTGGGTAAGTGCACCAATCTGTGACACAATTTAGGTGCCAAATTGGAAAAAACCCAAAATAAGACATTTGGCGCAAGCCAAATGACTAAAAAGACATTTGGCGTACACCAAATGACTAAAAATACATTTGACGCACACCAAATTTGGAGTGCGCCAAATGTATTATTTGATATAAAAACAAAAATCAGGTTTCAAACCCTCATTTTGTCTTCAACCAGTGGCTTGAGGAAGAGGATTTTAGGTCTACAACTCGCGCTCGCCAAATCTCTTCCATTGTTTGCATCCTTAGCTTTCCATTTTCCATGAGGATTTTGCCAACATGTTGGAGAGGTCAAAGATTGCAAAGAGGTGTGTATTTTTATTCTATTTATTTCAAATTTGATTTGGAATACAAATTTAAATAGATTTTTATAATAAAACATTGCTCTAATTCTTAGAGAATGAATCTCCACCTCAAAACATTGAGAATTCACAATCACCCCCTCATGAAGAGCCTCCTATACAAGAACAACCCAAAACCCCTCCATCAATTCATAGGCCTCCTCAAGGAACACAAGAAAATATTCAAAATCAAATTGAAAACAATAAAAGAGACATTCAACAATTAATTGCAAGATTAACTGAGCATGCCGAAACCCACCCTTATAGGAGAGGGATTGCTGAATCATTGAAGTCAATTTTAACTCATATAGGAGAAATAAGAGAGCAAATGAATTTTTGGTCAACTAAGAGGCATGAGATGAGACAATTTTATGCTAATGGTTTGTCATATGTAGATGTCAAAAAGCTAAAAATTAGCAAAGCCAAGTTGTGTGCCCTATTTATAGACCCAAAAACCAATTAACCTTTGTCCCATGCATGCAGGAGGTTCCCCATCCATTGGTGCCACCATGAGTTAATTAAAAACAAATTTTGGGGGTGGTGGTGGATGGTATTTGACAAACCTCCATGCAATAACCATGAGGTGTCGCAATACTTTTTGAGGAAAATCTATTGCGAGTTTGTCCTCAATAAAATGCCAAACTATTTTGGCATCTTAGACTTTCAGGGTAGAGGTGGGGGCTCCACACATGATAAACCTATTGCACGATGTAATCCACAGTTGCCATTGAGAGCCTTGGGAAGACCCATGGTGGATCATGTCATTGTTCCTTCCATTGTTAAGGATAGTGTAGAGGTGGACACAATGAAGTCGATTGGCTCACTCACTCAGACCATTTTACAATGTGCGAGTCCTCTAGTTGAGCCTGGTGTGGAGGAGACATGTAGGCCCCGAGCTCCACCCCATCATTGTGGTGCTTGTGGTGTTGTTTGCACGCATTATTATCAAGGTGCTCATGATGCAGCTACATAGCCTATGTTAGTTGCAGAGGTGATGGCTTTCATAGATGATATCCTGAATGATACATTCAACATTGACACTCAGGTAAAATTTAGCAAGTTATTTTAATATTGTTGTTTATTAAAATATATTTTGAAATTTAAGAATAACTAAATTAGTAGAATTTTGCTATGATGAAATTTCAGGGTCGCACTGTTCACAAGGGATTCTCTATTCCTCAAAACCCTTATACATTCTCAACGATGAGTCCATAGGTATGCAACTAGTATTAAAGATATTATTATTGCATTTGAACAATTGAATGTTATATTTCAATGTTTATCTCATAACATGCTTCATATTTAAAATAGTTTCCTGGTGCACCTTCTTCCTCCACACCTTGTGATTCATATCTGCAAACAACGTGCACTCAAGTAGCCTTTATTCATTAATGGTGTTGTAAATCTATGTTAGCTATTTTTCATAATTTTGCGTATGTACAAATCTAAAAAATTGATGAGAAACACAAACATTGCATTCAAGTATTCCTTGATCGTGTCACATTATGTTCTCCTAATTCAATTTTTGTTCCTTTATTCCTTCCTAATCCCTTACCATTAACATTTAATAGTTCACCCTATTTTCCATGATCCCCTCCTAGCCCATCCCACTAATATCTTCTAGTCCATGCTATGTGTCATTATGTCCTACTCCCATCTTATTGTACTCATTATTATATCACCCTAGATGTTTCATGATCCCCTAAGTTCCACCCTATGTTCCTTTATATCATCCTATGTTATACCATAATCATCCATGTTTCATCCTAGATAACTCTTCTCTATTATTGCTACACACAGGTCAAGTTCGCACTTCGTGTACTATAGTCAAACCATAGACATCTCCTAATTCACCCTATGTTGCATTATTCCCTAACAATTGCATCCCATTAACCTCAAATTTTCCACCCTATATTTTTTTATCCCATCCTATCCCATCCCATAAATCTATACTAGTCCATGCTATGTTCCATTAATCCCTTTGGTGCAGGGGCACCACTCTTTTCTATGTTTCTTCATTAAGTGTCTGATAGTGGTGCAGGAGCACCCATGCGTCTAAGGGACCTAGAATCATTTGTTACATTTTGTTTCTTTGTTTAATGTTGAAATAAGGTCTCATGGACCATTTCATTGCTTTGTAATAGGTATCCTATGGATTTGGTGGAGTTTTGGTCTTGATGACCAACTTTTTGTACAAACAAGGTCTCCATCCTCCTTTGTAAGTCTAGTGCATTTTGGAAAATTAAGCAAAAACGATACCTTGATGAAGCTAGACACCTGAGGGGATTCATATTTTTCATTTTGAGGATTTTTGGATGCCTTTCACACTATTTGGAGGTATCTTTGTAGTTGGGTTGGTGAAAATTGGCTAAATTAAGGCATTAACGAGTACAAAATGAAGTCTTTTTGTGTTTCCAATGGCCAACTGATTCAAATTTCAGCTGGAGGAAGTTGGAGGAGGTTTCAAGGCTTCATATATGCCTCTCTTGGTCAAGGAAAGGTTGTTCTTGAAGTTTGGAAGAAGTTTTCAATAAAGAGTTTGCTGATTTCTGTGTTTTCTTGAAGAAATTTCTGATCCCGTACTTCGTATGATGTGTACATGTTGTTTCATGCTCCAAGCCTATAATGGTTGGATAGGTAATTGAATAATATTTCTTTTGGCATTGGAGTGATGAGATTTCATTGAGTATCAAGGGAGATATCTTAATTTTACTCCTAGGTGGTATGAAAACCCTCAAGATCAGGGTTTTGAGTGAATTATGGGTGTTTCTTCCATCCACACATTGTAGAGTTGCTAAATCCTGGTGGGATGGAAAGTATATGCTTGTACTATTAAGATGGAGTGAGGTCTAAATCACCATAGTGATATTTTTTTGTTGAAACCTAAGTGCTAGAGGGTTGTTGAACCTTGTTTTGTCCTAATGTGACATGATCCAAATGATTTCAAGTTTTATGGGTGGTCTGATTTGTGAACCCTAGGTGTGTGGGGGCTGATCATTTAAATAATAATGGAGTTTGTGACTCCTTGTAAGATTATTTGAGAGAAGTGTTGAATTGGATTGTCTTTGCCATCATAGTTATTTGTTTACCTTCCCTATCACTCTGCATCAGATAGGAAAGGTGTGTTAGGATGTTTGATTTGAGTCCTTGAGTCTTAATAAGGTCCAATGTGACCATTCTATTCTAATTGATCAACTTTGAGGGGCTTTTGTATTCGTCTTGTAAGGTTTTCAAATCATGTGGAAGGAATTCTCAAAGTTGACAAGGGGTGTCAAGGTAGATAGGATGATGTTTTCTTGAGTAAGTCATGATTTATTAGTTGAATAAGGTCTCATTAGACTATTTTTAATAGTTTAGGTGTTTAAGAGGGTCTAGGAAAATATAAAGAGTCAAAACTTGAAAGTGCTAAATTTGTGAGTTGCATAAATGCAACAGTCATGAGAGGTTTAAAAGGTAGTTGTAAGGTAGTTGGGCATTGGTTTGATGAGGAGAAGCCTTTAAAAAGGCATGAAAACTCATTTTTTAACGTTGGATTGAAGTTTGAAGCATTGACAATAAGTTTCAAGGGTCTATGTTAAGTTTATAGGTATGTTGCTTTGTAAATCTGGCCTAATTCATGGCCTAGGATAGCGTTGAGGGTCTAATTTCAATGGATTGGTCCAAAAGACTTATCTGGTTAAGAGATATGTTGTATAACTCTGAAATGGGCATCTAAATCCACCTTTTGATTTTCAAGTGTTTTGAAAAGCATGGGATTTAAAGGCCAAAAACTGAGTTTGCACTACTGCTAGGTTATATGGGTGAAAGTGAGAAGTTAGAGTTCTGATTGTTGTCAAGCTTTGAAGATTGTTTGGATAACTCTAATAGGCCATTTTAATCTTTTTATATGTGTCTTGAATTCAATTTTTCACTTTGAATGAGTTTGAGCCCCCTCTCTACATCACCCTTCTATTCCCATCCCATTACCCTCTCTTATTTCACCTTATGTTCCATTATCCCCTCTTGGTCTTTATATCAACATGATACCTGAGATATTGTTTCATTTGCAGATGTTAACACGAGATATCCCTGGTGATGTTGGTGGCATGATGGACCATGGAGTTGTTGCAGCAATAGCCAGTTTTGGTCCATTGAGAGAGGTATGGAATATATTAGTCGATTTGACATTATATTTTCTCTTTTATGGTCTATTATAGAAAATTTTCACAATAATTTTATGTAGTTTAATTTCTATCTTCATGGTTGCTACAGGTGGTTGTCACTCTAGATTGTGGACATGGTGATGCTATAAATGTGCATGATGACTATATGTATGCGGTAAGTGATTATATATTTTGTTATATGACATTCCACAATTCAATTTCTATGTTTTAACATCTTTACTTTTAATTGTATCAATTGAAGGTCTAGAGTGAAGAGAGGAGGACTAGCGAGTGTGTGTGAAAGACAAGAGAAGCAATAATCACTCCATCCATCTGAATTTCTAAGGCAGCACGGGATCTATTTCCTTCCCCTAGAGGGAAATGACTATGTATTAGTGTTGTTTGTTGTATGCCTATGTGGTATTTTGGAACATATGTTTTATACTATTGATATATATACGTGATATTTTATGTCCATATGGCTCATTTGTACTAAGCCTATATGGTTTTTTTGGATATATTGTATATACTTTTATCAATATATATCATTGTATAGCCTTTCGGATTTTTGATTAAAGAAATTCTTATTTTGCTACTGCCATTCTTGAATGATGTTATCATGCGTATCATGTAAGTTATATGCTTGAATGTTGTAGGCATGGATTTTGTTTACACCTAATGCTTAATTAATTACTGTTGAATGCTCAATAAGCCCCATCTAAAGCTTATTGTATAAATAAGCTCCATTCATGGTGGTTTGTATCCTTTGGAATGCTTCAATTACTTGTGCCTCACTTATTCACATGTATGCTTCACTTGTTCACATGTATACTTCACCTATATTGTGTGTATTCACATATATGCTTCATGCTTCCAATGCATAGCAGCAAAAATATTTTGGGGAAAATTTTGACAAACCAAAAGTATAATACTTTGTGAAAAAATCGGGAAAAATTGTACAACAAAAGATTAAAACTTTTTATTTTTAAATTGAAAGGTATTTCCATAGCATATAGAGGTACAAAGAGCAAATAAAATAAATATTTTAACTAATGAATTATAAAAAATGGATTTTTGTAGTTTATATTCATGTCGTTGATTACATTGCATTGCACATCTTTCAAAGTCAAAGCATTACTTCACTTTGCATAACTAATAAGTAGATGCTGATAGATGCCGAAAATTTAATTACAATATAGTTTGTACAAAGTAAACCTAAGCAATTATGCAATTTCTTCGCATTGCATAACTAATAACTAGGAGCAAATGCCAATTGCATTTTCTTATCATGGCATTCTTTGAGACCAAATTTCTTTGAGATAATTTTTCAAATTGTTCCGTGCCTTGTCTATGTTACCACATTTTTCATACATGTCTACCAAAGCATCTATAGAAATATACTATTGGATGTTTTTAAAACTATACCTTACACTTGCTAATGCAATTTTCATTATTAGGTCATCATATCAAAAAATATGAGAATTGTACTTCTTGCTCCCACTTGTGGTATTAAAAAATATAATATTGCATTCAAATGAGATCACACTTTGATAAAAAAATGCTTATTGATTGTGAGAGGTGATGATTCAGAGTATGGCACAGTCTGATTTTTAACAATATTCAACCATTGCAAGGTCACTCACTTAACTACTCTAGACACATAGGTTCAAGAATTTTACTATAGTGTTCCATGAGGACGCGTCCCCCCCCAAAAAAACCCCATGTTTCCTAGAGGGGGACGTCTCAGAGACTTGGGGACTTGGGGGAGACGTCCCCCCACCAGGCCACCACCAACGCCACCATCCCACCACTAGTGTCATTGTCTCCAAGATGCTGATAGGAATTTGAGGACGTTGGGGTGTCCTCAAGACGTCTAGGTGACTCCTAGTTGTCTCCAAGATGTATAATTCTTATACTTATACATCTTTTTATAACTTTTTTTAAGTACTATATGTACTTCAACACCCTACTGCCCCCTTGCTATCGTCCCCTTGTCATCCCCCTGCCATTCCCAAACTTAGGCCCCCTGTCCCCATGTCTCGAAAACACATCCCCTGTTGTCCCCCCATCCCCATCCCCAAAACTCTGTGGAACACTGAGAATTTACTGTGTCCTGATTTCTTCTCACAGCTTTCTATTGAGCACCAGTTATGCACGCTCCAACAAAATATTTATCTACTATTGTGCAACGACATCTCTAGATAGGTGAGGATGACTTCTGTTTCTCAAGAGATCTACACGTATCACTCACACTGTTTGGCCTAAGTAATGTAAGAGGCCACTCTGATCTTCTTTCAAAACTCCATCCCTAAAATGCCAGATAGCCACTCCTTTGATCTGGTCGTAGAAGAACCCTCATTCGCTTGCCCCAAAAGGTAGTGGATGCTTGTAACCAATGCATTACTTGTGTGTTATGGATCCTTCATCTGTTTAGAAAGGATCATGCCTTTGCTCACATTCTAGAGAATGCCACTTTTGTGTGGCATGCAACTAAGGTAGTTGAGTTTGGCAATTTAATATCTTCTCAAAACATTCTTCGCAACACCACACTCTTCATAGACTTCACCATGTAAGTACAAGGTTTCTAACTTGGGAAACAATGGCGGTAGACTACAGATCTTTCACATCAAAACACCACACCTTAGATGGACGATCTATTACACACATCAAAATATATCACAAGCACATAGACTCTGATACCATATGTTGGTAAAATGCAAAAACGTTAATGGTGAAAAAAATCATTCATCATGCATTTTAGTATACAAGATACAAATAGATCCATGCCTAGAGAAATAGAGCAAGTTGATAAGATTTTATAGAAAATTTCTTAGGATGATGAATCCTATATATTTCCATTAAGTGTAGACAACATTGAAATAGTTTTGGCAATCGATTGACAAAGAATTCATCAAGACCCTATATGCCAAATAAATCTCTTAATTTAAAGACTTGCTACTATGCAGCCTGAAATGATTGTTAGATTGTTACCCTTTTCAAGTTGGTTTTGAATCTTAATATATGAATTAGGAATGAAAGTTGAAAACACAAACTTGGGATGATGTGGTTCCTTGGTTCATCTGTTGGGATATTATTTTAACTGTCAAAAGAACATTATTATTTTAACTATGAAAGAGATCATGTTTGTCAACTTTTTTCTCGAGTGAAAATTTGCCACCACAGGAAAATGCCTCTAAGATAGTGAAAATTGAGCGAAGTTATTGTAGAGGGGCCCAACATGATCTCATAGGCTCAGACAATAAATTTCTAAGCATCTCGGTGTCTGAATACTAGCATGCTAAAGTTTGCAACCATTTTGCACTTTGGACCCTTAAGGGATCGATCTGGTTGAATGTAGCTCAGAGCGATTTCGCGTGTTTGGGTGTGAAAGAGGACCATGCCTAGCGTAAAAATACCCACTCAGATGCATTGGAATGGTTCTTTTGGTCACACGAGATGCAAAATGAAAGTTGCACCACTTTGCAACTTTCAACTACTTGCATTTGACAACTTTTTCCCTGAGTGAAAATTCGCCACCACAGGAAAATGCCTCCGAGATAGCGAAAACTAAAAGAGGTTATTGTAGATGGGCCCAACATGATATTGTAGAATTGGATGAGAATTTTATAAGCATCACAGTGTTTGAGTAATAGCATGTTGAAGTTTTCAGCCATTTTGCACTTTGGACCTTTAAAGGATTGATCTGGTTGAACGTAGCTCAGAGCGATTCCGCATGTTTGGGTGTGAAAGAGGACCATGTCTAGCATAAAAGTACCCACCCGGATGCAATGGAATGGTTTGTTTGGTCACATGAGATGCAAAATGAAAGTTGCACCACTTTGCAACTTTCAACTACTTGCATTTGACAACTTTTTCCCCAAGTGAAAATTTGCCACCACAGGAAAATGCCTCCAAGATAGCCAAAACCGAGAGATATTATTGTATATGGGCCCAACACAATCTTGTAGGATCAGAGGAGAAGTTTATAAGCGTCACGGTGTCCGAGTAATAGCATGTTAAAGTTTGTAGCCATTTTGCATTTTGGACCCTTAAGGGATCGATCTGGTTGAACGAAGCTTGAAGCGATTCTGTGTGTTTGGGTACGAAAGAGGACCATTCCTAGCATAAACATACCCACCTAGATGCATTGGAATGGTTCGTTTGGTCACACGAGATGCAAAATGAAATTTGCACCACTTTGCAACTTTCCACTACTTGCATTTGAAAACTTTTTCCCCAAGTAAAAATTCACCACCACAGGAAAATGCCTCTAAGATAAGCAAAACTAAGAGAGGTTATTGTAGATGGGCCCAACATGATCTTGTAGGATTAGATGAGAAGTTTCTAAGCATCACGGTGTTCGAGTAATAGCATGATGAAGTTTGTAGCCATTTTGCACTCTGGACCCTTAAGGGATCGATCTAGTTGAACGTAGCTCGGAGCGATTTCGTGTGTTTGGGTGCAAAAGAGGACCATGCCTAGCATAAACATAGCCACCCAGATGCATTGGAATGGTTTGTTTGGTCACACAAGATACAAAATGAAAGTTGCACCACTTTGCAACTTTCAACTACTTGCATTTAACAACTTTTTCTTCGAGTGAAAATTCGGCATCACAGGAAAATGCCTCCGAGATAGCAAAAATGCCCGACATGATCTTTTAGGATTAGATGAGAAGTTTCTAAGTGTCACGGTGTCCGAGTAATAGCATGCTAAAGTTTGCAGCCATTTTGCACATTAGACCCTTAAGGGATCGATCCAGTTGAACGTAGCTCAGAGTGATTCTGCATGTTTGGGTGTGAAAGAGGACCATACCTAGCATAAACGTACCCATTCAGATGTGTTGGAATGGTTTGTTTGGTCACATGAGATACAAAATGAAAGTTGCACCACTTTGCAACTTTCAACTACTTGCATTTGACAACTTTTTCCCCAAGTGAAAATTTGCCATCACAGGAAAATGCCTCCGAGATAGAAAAAACTGAGAGAGGTTATTGTAGATGGGACCAACAAGATCTTGTAGGATCAGACAAGAAGTTTCTAAGCATTAGAGTGTCCAATTAATAGCATGTTGAATTTTGAATCCATTTTGCACTTTGGACCCTTAAGGGATTGATCTGGTTGAACGTAGCTCATAGCGATTCCATGTGTTTGGATGCGAAAGAAAACCATGTATAGCATAAACGTACCCACCTGGACACATTGGAATGGTTCATTTGGTCACACGAGATGTAAAATGAAAGTTGCACCACTTTGTAACTTTCAACTACTTGCATTTGATAACTTTTTCCCCAAGTGAAAATTCATCACCACAGGAAAATGCCTCCGAGATAGCAAAAATTGAGAGAGCTTATTGTATATGAGCCCAACACAATCTTGTAGGATCATACGAGAATTTTGTAAGCATCATGGTGTCCGAGTAATAGCATGCTGAAGTTTGCAGTCATTTTGCACTTTGGACCCTTAAGGGATCGATTTGGTTGAACGTAGCTCGTAGCGATTCCACGTGTTTGGATGCGAAAGAGGACCATGCCTAGCATAAACATACCCTCCCAGATGCATTGGAATGGTTTGTTTGGTCACACGAGATGCAGAATAAAAGTTGCACCACTTTGCAACTTTCAACTACTTGCATTTGACAACTTTTTCCCCAAGTGAAAATTCATCACCATAGGAAAATGCCTTCGAGATAGCCAATTTCAAGAGAGATTATTGTATATGGGCCCAACACAATCTTGTAGGATCATACGATAATTTTTAAAGAATCACGGTGTTCGAGTAATAGCATGCTGAAGTTTGTAGTCATTTTGCACTTTGGACCCTTAAGGGATCGATCTGGTTGAACGTAGCTCGGAGTGATTTCGGGTGTTTGGGTGTGAAAGAGGACCATTCCTAGCATAAACGTACCCACCCAAGTGCGTTGGAAGGGTTAGTTTGGTCACACGAGATACAGAATGAAAGTTGCACCACTTTGCAACTTTCAAATACTTGCATTTGACAACTTTTTCCCCAAGTGAAAATTCGCCACCACAGGAGAATGCCTCTGAGATAGCCAAAACTGAGAGAGGTTATTGTAGATGGGTCCAAAATGATCTCTTAGGATTATAGGATAATTTTCTAAGAGTCATGGTGTCCGAGTAATAACATGTTGAAGTTTGCAGTTATTTTGCACTTTGGACCCTTAAGGGATCGATCCGGTTGAATGTAGCTCGAAGCGATTCTGTGTGTTTGGGTGCGAAAGAGGACCATGCCTAGTGTAAACGTACCCACCCGGACATGTTGGAATAGTTCGTTTGGTCACACGAGATGCAAAATGAAACTTGCACCACTTTGCAACTTTTGACTACTTGCATTTGACAACTTTTTCTCAAGTGAAAATTTTCCACCATAGGAAAATGCCTCTGAGATAGCCAAAAATGAGAGAGGTTATTGTAGAGGGGCCCAATGTGATCTCGTAAATTCAAACAATAAATTTCTAAGCATCACGATGTTTGATTAATATCATGCTAAAGTTTGCAGCCATTTTTCACTTTGGACCCTTAAGGGATCGATTCGGTTGAATGTAGCTCAAAGCGATTTTGCGTGTTTGGGTGCGAAAGAGGACCATTCCTAGTGTAAAATTACCCACTCGGATGTGTTGGAATGGTTTTTTTGGTCACACAAGATGCAAAATGAAAGTTGCACCACTTTTCAACTTTCAACTACTTGCATTTGACAACTTTTTGTCCGAATGAAAATTCGCCACCATAGGAAAATGCCTCTGAAATAGAAAAAAATGAGAGAGGTTATAGTAGAGGGACCCAACATTATCTCATAGGTTCAAATGAGAATTTTCTAAGCATCATGGTGTCTAAGTAATAGCATGTTGAAGTTTGCAGCCATTTTTCACTTTGGACCCTTCAAGGATTGATCCAGTTGAACGTAGCTCAAAGCGATTCCGCGTGTTTGGATGTGAAAGAGGACCATTCTTAGCGTAAAATTACCCACCCAGATGCGTTGGAATGGTTCATTTGGTCACACAAGATGCAAAATGAAAGTTTTGCCACTTTGCAACTTTTAACTACTTGCATTTGACAACTTTTTCCCCAAGTGAAAATTTGTCACCACAGGAAAATGCCTCCAAGATAGAAAAAACTGAGAGAGGTTATTGTAGAAAGGCACAACATGATCTCGTAGGTTCAAATAGATATTTTGTAATCACCATGATTTATGAGTAATACCCTATCAAATATTTTTTCCCTTTTGCACTTTGGACCCTTAAGGGATCAAGTCGGTTGAACCTATCTCAGAGTGATTGTGCTCTCTTTTTGATGGAGTTAGGTGGGCAACAGACTTAAATCCATTTTATTTATAGTTTTCTTGGATTTCAAGTGGTCAGAAGAAACATGTTCTAGGGTAACAAATCTGGTCTAAACCTCTATCTCAGTCTGATTGGCCAAAATCCCATGTCGAGTGGCAAGGTTATCCTATTGTGAGTTTGGTGAATTGATGTCCAAGTGGGCATATTTGAGAGAATTTGTGTCATCTCTCCTATTTGGTTGATCCACTCTGAATCATGGTTCTTTTTTGGATCAACCTCATTAGGTCCCCTTGTGGCATTGTAGATTGGTGCATAGTAGTTGTTTGGTTGAATGTCATACCCTAAGGTGTGTTAGAGGTGACCTAGGTTACATCAATTTCTATGAGGCATACACTGCCCCTACCTTGTCAACCCTACGGATTTGGCAAGCCAATGAGCTCACTAGCTTGCCAATTCGGTAGGATTGACAAGGTAGGTGGTGGAGGAGCACCTTGGCACCTAGTCACAAATCTCCATGTTTGATGGTCAGAATGCACCCTTGCATTAAAAATGTGTCAAAAATTGAGTTGGAAAGCCTAAAAGGCAACATGAAATATTGTATCTCAATGACATAATGGATTCATTAGTTTAGTTAGTAGGAAAAGTGATACAGTTGCAAATTTGTGAGTTGCATAATGCAACAAATTTGTAATTGCAACGGTTATGTGTTTTGAAAAGTTGGTTTCTTGGTGGTTAGGGGCATTGATCAATTATAAGAGGATGAGAAATTCTATGTAAATATTGGAGAGGCTCGAGTGGTTGTTGTTGGATTGGAGGGAAAAGAATAAATCTTGGAAATTACTTTGTTTTCTCATAGTTTTACTATTTTTTTGAGTTCCCTGCCTGCGTACAAGCTGAATAGGTCTTATATGTATTGAATTCCATTGAGCAATAGTAGATAAATGTTCTAGCTTGTGTTTGGTTCCTTGGAAAGGTTTGGTTTAATCTTTTAGTGCCTTAATTCATCAAATTGCTCCTACCGGGTTCCTGAACAACCTTAGGGGTTTGGGGTTATTCTAATGGCATAACCATCATCCCACCTACTGTCATCAAATGTAACTTGGTGGGATGATGTAGTTGACTGTAGGGAATGTTATTTTAGGAGTAGGAAGTGTGGAAGGATGATCCCTTGGCTTGAAAAATATGCATCAATAGGGGCAATAAAATATGCCTTTATACAATTATATTAAACATTATTTCATTCTTACTAATAAATCCACATGTTTTTCCTTGAAGAAAACTTTAAATTTAAACCATGAATCATTAAAACTAATTTTAAATGTAATATACACATTTAATTGAGGCATATATTAAGGAATATACACATTTGCATGTATTAATTTCTCATAATTTTAGTATATCAAAAAATACACTAAGTCGATGACAAATATTACAATAGTGATGGAAGAACATCTTGAAAATCTTCCCATTTGTCAATACTTGTAGCAATACATGCAGGGAAATAATCCTCCCATTTCCAACACAAATCATGAAATATATTGTACTTGAGAGGAAACAAAAGGAGTTGCTGCCCAGTTTCGTTTTTCCATTCCACCTCAGTTGGCCCATCTATTTGCATTCCAAAATGGTTCAAAACATGTACATCCCCTGATCCCTATGAAACACATGAGTAGTAGCCTCTTTGTGGTTGTGTAGTATCATAAGAATTTGGTCCACAAAAAACTTGCAAAAGCCTCTCAATCTTAGACATAGACTCAAATAAAAAACATTAAAAGAGAAATAACTAAATAATGTCAGTCATACAGCTGACGAGACCTCCTATCACCTTCATGCATTCTAGATAAGGAGGTTGATTGAAGGTCCTACAATGGTGATGTGCCCCTTCACTACTTTATCATCTCTCGATGACCCTACGTATAAATTTCAAATATATCACTGAGAGGCTTAACATAAAACATGTAGCATATAAGAATCCGATAAATCTAGGAGATGGAAAAGAAAGAGAAGATTGAAAACCAGAAAATGCACTAGCAACCGTTGTTTCTCATACCACTGAACACTTGCACCACCAACTGATGTTTTTATTTTCTTATATACTCTGAAAAACTTCAGTATTACCTACAGTCACAATCAGAAAAGGATCAATGATAGTCATAAATACATATGACATCAAACAGTAATGGTGAAAAATCCTTATTGCAAGGTGTTGGTCCAAAAGAGTGATCAATAACATGACTTTACAAATTCAATGTGCATACATACAAATCAATCCAGGGAATAATCTAGGTCTGCTCTACTCTTTATTGTGTCGAGTATTGCCTTGTGGTTAGACTCACACACTTTCCACAAGTTTTTGTTCACAGTTCTTCCCTTATATTTGATCAAATGAACGTTGATGGCGATGACAAGGTTCGAATAGTGAATAATTTTTTGATGCTTGTCGAAGTCCTTAAACAACCAAACTACAACATTCTTAACTAGATACCTTTGAAGCCATGTTTTAGTAACAACCACCAAACTTGTAGGATATTCTATGTTTTCTCCGTCTATAATTGGGGACTCCAATTTCTCATTGGCCTCGATACAATGACATAGGTAATAATCCATACCCTCTTCATTGTCTTCATCTACAATCACCGTATAAACGTGCCCTGCATTGATGTGTTCATCTTGTTAGATTTATTTACTAAGCAACATAATAAAACTTGTAAGTAAGATATATTACCTAGTTCTAGTAGGTCCGATACATGATCAAAATCAATGGATGATTGCATCTCCATGATTTGTAGAGCTGTCGGGAGCTGATAAGTGTCAAGTGGGCTTAGAATTCTTACAAACCATTCATCAACCCACTCTATTGACTCACAATCATTCCATGATTAAAGTGTACATCCATAACAAAAGCATGCCATCTTCCTTGTATGGATAGTCCATGTACCTGCATTGGAGCTTCTAAAAGAGTGTAGCTCGCTCGCTCCTGTTAGTGTACAACAATCCTCATATTTTTCAATGTTAGTATCATTTGCTTAATGAAAAAAATCTACGAACTAAAGAATTACCTTCACAACCTGGACCCATTGCACCATTGCACCATTGGACAATTGATCTTGCATTTGTCGACTTTACACTATTTTTGTACTTTAACTCTTCTCATTGTAGGGATCTTTTGATACATGCACCTACTCCATCATGCTCCCCCTTTCCATGCCTAGCCTCTGAGAAGTTCCACATATGCTGAACAAAACTAATCATATGCATCCTACTCAACCAGTAAAACATTTTGGCGTTCTTAAATTGTGATGTACAATTATCTGACCATATGATATGCTGACTAAATGATATGCCCCTGCTAGCAAGATCGGCATAGAACATATGAAATCAACCTTGAAAAAAATCTATAGAATGTGTGTGATCATCACTGATGTAAAAGTGATACTCCCTCAATACTTTCCTATTTTCCTCTGTACTATCATTTGCATGAATGAATGCTATATGCACAAATATAGCAACCTGCACAGAGTTGTAGTACTATGATTGCACCTCATTTTTTGGTTGTAGTATGTAGTTCTCAGCAAAGTCGACAACTGAAATGATATGATGAAGTGGAAATGAATCCTTGCATAACTTGAAATGTGAGTCCAACCATTGTGCTCTATGTGTATGCCTTGCATAATCATAGACCACCTGATCAGGAAAAATGCCCATAAAATGATACACTAGAATCTTATCACTAACCAATTCACACTTCTTTGCTTCTTTCCCATCTTTTAGACTATATGCCACTATCTTATATTTGCCAAATTCCACAATTTTGTCTCAAATTTTGTGTGTACTAGCCATGTGTTGGAAAATTGTCAAATGTTGCATGCCACCACAATGATCACATGTGCCATCCAAACATGCTTTTTTGTAAAAAAAATGACGATCCTCTCTTTCACATAAAATGGAAGACAAAAATTTCCTTGACGATTTAGGTGGAGGCATTATGTTACATTCCTGCAAAACATTATCAGTATGCATATCTACACATATACGTTGATAAACATCATAATGGCTAGAAATATCAATATGAACACTACAACAAAAATTAGTGCATGTGTGATTTATTTTGACATAAAAAGGCTTTAGCATTTCAAAATACCTTTGACATATTTTAATTTCAGGAAACTTTTATACAAAATCAGTTAAAAATTGGGTTTGAGTGGTATCCAAATAATGCATTGGATGTGGCTCATAGTTTTAATTACCAATTCTCCTTCTTACAACATCTCTTTTATTAGGAGAGGTCCTTTTGTTATCTTTCCAATAATTCACAATTAAAGATCTCAAGCCTTGAGCAATTCTTGTGTCTTTTCGTGGCACTCTACCCGAAAATGCTCATTGCTATTTGGATCTTCCACTCTTCCATGCCTTCCTTTGGCTCTCATTAGAGATGATATACTTATTTTCAAAGACTTACTTTCCTTTGTAAGGTTCAACTTGTTCCTTGTTTGACTACTTAACAGTTTTTTTGTCATCACACCTCGTGTGGCACAACTATCCTTCGTGTGTGAGGTGGAACCCACGCTCTCATATGCACTCATCAAGTTCTTTACAATGGAATTTTTACTTGAGTCATTCAAAAATATTAGCCCAAGAGCCTTCATGGTGGGCCTAAATTTGAGTTGCCTCATCGTTTCAAAAAATAGTTGGCATCTTCCACCCTCACTTAGCTTCACAAAAAACAAACTCCATATCCTTTGTGCATATCTTGACATGTACATTTTGGAATCTTATTAGGCATCCATTTCAAAACATTGGAATCAATATCAATCAAAAATGTAGTTTTTCTAAGCAAAACTCTAGGAGAAGTTCTCAAATGTAAATTTGTGTCAATATTGGGAAGGTCAACAACATCGGGGATAGATCATCTACCTTCAATTGGAGGTGAAATTGATGACATACCTTGAGATTGACATGTAGACAATGTTGTACCTCCAACTTGAGATGTCATTTGTGGAGTACCTTAAAATAGAGATGTGTTTGTTGATGTACTTTCAAAACACAATGTTTTTGATGGTGTGTCTTCAATTGGAGATGTGATTTCTGATGTACCTGGAAAACCACATGTTGTTGTCAATGTGTCTTCAACTGGAGATGTGCATTGAGCTTCACCTATGGTTGATGATGTGCCCCCAACTTTTGTATCCATTCATGTCCTTCCATGAACTTTCCTCATTTGTGCCCTTTGTTTTTCCAATTTGACATCTCTCTTAGATTGCACAGGAATTTGTGGTTGTATGGGCTGCAATTCCTTTGCTTCACGAGCTACATTTTTTGATTCTCTTCTCCTTGCATTTTTAGCTGCACGTTCTTCTGGTGTTAGAGGCTTCATTCGTTTCCTCAGAATGAACTTGAATGCTGCATGTTCACAAACACACATAGAACTAAAGTAATTAATGCATTTTACAAAAATATTGATATTGTTGATTACATTGCATTAAATATGAAACACAACAAAGCATTTTATGAAAGAAGGTAGTGAGCTGTTTGGAATTATCAAACATGTCTATGCTACACAATATTTTTCATACATGATGGAGTTAGATGTTTGTAGGGTTAGATATTAGAGTATGGATTTTGAGTGTGTTTGAAGAGTTGGAAAAGTACCTAGAGGCTGGTGCAGTACATGTAGGGATCCACAATGAACTTGTTCAAAGATTTATAGGAAGGCTTTTAATAGAATTACACACAACTTGATCACTTATCTTACCAAGAAACACCATTTTTGATCTAGAGAGGGGTGGAAACCAGTCAATACAGAAAATAAATGAGAATCAATCAGATTCCAAAGCACAATCAGATGTTCAACTGAAAATCCCAACTTCTACCAAGCTTTCCCTTGTAGCATAGGTAACCGGTTCAAGGGCCTTTTCACCAAGATTTTCCAAAACACTTGAAAAAATCAAGGATGATTAAGATACCCATTTGCAAGTTATAAAACATAGGTAAACCCCAACATCAACTCCTTTGGACCAACATTGACTTCCAATAGACCCACCTTGGAAAAGGCTATTCAATTGGCCTAATTTACAAAGAGAGTACCTTTTAAACACTAAATATTCACTCAAAATACTCAAACATAAGTATTTTATGTGTCAAAACCTCCAATTTCTTGATTTGTTTCTAGGTCCAAGATCTCTAGACCCCTAATGCACCAAACCCTCAATTTCAAGCAAAATACTTGGGGTTTTAATGAAACTCCTATCTCTCGGACCTGCCAGACCCATAGAAAGCACCAAACACACTTATCAGACCCTGCACATGGTGAATAATACATTACATGGACAGTTCTTCCCACATTTTGTCAAAACACCACTTGAAGCCCTAATTTTCACCATGAAAAGACCTTGCTACAGTCCTAGAACATCATCCCAAACACCCAACCTTGACCCCACAAAATTATAAATAGGTTAGGAATTTATTTTAAAAGTTAGAGGACCCATTCCACAAGTTACAGTAGGAAAAAAAATTGTAATGGGTCGAATTACATAATGAAACCCCTCAATCCAAGAACACTATGAAAGTAGGTAGCAATAGTAAAAATAATATAAATTTTTCTATACAAAGAGTTAGAACCTATAAATAGATTAAAATGAAAGATAATTCATTAATCTACAATATCCAACTGGTTTCATATCATCTTAGAGTCTGTACAATTCGTACAACAACAAGAACAGTGAGATAAACCAGTAAATTTCTAGAAAATAGCGTTCTTCTTGATAAAAAAAAATGGGGTACAAATCAACCAACAACCTCTCCTTCGAGGATTTGAATTTTATTAAACATATTTTGATTTCATTCCATCTCCCTCGAACTTTGCAACTTTTGCATCTTTTAGCAACTTTTCTGACCACATTTAGCCAAATTGCAAGCTATGACACAACTGAACTCCCTTAGCTCCAAATACATTATAAAATGGTCTAATTGACCTT
Source organism: Sequoiadendron giganteum (assembly GCA_007115665.2). Taxonomy (NCBI): domain Eukaryota; kingdom Viridiplantae; phylum Streptophyta; class Pinopsida; order Cupressales; family Cupressaceae; genus Sequoiadendron; species Sequoiadendron giganteum. The sequence goes on along the minus strand of CM021108.1, from coordinate 277,297,473 downwards.
ACTGAACACAATATACTCAACATTAACTAAAATCCTAGCATTTGACCATGCTCACTAAAGATGACATTTTTGACAAAATTGAGCTTACAAGGTGCTCCTGCACCAGAGGCCTGGAAAGTTGATTTTGAAGTTGTGGACCTTTTGAATAGAATTATTGAACTTGAACTTTATAAAGGTTATGATGAACAATTCACGGATTAGAGTTTCTAGTAATATTGAGTTTATTTCATTCTGTTAGGAGTGACTATTGTATGAATAAAATATTTAGAGCAATAGACTTTCATATGGTGGGTTTTGTTAAAATCTTCCAGAGGTTTAGAATGATAGTCATCTTGAAAAGCATAGCTTGTTATTTATGGATGATCTTTGTTTTGTTTTAGATGTGAATTGGTCAGTTCAATTGAATTGATATTTTTGAGATTGAAGATTGTTTGAAACTGATCTAATTAAATGGTTGTTGAAGGTTTTGTATCCCTTCTCTGCATCACTGACCTAGGGTATAAGTTGTTGCCACCTAAATGAAAACTAGAGACTCTTGTGTTTCTTTTTCACAAAACCAAATTTTTGATTGTCAATGAAGTCATGAAGAATATGAATTCAAAGATGGGTTTGTGATGCTATATCTTATAATTATTCACTATTTCTTTGGCAATGAGGTAACTTAGAAAGACAATAAGCATTCTCAATTGCACAAAATTTCCCATTTTTTTATTTATTAGAAAGGTAAATGGTATGAATGAATGGAAACTTGCATTAAAAACTATGTCAACTCACTTGAATTTATCTAAGCACATGTGATGAAGTTGAATTTTTTATGGAACAAAAAAATTAATGGACACTTGCATTAACATTGATGAAAGCTATTAGGTTTTCCAAATTAGATAAAAATAAAAGTTTTCCAAATTAGTTGAAAAAAGAATGAAATACAGTGAATTCCACTAGCCATGCTGGAAATGGACTACTATAAGCAATGAAAATAGAATTCATAAGTAAATTTATGTTAAGTAAATGTCATGTTTTTAATTTTTTTGTTCTTCAAACAAATAAAAATTGAACTTTTTTATGCAAATCCCATCTAATTCAATGTTGAATTCTATGTCCATTTGTTATGATTAATAAAATCATTAAGGAAATTTAGTTTATATTGTCAAAAACAAACAAATATACTAAATATAAACATTTCAATTTACCAAAATGAATATATTACCTCAGATAATGTAAAATGATGTAGAAACTTCAAAATTTGTTCTTCTACATTGTCTAACTTGCAGATTGGTGGTAAAAAGGTGATGGATCAAGCATAGATTGGTACCATATGAAGTCAGCTGCATAAAAAAAGGCATTTATAACTTGGTTAAAGCGTTGAACCAGACAAATACATGAGAATGTGGGTCTGAATCATGGGGTCAAGGCTTATTTTACCATTTCAAGGTAAAACACATTTGGCGCACACCAAATTTGGTGCTCTCCAAATTTGACGAGCACCAAATATGTTTTTTTGAAAAGGAGAGACCTGAGAGAGAGGGAGAGAGACAAAGCGGGAGAGAGATAGAGGGAGTGAGAGAAAGATGGAGTGGGAGAGAGAGAGAGGGGGTAGGAGGGAGATACTTGAGAGAGAGAGAAGGGGGGGGAGGGAGAGGGCGTGGGAGAGGGCGTGGGAGGGAGAAACCTAAGAGAGAGAGAGAGGGAGAGAGGGTGGGAGGGAGACACCTGAGAGAAGGAGAGGGATTCAAAGTGGGAGAGAGGGGTCGGAAGGAGAGACCTAATAAATTAGGGTGGGAGCTAAGTGAGGCTTGACAAAGAGGGATTGTGAGAGAGGGCATTGGAGTGACACTAATTAGTGTAGGTAGCATGGGAGGGAGTGAGACCCAAGAGAGACAGACTTGAGAGGGAAAAAAATTTTAGTTATATGGTGGGGGGGGAAGACCTGAGAGAGGGAGTGGGAGAGAGATGGAGTGGGACCCCTAAATCATGAACCCTATACCATTAACCCTTAACCCTAATCCATCAACCCCAATACTCTCTTAATCCCTCAACCCTTAACCCTAATCCCTCAACCCCTCTACAATTTTAATCCCTCAACCCTTAACCTTCAACCCTTAACCCTCAACCCTCAACCCTTAAACCCTAATCCCTCAACCCCTATACCCTCTTAATACTTCAACCCTCAATCCTCAACCCTTAAACCCTAATCCCTCAACCCCTATACCCTCTTAATCCCTCAACCCTCAACCCTCAACCCTCAACCCTCAACCCTTACACCTTAAACCTTAAACCTTAATCCCTCAACCCCCATACCCTCTTAATCCCTCAACCCTCAACCCTTAACCCTTAAACCCTAATCCCTCAACCCCCATACCCTCTTAATCCCTCAACCCTCAATCCTTAACCCTTAAATCCTAATCCCTCAACCCCTCTACAATATTAATCCTTCAACCCTTAACCCTTAACCCTCAACCCTTAAACCCTAATCCCTCAACCATTGACCCTTAAACCCTAATCCCTCAAACCCCATACCCTCTTAATCCCTCAACCCTTAAACCCTAATACCTCAACCCCTATACCCTCTTAATCCCTCAACCCTCAACCCTTAACCCTTAAACCCTAATCCCTCAACCCCTCTACAATATTAATCACTCAACCCTTAAACCCCAATCCCTCAACCCCTATACCGTCTCAACCCTCAACCCCTCTACAATCTTAATCCCTCAATCCTTAACCCTCAACCCTCAACCCTTAAACCCTAATACCTCAACCCTCAACCCTAAACTGTTAAACCCTAATCCCTCATCCCCTATACCTTCTTAATCCCTCAACCCTCAACCCTTAACCCTTAAACCCTAATCCCACAACCCCCATACCCTCTTCATCCCTCAACCCTCAACCC
>CM021108.1:277154598-277294486 GCA_007115665.2 Sequoiadendron giganteum | reverse complement strand
AATTAAAGAGATTAGAGACAAGAGTTATATCATTTTACATTCACTCTCTAGCATTCAAGCCATTAGCACACTTAGCATTTGCAACCATATTAGCTTTCATTGCATCCAATGACCATCTTCATCATAATACCCACCTCCATTATTGCATTCACTTGCCATCAAGGGAGCATACGACCAAGCATCATCAAAGGGCCAACCAACTCGTCAATCCAAACAAGGTAAAACATTCCATTTTGTTTTGTTTTTTTTGGATTCAACTTTGGCTAATCATTAAGTGTTTTTTTTTGTATTTTCCTTTTGCATTTCATTTGGTTTGTAGCTTAGAGTGGAAAAACACCTACACACAGTCATTGCATTGACTTCGGTAAGTATTCAAATAAAGAGAGATCGTCTCATTAAAAGGATGAGTGAACAAATGAAAATTTGTAGAAGAACTTTATCAAGATCCCTTCAAAGGTGAGAAATAATTGAGGGCATCGATTCAAATGAATTATGGGCATTCTCGGAGAGATTTCCATGAAAAGATAAAAAAGTTGTTGAAGCATTGAGAAAACTAATTGAAGAGTACTGGAAGAATAACAAAAGGCCATCTTCGAATCAAAGGGATGTGGTAAGAAGGAGAATTGGTAGTCGGAACCATGAGCCACATCCAAAGCATTTTTTGGATATGACTCAAACCCAATTATTTTATAAATTTCAACATCATTATCCTCAAATTAGTATTTCTCAAAGATATTTTGAAATGCTTAAACCTTTTTATGTCAAGATAAATCACACACACTACTTGTTGTTGTAGACTACATATTTAATTCTCTAACCATTATGATGTTTATCATTCTATATGTTTAGATTTGCATACTAACGATGTTTTGCAGGATTGTGGCTTAGAAGCCCCACCAATATCATCAAGAGATTTCTTATCATTTTTTTATGTGATATAGAGGATGGCCAAATATTCTACAGGACAACATGCTTGGATAGTTCATGCGAGCGTTGTGGTGGCTTGTAGCGTATGCCAACATGTAAACATATGGAAAGCATAGATGAGGTGGGACAAAAACTAGTAGAGTTTGGTAAGTATAAAACAATGACATACGTTACAAAAGATGGGTCTCAAGCAAAAAGGTGTGATTTGGTTATTGAAAAGATTCCAATGTATCAATTTATGTCCATGTTTCGTGACAATATAGTGTCTGAGTATGCAAGTGTAACACCCCTCTATTTTTCTCTTATGTTTAGATTATGATACTTTGATATTTTTATCACTATTTATAGAGCGATGTGGACTATTTGTGGTGGTGTGATGTTATTCCCTTTGATGTTATTATTGGACATTTCCTTGATTAGTATAATGATGGTTTGGTATAACATGGTTATTGCACATGAGTATTTTATTTATGTTGGAATTGTCAGTTCTTGATAAGTGTACTGGTGAAGGGGATGGAATTGCATCAATCGCTTGTGAGCACCCTACAATTCCATGACTTCCTCTTCACGGTGTGTTCTATGATGTTGTTTATATACATGTGCTATTGATGCCTCGTTTACAAGTTTGTAGGTACATTCCATCGACTCCACCTAGCTTCACAGGTTTGAGCATGTCGACCCAATGGTTAAGTTGATTGGGAGATAGTAGCTAGGTTACTTGTGTCGTGTCTACACCCTAGCCTCAGTGTGTCATTGGGCTTAGTCAATTGTGCTTGTTTAAATGTGTTGATAATTGCTTCATATTATCAGGTTAAAATGCTTTAAAATAAGTTTAGTGAATTTCATTACTAAAAGTTGATTATTAGATTAAGCTCATTTTAAATGTTAGAGGTTTTAGAATTAATAAATTAATTAATTTAATTTAATTAATAAAAAGATAATCCTAGGATTATTTTATTTATTGATAAATTAAATTAGTTAAATTGTTTATATTTAAAAAATGGAAATGTTTTAATTATTAAATATTTAATTTTGAAATTTAGAGGATTTTATGCCAAGAGGGTTGTTGAAGATATTTTGAAAATGCCAACAAGTGTTAGAAAAATTAATGGATTTGGTTGGGGAAAATTAATTCCTAGGAGAGAATTTTGGCTTTGGGTGAGGAAGCGGAAAGTTTCTTCACGACAAGGCATGAGATATTTTTGGAGAGGTTGGATTTTTGTTGGAAGGAGGAGAATCCTTGTTGTGATCTAGATAGTTTTTGGGGAAGAATTGGCTGTAGAAATTGCTTTGGAAGCTTTGGAAAAATTGGAATCTACAGGCGAAGCTTTATATCAAACCTCACTTCCTCATTCTTTTGGATACATGTTCCTTCAATTATTTTTATTGTTTTCCAATTTAGAAAGATTACCTGTACAAAAAGAAATTATAATTTGTGTAGAATATTTTAAATTATTTTGTAAATTTGTAAGGCTTTTGTGTTTGAAAAAATTTCGTGAATATTTTAGTGCTTATGTAGAAGATTTATAGTGAAATTAGAGAGCCCCTGTAGGAAATTGTCGAAAAACTCTAGAAGTTTTGTGAATACTCCTGTACAAAATTGCCTTATTTTGTTTCCAATTGGATCTGTATGGCTGGGTAATTGTAAACCTCTAGGTAAATTATGAAATCCTTGTTGTGAAAGATATTTGTGAATATTGCTCTTTTCTAGGAGTCGGATAAATGATTCCTGTAGAAGGAAATTTGTGAAAATATATTGTCATCTGGAGCAAACCTCTGATGATTTATGAAGTCTTTGTAAACTCTCTATTTAGAAAGGGAACCCTATGTTGGAAATTGTTCTCTGTAAAATTTGGGATATTTACCTGTAGATGGCCTTTTGGGAAAAATTTCCCTAATTAAAATTATTGTATGAAATTCCTTAAATATATATATATATATATATATATATATAATACTATATACATCCACATATATGTATATATATTTAATTTTTGAGGCAGAGCTAATTAAAATTCGTAGTGAGAAATATTTTTTTTAGTTGTTATTTAGAGTCTTTATTTTAGGGGGGTTGACGACTACCCCAACCGTCCCCCATGGAAGGGGGAGTTGGCGACGAAACCTGTCGACGCCTCATTCCATGGGAGCCGGCTGAGGGTGCAACTGATGCCCCAATTTCATACCTCAGTCAGTGCCCCAATTTCATATGCCGACAACCCTGGCACTATCTATGACAAGTGACCATTGTAAGGGACATCTCAACCATAGAAAATGGCTAAAGCCTTAGGTGATTCCCTCGATTAATTCATCTGGCGTCCCCATTAAAACCTCAATTGTCCTTTAAATCTCGTTCGCCACTTTTTAAATGGTTTCGATTTCAATATATAAAATTTGATTTATATATTATATATATATGTTTTATAATTTATTTTTGTGTAATATATGGGTTGTATATTTAATATATATATATTATGTATATATTTCATGAATATATATATATATATATATATATATATATATATATATATATATATATATATATATATATATAATTTTATTTTCAAAATGGTTGCATGTTTATATGCCCAAGTAGGGAAATTGGGTGAGTTAACCTTTTAGTGAATTTTGTATTGTTTTTAAAAGTAATTGAGGAATTTTTTTCTCTGTAAAATTTAGTCTTTCCCTTCTCTATGTCTAAAGAGGCTTTTAGTTTACTTTAAATAATTTTTCTATTAGGGCAATTATTTTTACTGTGAGTTCATTATAAAAGGGAAATGGATTTAATATATCCAAAGTAGTGTATTTCCCTTATAATTGACTTTCATGTTTTTTCCTTTGTATCCTGGTTTGGGGAGGTTGGTTTAGAATTATTTAAGACTTCAAATAGTAAAACAAAAATGGGGGTTGTGTTTTATTTCCAGTGAACCTAGTATGTTTTATTTAAATGATATAATCCATTTGAGGAAACAAATATTTTATTATCTAGAATTAAGGGAATTGGAGTAATAGATAGAGTGATGTTCATCTTTGTTTGAAAGAGTTTTAAAATTAATTAGTTAAATTGAGATAATTGGGAGGTGTAATTGTATTTAATTATTTTAATGCATGTAAGCAAATTGGTATTAAATTTAGAATACTGTGAACAATAAACTATTGTGTCTTTTTGATGTGCTTGTGATCTCTTTTGTAGCATTTTGGGGTAATTGAATAGAAGTAATAGATGAGGTTTTGTAAGTCTTCCAGTAGAGGTATGTTAACATTGGGGGGTTGTATTTTATTGTCTTCCTTTTGTAATTCCTTTGAATAGTCCAGTTGTCATATTCAATGAGTCACTCGGTTTCCATGAACGGGGATGCTTTGCCTCCTTTGCATGGAGTGGTTTTGGTTATTTGTTGCCTCCTTAGTTTGGAGTGGTTATGTTCCAAGTGTTGACAGTAGGAGAGTGATTCTGGATGGGGGCTAGGATCTGGGAAAATCTGTCAGGTAACTCATGCACCTTTGTGGTGACACTTCTCCTAGGTTAGCAGTTTGTATGGTTCATTGTTGTAACTAGTTATATTACTCTAGTAGCATTGTATCCTTTGAGTTAGTGAAGAATGGGTGTTTGTTAAGCTCAGATGCATGTGTTAGCATGTGTCTAGAGGTTGTAGGTTTGGCCATGTATTCTTGTTACTGTCTCCTAGCATGGGGGGTGGGCCTTTGGGTACCACTTGGTTGGGAGGAATGTGCACCCTACACCGTTGGGTCCCCCTTGATTTTTTAGATTGTGATGGTGAGATTTCCAATTATATTTTATGCTTTGTAATTATTTCAGTTGGTTCTTGTATTTATACCCCTCAGTTGTATTCAAGGTGGATGATTGTATTATGTAATCACATTTATATGTACTACCTCATTCGGGGAATGAGTGATGTAATCTTCTTTGATAAGTTGTTTTTTATGGAATCTTGTTGTATTTCTTAATGTTATGATGTAATTTACATGTATGGAATGTATGATAATTTAATTCCTTAAGCAGTTAATATGATATGGATGTAATTATAATGTATGTATGGGTTTAAAAGTAACCTTAGTCTTGTAGCCTTAGAGGTTGTTGGCAGTAGGAAGTGAACTTTATGTTTATTAGACTTTTTTCCTTAAATTTTTTTTTGTGTGTTTGAGTAGTTAATTACAAATTCCTCTAGGGTTACATGGCAAGGCATTATAGCAAGGCATACCCATAGAGCCCGCTGGCTGGACACACAATTCAAGATATGCAAGGAAACCTTTCTAGTTGGCAACATAGTATCAATGGTTGAATTTGCAAAGAAATACACTCTATATACATAACGTGAGGTGCAGTCATAGTATTACAACTCCACACATGTTTGAATATTTGTGCACATAAAATTCATTCATGCAGTTGATAATACAGAGAACCAAAGGAAGGTAATGAAGGAGTATCATTTTTATAAGTGATGATCGCACACATTCTCCAGATTTAATGCAAGGATGCTTCCAGATGTTCTACAGTGATTTGGCTTAGAGGGGCATAACATACAGTTCAAACATATAATATGGTTGGATAACTGTACAAAATAGTTCAAGAACTCGCACATGTTCTACTAGTTGAGCAGGATGCATGTCATTATAGGTGTTTAACATATGTGGAACTTTTGTGAGGATGAACATGGAAAGGGGGAGTGTGATGGTGTAGGAGCATGCGTGAGAAGAGCATTAGCACGAGAAGAGTTAAAGTATAAAGATAGTGCAAAGTTGAAAAATGCAAGATCAATCATTGAGTGGTGCAATGCTTTGATGGGTCCAGGTAATGAAGGTACGTCTTTAGTTCATAGATTTTTTTGGTTGATGGATATACTAACATTGCACCATATGAGGATTTTTGCACACTAACAGGATCAAGTGAGCTATACTCTTTCCTTAGCTCAGATTTAGGTTCATGGAGTATCAATACAAAAAAGATGGCATGATTTTTTTCTTCATGTACAATGTACACCTGGAATTATTGTGAGTCAGGGGAGTGGGTTGATAGATGGTTGACAAGTTATCTTAGCCCACTTCACACTTATCGCCCTATGATGACTTTGGAACTAGCACATATGGAATCATCAGTCAACTTTGACCACATATCAGATCTAGTTCAACTAGGTAATATATCTACTTGCTTAGTTTTGAAATTCCTATTGTTATCTTACATTTCCTTGTATTCATAATGTTGACTAATTTCAAGAGTTTTATTGCACACATCAATGCAGGGCATGTTTATGTAGTTATTGTGGATGAAGACAATGAAGAGGGAACAAACTATTACTTGTGTCGTTGTGTTGAGGCCAAAAGAAATTGGAGGCCCTAGTTATAGATGGAGAAGACATTGAATACCCTATAGGCTTAGTTGTTGTTACTGGAACGTGGCTTAGAAGGTACCCACATAAGAGTGTTAAACATTGGTTGTTTTAGGACTTTGACACGCATCATAAGATTCTTCATTACTCGAACCTTTTCATGGAATCCAATGTTCATTTGACCAAATATGGGGGTAAATCTTTGAACAAGACCTTGTGGAAGGTCCGTGAGTTTGACCATGAGGTAATACTTGACACAATAAAGAGTAGAGCAGACTCAGATGGTTCATTGGATTAATTTGTAAGTGTGCACATTGGTTCTTCTTAATTTATACTTGTATGAACATTAATTTGTTTGATGCCAATGCTGTCATCTTCTTTTACTTTTCCTATTTGTAAGTAACTTGCTAAAAATTGATTGGTGTCCCCTTGTAGAAAAATGCAGATTTATGAGCCATCCAAGAGAATCTCAGCTAGAAAAGCTTGATGCAACATCCTTATTTTGATGATCTTGAAAAATCTTAATTATGTTTTTAAGCCATTACAAAAGTGTGTGTGAAGCTTGGTGAGGGAATTTCAAGATTCATTTGAAATTAACCTTATCATGAGCACCTATGATGTAGAAATTATAAGAGCATCTCAAATTTCAAGTTATTCTATTCATGAGAGGTGTTGTGTGCAATAGGTATCTTGGAACTCCTAGTGAAGATGTATGACTGGGAGTAACTAAGTTGAGAGATTGGCATGCCTATCCTCAATGGAAGCATCAAGATTTATGCCTTTTTGTTCCCAAGTTGGAACCAAATGGTGTGGATTTGTTGTCTGTATGTTCCTTCCATCTATTTTAATTTCATTTCCATGTTGGATGCTCTTTCTTTTTCTTCTTTTCCTTTGCATATTTGTAAGTAAACTAGTAAAAAATGATTGGTCTCTCCTTGTAGAAAATACTGATTTATGAGCCATCGAAGAGAATATCAACCAAAAAAGAAATGCAACATCCTTATTTTGATGACCTTGACAAATCTCAATTCTGATTTGAGGCCATTATGGGATCACGTGTGAAGCTTAGCGAGGGAATCTCAAGTTACTAATTTGAAGTTAACCTCATCACGAGCACCTGTGATGTAGAAATTATAAGAGAATCATGAATGTATGAGTGAAATTGTAATATATATGTGAGAAAATAGTACCTAATGAATTGTAATGAGATTTACTTGTATGAGATTTACTCAAATACTGAAATTTGGTGCAAGGCACCAAGGTTATTGAGCAAATTTGGTTCATGGAAGTCTTAAGTTAGTTTTGTGTTTTAAGTTTTTTCAATTGAATAAGGTCATATTAGACCAATTTATAATGTAATAAGTCATGTTAGTTAGTTTTTGGGTCATTTTGGAGTTCATGTTGCATATTTTTCAAAATGATGTAAAATTGCAAAAATTAAAAAGTTGTCAATGTGAAAAAAGTGCAAAAAGTTGTAAACTTGAAGAAGCCCAATTCTCATGGGAATTAGAAGGGAAGTTAGATCCATTTTCATAGGTTGGTTAAGGTTTAAATATGTTGGGAACTCTAACTAAGAGGTTGTTCAAGGTTTTTGTGAAGGAAAAACAATAAAAATCCCCTAATTTCTCTTGTAATTTTGTGTGTTTGATTGAATTTTTCTGTTGTAGACTATTAGACTTGGTCATACAAAAGTATTATGTCTTGAAATATTTTCCAATTGGTAGAGATAGGTTTTGATGTAGATCTAGGTGGGCCACATACACAATCAAATAGATTATTACCAAGATCATAAACCTAACTTCTTGACTGGCTCTCCAAAACACTCACAAAAATCAACAATGGTGTAAGTCACCAATGGCTCCAATACACACTAAGGTTTTGAGACATTCAAATGAATTCAAAGAGGCATATAAGAAGATTAAAATACTCATACAATCTCAACTAAACCACTCTCAAACCTCAAAGAATTATACTTAGCCACAAACCCACTCCAAACCTTCACAAGCTAGTAGCTCTCTCCCAAGGGACTGCCAAACATATCTATAGATCCGAATGGCTTCTCCATACTGTACACCCACATTTAGATACCTTTTTCCATGATCATAAACATATCTCAAGATTACTATGGAATCCTTTGAAAGGAAAACCTCAAAATCTCACTTTACCATAGGGGCAACTAGGCCAATTAGGCCTCTTTTGCAAAGAGACACCTGCAATTCATTCAAACTCAAAGGAAAATATTTTGTTAGGTTACCAAACACAATATTCCACAATTTTTAGAGCTCCAAACGCTCACCAAGCTACCAATCCACTAAACTCTCACTTTCAAACCTCCAAGACTAGGTTTTCCAAGGAGCCTTATTGAAAATCACTCTTCTCACACTTAAGTCTCACAATCAACACCCAAAACATACCATAGTATGTTTTTATATGATTAAAATAACCTCACAAATGAATGCCCCAATGTATTTCATCCATTCTCGCCCTAATACCAAATATTGAATTTCACTCAAAATCACTCATTTTCACTACCAAGGTTACATGCCATGACTCTGAAACAATCTCCCTTGCTCCAAGAATCAACATCTATCCTATTCCTAACCTAATGGACTCATAAAACATTCTAATCATCTAATGACCATCAAAATAGGCTTATCACATCATGAAAACAATCTATATGTCCTTATTTAACTCAAAATAAGACTTCAACACCTAAATTTCAAAATTCTGCTTGGTGCCCCTACACCAGGTGTTAGCTACATTTTGGATTTGGAGTGAAGTAAATTCATTGAGTTTAAGAATTTTATTGTCAAATTATTGACTGTGGGTCTATACAACCAACCATAAGGGTTTGAAGACAAAAAATGAATAAATGACTCATTCCACCTATTGTTTCTCTTTGTGGCTTAGTGGAATAAGTCCAAAATGGTAGGATTAGATGTAGGAATGAGATTTAGGAGTAGGGAAAATGTTTAGGAGTGTTTTTGGTTGTTGTCCCAGAGGAAATTGGGTGAATTTTGGCTTAAAATTGGAGCTTCAATGTTGGGTTTTGGTGAAATTATATTAGGAAACATTGGGAGATGATTGATTTAGAATGAGCAGGCATATATTGAAGTGTTTGAAGCTTTCGAAGGGCAGGGAAGGCGAGTTGAGTGCCTGGGTATGATGCCCTAATTGTCAAACTATGTATTTTGAGTGAAATTTGATGGTTAGAGGAGGGAAGTCATAGAAAATCTTGGAGGAAACAAATTTTGATGAACCTTCAAGCATTTGTAGAAATAACTAAAGGTGTTTGAGGCCTTGGTTGGCTATGTAGAAGCTCAGAACAGTGTTTTTCAATAAACTGCTTTGAAATGGCATAAAGTGAGGGTTTCATTTTTGGTGTCATAGGAAATGATTCTTTGATCAAAAGTTGTGGATTTGGAGGTTTTGTAGATTGGTAAGTGACTGTCCATGAAGATTTAGGGTTGGAAAGGTATTTGAGTGGGTGATGCTTTAGTAAAGTGACCTAATTGAGCTCTAGGACAACATAGTTGCATGATTTTGGAGAAGTTGGTCTAAAGTGACCTATGCTGCTTTTGAGATATGATTTGTAAGATGTTGAAGGGTGTCTGAAAATACAATTAGTTAGTGGGTTTGAGATTGGATACGAGAGTTTTGGTCCAGAAACTAGGTCTACAGACCTATAAGGGAATTTGAGTGAATTTGTGAAGATTTGGAGAGATATGTTTATAAGGGTTGCAAAATTGTTTCTAAACGCTTGAATTGTGATTGTAGGCTGATTTACTCCTTGCTCTACATCAAAATTTATTTTTTCCCTCAAAAATTTATAATTCAAGCAACATAATCCTTTAACAATCCAAATTGCAAAAGGGAAACAATCTTCGATGGCCTGTTATCCGAATACCCTATTGGTTATGAGCATTTTGTCTAAGGCATAGGGATCATGTAGGGCACCTCTACAATAACCTCTCTCAGTTTTTTTTATCTCAGATTCATTTTTCGTGGTGTCCAATTTTGAATTGATGGAAAAGTGTCAATTACAAACAATATAAAGTTTCAAAGTGGTGCAAATTTTGTTCTAAAACTCATGTGACCAAATAGAGTGTTCCAACGCGTCCAAATAGGTATTTTTATGCTAGGAATGGTCATCTTTCACACCCAAACATGCAGGATCATTTTGAGCTATGTTCAACCAGATCGATTCCTTAAGGGTCCAAAGTTGAAAATGGTTGCAAACTTCAGGATGTTGTAGATGTTGATATGATGTTTTTGGTGCTTGTTTTCCAAGTGATTTTGAGAAAATTTGAATGAAAGTGGAAATAGTGTGGTAAAGAGTGTTTAGTGTGGAAAAGTAGTGTTCTATGTTTTTCTCCACATTTCTTCATGGATGAAGATATGATTGTGTGGTTTGAAAATGTTGATCAAAGCTATTTAGAGGTGTTATATCTAGAGTTTCAGGTTTTGGATCATTCAATAGAAGAAGTTGTTTTCACCAGTGTGTGAACTATGATGCAGTGTTGTATGGGAGAAATGGTTTTTCTCCACATTTCTTCACATTAAGGTTTATGGTTTTGTGGATCTAGAAGTGTGTTTATATTGCTCATATCTATCCTTAGTCTGTTTTATTTGATTTTTGGTGTTCTGCAAGGTTGGATTCATCAATTACAATATGTGGAAGATTAACAAGTTGTGCAAAATGAGTATGTCCTTCAAAAGTATGATGTTGTGAAGGATTTGTTGGATTTCAAGGTGTTGATGGAATATTATAGATTATTTTCAAGTGTTGTCTTTGGTCTGTGAGTCATCTTTAGATTTGAATAAGTGTGTACTTAATTGTTTAATGGTGTTAACATGAGTTCAAACAACCTTGGGTATTTACACTAATTATGAATCTGCTTCGGTGTTTGTGGAAGCATGGTGTGGTGTGTACATGGGGATTTAGTTCTGAGTTAAGGTGTGTTATAGTTTTCCTTCATTCCTCTCCACTATGGGAATGGTTTGGTGTTGACCTAAGTTAAATTTGCACATTTGAGCTGCATAGCCGACCTTGTAGATTGTCTTCAAGGTTGAGGATGGTATATATATACATATATGTTGATTTGATAAAGGATTGTGATGTGAAGTTTGTGTGATGTGAATTATGATGTGAAGTGCAGTGTGAGCTTTAACGACTAAGACTATTGGAAATAGTGAGCATAAGGTGTCTACATTCTACAAAGAGACTGTGAAGGTTTTGGTGAAGTAGTGGTAGAGCTTTTCTATTGCTCTAAGATGGATTTCTCATTGTAACAATCTTCTATCTTCTTATTTCTAATATGACAATGAGCCCTTCTTTCTTTTGGGTAGTGAGCCCTCCAACAATGAGCCTATTGTATTCGATGTTGAAATTACTTTATATTGTGATCTAATCCTCATTGTGTTTTTCCCTTCTTGGGTTTTCCACATTAATCTGGTATTCTCATATGTTTGGATGTGTTTTCATTACTATTTCTCATGTTTATGTTCTGATAATACATGATAAAGGTTTAATGGTTGTTAAGAGTTTAAGGATTAATGCAGATATGGTTGTTTTAATGAGGATTTGATGTTTTAATATACAACTAATTCACCCCCCTCTCAGTTGCCTTGTCCATTCAACACAACTATGTAGTATACATAGGTTTGTGGATATATATGACTATGTATATATTATGCACCTTGTGTAAATAAAAAATCAAACAATTGAAACCTAAAGAAATGTTAGGTGTGATAAGTTCATAGATGTAAAACAAATATATTAAATGGTTTTAGTAGTAAAATCATAAAAAACGTAGGAGTTGGTGTGTATTCAATGAGTCTATAAGGATATTTATAGTAAATATATGCCTACAAGACACAAATTTTCCTCTCTTATTGTATATACCTCCAATTGCATATGCACAACCTATGTCTACACAATACATACTATACAACCATACAAATTATGTACAATGGTACAAAATTCTATACAAGTATAAATTAGGGAGCTGTAAAAAAACAAAAAATTCATGTGAGAAAACACTGAGTATATTATATGGAAAAAGTCATTTTTAGACTACTCCAAATGTGAGAATGGACTCAGTTTCACCTCTGGAAGCTTCTATAAAAATCAGTCCCTAAATCCACTTAAAATGAAGCAAGAACCTACAAAATCCTCTTAGCCATAAAGTACTACAAGGCACAAAAAACACAATATAGTTAGATAAGGGATAAAATTTCCAACAAAGTTGCTAGAATGTAATGCTCTAATTTGAAATACAAGATGGAAACACATAAGAATGGAAGTTTCTATTCAAATAATAAAAACCTCAGATATAACTCAACAAAGGAATTCAAACAAACAAACAAGATAAATAATCAAATAAAATATACCATAGAAATCCATTATAGTCTTGATTTGCACCAATGATGGTTGGAATGTGGATACTCTTGTAAAAAAGGTAACTATTTTGATAGCATGAAGTTATCTCAAAATATGATGATGAAATGTCATATGAGAATGTGCTTTGATTTATATATTTTTAGAAAGTAATGGATGTTGGAAATGTGATATATTTTGTCTATCTAAAGATGCATATTTTTCCTATTACCATTGTTTGGCCTGTGATGATCCTGCAACTCACCCTCCTTTGAAAAGTCATGATATAATGTACCTAAACCTTGATCAACCATCAGTTATCAATAAAAATGTTAGCATAAATACACAAATCATTATTTATATCATTATCAAATTTATCAAAGTAATATTTCTTCTATTTATATTACTTCTTTACATGGCCAAATGCTTCACATGATTCCAAATTCTCACTCTAATCTTATTGGAGGTTTTAGGACATTCTTTTGGCTTAGAAATCTCTTTATCCCCCTTTTCCTTACCATATTTTTAATTTGGTCAACCCCAAACATGTAGTTCATCTTTATAACCCTTGCCCATGGATGTTTACATCATTATTTGTTGAAAAATTAGCAACAAAGGAATCCAAATTAATATCAAGAATACCACCACCAATTACAACTATTATGTTCTCTCAAGATTCATATAAAGATAAAAGCACCAAAATACATTTATAATCATCAAGATTAGCATTTATACTTCCTAAATTAATCAAAATAGTTTTAGTGACTAGCTATAGAGTCTCCTTCCTTTTAATGGAATATAATTTATATTTTAAAATTAATATATTAAAAAGACTCTTAGTTTGGTAGATTTCACTTATTATTCTCCATAGACAATATGTCCTAGTCTTAGGAGAGACATGTTCAAAAGGATGAAATTGGATAGACATAGTGATATTGTTCTTCAAATGTTTTTGCCAAGCTTCTTCTAGTCTTCATTTGATAGCCCAATAGGCCTTTCCTTTTTTTATCATAGCCCTCCATGGATCTCTTTCATCCAAAAGACTCTCCATATTTAGTTTCCTTAGCTAGTACCTAAAGCCAATGAACTTATTAATCTATGAACTAGATGTTCTTGCCACATGGACTCTCTAACCACATTCATATTTACAAATGCTAAAAAAAGTACTACTATAAACACATAAAACCACAAAATTAGAAGAAAGGTATCCCATGCTTCTAAAATTAAGTCATAAATCTAATATCGAATATTGAATCTAATTAAGAAAGAGATTAATCTGACAATATTAATTTACCAATGGAGAAATAAATATAAAATACATAAACCATATGAATACTAGATATATGTGGAGAAACCCTTGCACAAAATAAGTCCATTGTCAAAGATACCCAAGCTTGTATTAATCACATAAGAGTGTTCATGAATAGAAGCAATTTTTCTTTTTAAAAATAATTTGACAACCTAAGAGTACTTGCAAAGGAAATTTAGAAACTTGTATCCCATTCCCTAATGAAAAAAGAAGAGTTGGAAATTATAAATCACCAAACAATCTCTAAAATCACGAGTCAAAACAACTTGCCCCTATAGTCATGGTCAAACAACTTGGAATAGTAAGTAACTCCTCTTATACATATTACACATCTTATAGCTATTTTACATGTCATATATTTTGTCATAATAGTCAAATTGACCACTTTCATAAATCTAGGTAGTCCATGTGAGGGCATTTGATGCTTTTTGTATAACCATAAAATTAGGGAGACATTATGTAAATATCAATTTTAACCTTTTCAATGTAACCTACCTATTTAATATCATCTTACACAATATTCCAATTATATTAAAGAATAAATAATAAATAAATAATTTCCCCACCCTCACATAGGTATCCCAATTTCGCCTACTCCATAACGTTTGAAGATAATAATTATTTAATATCATCTACACAATTAAATATAATTTGCATGAGTTAGGATTTTCTAGGTGAATAGCACATATAATCTTTATATATGGTAGGACGTCACAACATACAACCATGCAAACCCTAAAAGATATTTTTAACATTGTTTTGGTCATCACATGGGACAAATAGTTCAATATGCATGGTTTTATTATGATAAGAAGAGTAATTGCAACTAAGCAACATGTTCTCACATCATCGAATCCACTAAGGCTAAATTTATGGATTTAAATTTGATATAACTACCTTTAAATGTTCCAAGCAATCCCTAGTATATATTTTTAAATTAAGGCATTATAAGCTAAGGATTATTTAATGTTTCACTTGTCATATTTTTCATTGTTTAAACTTAAAAATGAAAGCACATGAGATTTATACATCATCATAAAATGAAATAGCATGTTGTTGGTTATTTCAATATAAATTCAATCAATTAAGTCATGTATTGTGGAAAAGTGTGATAATTTAATTATTATTATTTAAAGGCTTTTTCACAACCTCGTCATACAATTGTGATGTGCACAATAGATACCAAAGGGATATCTTAGCTTGTGTGGTTTTGAGATGATCGATAGTATCATAGTCCTTTGAAGTTTTATTCGTACATTAGGGGAGAAAGCTAGTTGTTTTAAAGGAACATTTCAACCTCTCGTTATTCTTGATGTTGAAGCCCAACTATGTGATCTTCTTGTGAATTAGCTATGAATTGAAATAAACATTTATCTCCAAAATAAGTATGAACATAAAAAGTGGGACAAGGATATGCATATGTCATATTATTAATTTAAAAATATAAAGCATGAGAAGAACTATCACTAGGTTATATATCCTCCAGGGACCAATTTTATAAAGTAGATAATAAGAATATGCACTAAATTTATATAAGTGTAAATAAAATAAGATAAGTCAAATATTTAAAAATATTCATCATTTATATTAAGTCTAAACTCTTATCAATAAAACATCATCATCTACATAATTATAATTATCAACAAGGAATAATTTAATTGCTAAGGAAACATTTGTATTAACAACTTAAGCACCACATAGGAAGTCCTCACTACAAACCATAACGTCATTATGTAGTGAATGGGAAGGTAATGGCATATAGATATGAGATGAAGAGAAGCTAATGTACTATCAAGATGCATATTATTATCATGAAAGGTCTCATTATGTGAAATACTATTATGAGAATCCATAGGATTAACTTGAAATGTACAAAAATATTACCAAGGATATCATTGCGTATGAAGGAAGGTAATTCACTATAAGAACATGAATCTATGGACATAGGGCTATCATGATATATAAGAGATACATCATCACCAAGTATAATAATGTCATGGATATATGAGTAGACGCAATTGATTTCATCAATGTTTATCATGCTAGTTGTATCGTTAACACATGGTATATCCTTACTAGGTATGTGCTTATCATTATTACAAGCCGTAAGAGAAATAGAATCAATATAGGACTCATGGCAAGTGAGTTGTATATAAAATAAAAGGACAAGCCCGAATCAACTTAATTGAGGGAAATGCTAATATGTGATAAAATAACACTTTAGAAAATTATCATCCTCATCTATATAGCATAAATATCATGAGAGTATCAAGGATAGAAGGATCATGTGTCAGAAAAGATGATAACATGTTAAAATTAGAAATTTATGCATGCATATCAACCAAAGAATAATTTAAGAATAGTTGTGATGGTGAATTACCCAAGGGCAGGTGGGTAGGATCAAAGGTATACTAAGTTCATATATTTAAACAAAATTTGATCCAAACCCCAACAAATCTAAAATGAAAAGATAAATTATATGTGAAAAGCCTAGGAAGACCTAACGTAAAATCCTAAGGTGAAAGTCGAGGTTGCATATAAGAAAATGTTAGGTTCACAAAAATACAAATAAATACATTAGATTTAAACACAAATAATCTATGAACATTAAATAAGTGCAATTTGATTTATAAACAAAAATAATCTAGATTAAATTAGTTGGGTTAGTAAACAAATAGTAATAAATGAGATCTATTTAAATGAGAGGATAGGGTACTTGGGTCTAGACTAATGATGAAATAATCTTAATAATGTCATACAAAATCCATTTGTTATAGTACATAAATCGATTGTCTTCAATTAGTTGAATGTGTCATATTCTACGTAGTCTTAGGATTTTGTGTAGTTCAATCTTCCACCTCTCGGGTTCAATCTTGATCCACCTATATCTGATTTGATGCAAGAAATTAAACTATGCCATGTGTTCAAGTGATTTGACAAAATATTTATTCCATAAAGCTATATTTATCTTTGTTGGACTTTGGTAGCTGACTGCGGTCAAGACAATGTTTATGAATAGCTTTCAGAATGTGTTATCCTAAGTCAACCCATTATGAGGGTGAGTTAACAATGAGGACTAATATCAAAGACAACATGCACATACATATATGTGGACCATATGTAGAAAAATGGATTTGATTATTTCTCCTTTTAAAATTGAAGCATGCTCCAATTATTTTATGATAATTAATTAGATATAAATTAATGTAACATTGAATTCCTTTAAATACCATGACACAATAACATGTGTCTAGTTAGCTCATAATGACTAGTATAATCCAGATATAGAAATTTAGATTTTAAATTTTAAATTTAAAAATTTAGGTAATTTCGATCTTGCCTTAAAGATTAAACTAGGATAATCCAAAAGACATAGAAATGAATTCAAATTTGAAAAATGGACCGTTGTTGGGGAGAGTGGGGAAAATGAATTCGAAAAATGGAACGTTGGTGGGAAGAATAAGTGTTAAGTTGGAGATGAATTTCACTATAGAATTGAGCTTATGATTGTCGGTGTTCATGGGTGGGATTGATTACTTGCACGCCGGTCTGTTTATTCATGTCGGTGTTCATGGGTGGGATTGATCAGCTTTTTCGTAAGGGTTTTGTGGGGCGTGCACGCCGGTCTGTTTATTCATGTGTGTTCTTTGATTTGTTCTGTTTTCTTTGGCTTGTTCTGTGTTTTATTTCAATTTGTTTTGTTTGATGATTTGTTGTGTCTTTTTATTTATTCATTCTGTTTGTTTTCCGTTCTGGTTTTTTTTTTTTTTGGTATTCTGATTTGTTAAAACAGAGAAAGATGCAGAGCAAAGGAAACAGTGATTAATGGAAGCAAAATTCTTCTTAAAGGTAATTGTTCTTGCACATTCTCTTTATTATGGATTGTCTATTCTGATTGAATGAAAAGGAATTACTGATTATTAGATTAATTATATTGAAGAAATTAAAAACTAAAAAGATGCTCTATCTGTAAATCTTGGTTTATTTAACTTTAATTATATTATTCTTCTTTCAGTTTTGTGATCAAATAGTTCTTTAGATCATTTTCAATTCCTCCCCATAAACGGGCTGCAATGATAGATCATCTGCATGAAAAACAAGTCCTAAATATTATACAATTGCTACTGTACCCCAAATTCAATGAATAATATTAGACTGTTCCCAATTTGTCCTTCCATTTGGTGTGGTTGTTCTGCCATTTGTTTTTGTTGGCCTGTAGAAGACCATGGTTGCTCTAATACCTTGAATTTAGGTCTGTGAATAGCACATACCCAATACTGAGGTTGGTGATGCAACCTCCATATTTGCAAAACAATTCATGCACTTCACAAAATTATAAGAGTGGAGGTATCATGTTAAACAATAGTTTGCCCTCAATATCATGAATAGTGATACCTTTACAATATTTTTGTTGTCTTATTTAAACTGTACTTTTGCCAGCCTGTGTTGGACTCCTATGCTTGATCATCCTCCTCCACTCATATTATATGATAATGCTACACCTCATTTGATGCTGCACACCACTCATATTATATGATGGAAAATGACAAAGCACTTAAATCCTATTATTAGAGTACCCTTCTTATTGTGGGACTATGAATGTGAATAAACCTCTCTAAAGAGAACCACCCACTTTCCTGGTGTTGACTTGCTAGGCTTCCCTCCCTCCTTTTTTGAAGAAGATAACACAACATTCCGGAGGGCCCCGAATTTGTCTAGCCCAGCAGTTTTGTAGGCTACTTTACTGTTCTTTAGTTTATGATTTCCAACTGTAGAGTTTATGCTTTATTCTATATTGTTTGTTATTCTTTCTTTTATTATTAAAGTCTTTGTTCAATTAAAAAGAAATTTCTGAACAATATGTAAAAAGTGATATAGGAAGAGTTTTTAACTTAAGAATATAAAAACAACAAATTGCAACTAAATTTAAAAAAAAACATCAATTCAGAAGATGACAACAGTAAATGAAGTAAAAGGTTGCTGCAAATTGCATACAAAACACATTTATTAAAACCTAAAGGACACTTTGTGATACCAGAAAAACACAGGAATCCCTAAAAACTACAGAGGTCAGCAAGCATCATGGGAAGAAAAGAGAAGGCCCTGCCTGACTCTACATTTTTCTCACAGTCCAGGAAGAGAAACTAGATGCGCAGATAGGTTTTCCTACATTACAAGATGATAATAGGACTTACCTATCTATTACAGTTATTTGTAAACTAGATGTGCAGGTAGGCTTTCCTACATTACAAGATGATATAGGACTTACCTATCTATTACAGGTATTAATGTCACCTATCTATTATAGTTATTTGTAAACTAGATGTGCAGGTAGGCTTTCATGATGCTCATAGCAAGAATGTAATCCCACTGTCACAATTTCCAGAGCGTTAGGAAAATGCTTCATTTATACAAAGGCGAAAAAACAAGCATGATGATTCTTAACAATGTCAGGGGTGTGCTCTTACTACTTTTATATGGGATTTCAGTCTTTTTTCAGCTTTCTATGTCTCATTTTCATCTGTTCTTACTCATTCAATGTCTGACATTTTATAGGATGACCCTTCTCCTTGGACCTCTTGCCTACTCTGCTCTTGGCTCTTGCATGGCATCTCGACAAAAGTCTCAAAAGTATGTGATTTAGATCCAATTTAAGTTATTAAGGTTTTGATGAGCTATAGGGGTTTTACAATAAATGGTTTATAAAGCACAATATTTGTTGAAAGTTTTGTAAATGGGATTGCAAATTAAGTGGGCTTAATATTGAGAAAATTTTATGATTAGTACACTTGAATTGGAATAGTATTGGGATGGGTGACCTCCCAAAAATTCTAATGCTTCATCTTTATGAGCATCATCTAGATACAATAAATGTTAAGTAAACCATTCATTACCAAAACACGAATCAATGAATTTGACTTATAAAACAACACAGTTCAATGCTGATAGCAATATCATTATTAAGATTTTGTTCAAAATTATAGATACAAAAGGAACATATTGAGGATTATAAAAGTGTTTGATGTTGATTGAGCATGAAAATTTATTGGTGCAGGTTGAAGGATCAGTAACTATAATGGGCATAACATGGACGAATTCATCCCACATAAGACATCGGCTTACATTGGTCAACATGATATTCACATTGGTGAATTCATCCCACTTCTTTTGCTTCAAAACAGATGAGAGAAAGAGGAGGGAATCAAACCAGATCCAGAAATATGATCACCCAATCTCTAGTCTCTTTTGGCAGTTAGTTTGTTTCCAACTGATGAGTCTTATCTCTATATTCATTGATTCATGGTCTTTAGGAGTCCATTTTTTAATTTTAATTTTACTTTCTTTTCAAATAAATGTTTTGATCTGTTTTCATTTCTAATAGATTGACTGGTATTTATTTTTATGTTTTTGCAGACAAGATTCTAGGAAAATGCTGGAAGGTAAATTTATGTTTGTGATTTTTTTCTTTTAATTCTCTCTATTTTTTAAGTTTTGGAAATTTATTAAGTGTTTTAAATCACAAACTTGTTCAGCTTATTATGTTTCAATGTATTATTTATTTTAAATATTGACAATTAAGATAATTTGTAGTTATTATGATTGTTGGCGGATTTATATTATAAGAAATCATTGAAGTTGATGTGCTTAGTGAGGTTGGAAAAAATATAAAAAAAGACTTGGTATGTACGCGGGCTTTGTGTTTTAAATTGTTTTCTTTGACTACCTGCCTTTGTTTTATGTGTTTCTGGCTTGTTGCTCTTGGAATAGGTGGATTGTCGAGCAATTTGATAACAAGGATCCCAAACAGATTTCAAGCATTATGGTGGGATCAAGCATAAGAGTAGATTTAGAGTAGCAAATGATGGGGTTGGTCATTTACCATCTCTTTAGTAATATATTTGTCAATTACATTGACCTAATGACTTTATAAAATAGCTCATAATAGACAATCATAAATCACCTTTATAAAAATAACATTTAAAATGGAAATAATTCACACAACATAACAAGACCACCATAATGAAAACTCTAATGTTTTGACTCGCCACATATGAACGTTGTCCACAATGGACAATCATAAATTACCCTTATGAATATCATTTGCATGACTAATTGTCTCGATAATTATAAAATGTACGTTTTGACCCACCGCATATTAACAGTATTGTAAATAACTAAAAATTATTGCATATAATAAAACACAACAACATTTAAGTTGAATATTTAAAGTATATGAATAATTTTTTGATAAATAAAATAAAATGTATGTGTTGTGTTGTGTGATGTTGTGTTGTGTTGTGATGTGTTGTGTAATCTTTTGTTGTATTGTTATGTGTGATGTTGTGTTGTGTTGTTGTGTTGTGTTGTGGTGTCTTAGGTCAATTACGGGAGGCCATGCAAGCTTCCACCTTCAAGTGGTTGGCCTTGTTAGTAGAGAATATTCAAATAAATATTCTTGAAGCTAAGAGAAGCTTGTTTGTAAATATTTATGACATTTAATTATAAACAATGTTTTATAAATTATTGCTAGTTCATATTACATACATGGTGAGATTCTAAAAATAAAGAAAAATGTTGTTGTAAAGTTAGAATTTCAAAAAATAAATATATTTAAAATTTAGTACCCTTCTAATTGTTATAATAAAACTCAATAATTTTTTTACAAATGTCCACAATTTGGGATTTTTCTAATGATTTTTTTTTATTATTAAGAATGCACCTTACAAGATAACTTTTGCATAATAGTTTTAATTATAAAAAAAAAATATCTGATTTGAAATTTTGTTTTAAAGCCTAAACATAGAAAATATTTTAAATCAAATAAATGTTTATTATATTAAAACAATTATCATAGGGTTGAGATTTTTTTAAAACTCACATTTTATACATTTTGACTTGTCGTATATAAATACAACATTTAAAACATAGTAACAAGCTTTATGAATTCAAATCACATGACATAATTAACACACACATAATTATAGAATGCGTATTTTGACCCTCCATATATTAACACACACACTCTTTCTCTCCCTCTCCCTCTCCCTCTCCCTCTCTCTTTTCCTCTTCTTTTATCTCTTTATCCTCACTCTCTCTTTATCTCTCTTCCCATGTCTTTATCTCTCCCCCTCTCCCTATCTCTAGTAAATTGTCCCTCCATCTATCTTTAGATTGTGTTGTGAAACCTCATTATGAGCTCCATGATCCAATCTTCACATTCTAACATCATTATTTGCACAAAATCTTGAAATATAAAAATGTCTTACTCTCATACTACAACAACCCTAATTAGGTTTTCTCCTAATTTCATTATCTTTTATTTTGATCAAATGACACTAATTACACCATCTCTTTCCATAATTCATGTTCAACTTGCTTAGATCATAATATAAGTTTTCATCATACAAACTCTAGCTTTTATCATAAGGTCATACATGTCTCTCACTCCCAATTGTGTGATCTCGATAGGAGGTCTTGGTATTTATTAGAAAATTTGACAAGGTGAACATATTTAGTCCCATTGTACCACCAAACTCTTAATAGTCATTTGAAAGTTCTTGAGATTATTTAAGGGATTTTATTTATCATTCACAATGATATCCTAACCTTAATTCCTTGCCTTGAAATAAATAGTGACTCCTAATCTAATGTGACTAGTAAACAAATGTACATGTCCATTTCATTTATACTCTCTATATGTTCAATACATATATGGGCACTACTTTACACAATCTAGATTGGTGCATGCTCCATCTTCTAGATTTTCCTCACCTTCACATGCCATACAATATAGATTTATTGGTAGGCACCTTGGAACCTGTACTCCCTTTGGTTCACATATATTCTCTTTCAAGCTTTAATTTATTCTAATGTAGGTATATCTACTAGTATCCCACCTTGTTTCCATAAAAAAAGTCTATAATTAACTGACATGCAAAATATAGAACACTTTCAACAGTAGCTCGCCTTGTTATCCACCTCTTCTATTTAACCTCTCATCCCACCATACTATCACTATAGCCCTCTATTCTTGTACATCCTTGCTATCCTGCTTCCTAATAGCTTTAAGGTGCCTCGCTATGAAAAGCCAATGGCAAGGGTGCTCTACAAACATGAGTTCATCTTTATAACCTCGTGCAATGACTATTTTTCTACACTAGCTATTAGTAAAACTCTTCTCGTAATTGTTGAAATCCATTACAGTAGATTGAAACTTCTCGATCATTCAACAAATTATTTATATCAATTAGTAAATTAGTTCTTAAAACACTTTCAACTAATGCCCGTATGTGTAGGATCATCATGGAAAAAACAAGCCCTTAAGTGGCAAAAAATTCAAAAAAATTAGAGTTAGGCAACTTGACGTAAAAATTTGAATAAGTTATCTATATTATTTCAAAAATATGTAAGAATAGAATATGTAGAAAATTGAATTTAGTTTCTAAACTACTAGGTTTATTTTTATTTTTAAATCCTATTTGGTGAAAATTTGAAATTTCAATGCAGTAGTACTTAAATTTCAAGGAAAAAATAAGAAGTAGGTGTCTGCCTGACCACCCTAACTACAATAAAATGATAATATTTTTTTATAATATTTTAGATATGAGTAGAGTACTCATGTCCCAATGTGATGCATATTGTTTTGTAATTTTTTTCCAAGTAAATAATTAATTATGATTTTTTTATTACAACTTTTAAAAAATATAAAAAACTTGTATGTCTGACCACCTTAACTTGGTCAAAACTTCATGAATTTCAATTTTTTTAATTTTAATCCTATAGTATGCAAATCATAGAATGTGATGCATGTTTTGGATTCAAAAAATGCTATACCGTTTAAAAGCTATAGATGTTTTTCAACCAACTTATCAATTAGGACTTTATTCGTAATTCAAATAGAAAATTAACAATAATAATTTATTAAAATAAAAGTAAGGAATAATTTATATTGGTGAAAATATGAGAATATCCTTTAAAAACCCTTTTCGTTTCATCAATTTTGGGTAAAAAAAATTCGTTAGCCAAATACCCATCATATCGCCACTTTTTGGCCCATCATGATCTTGCACATACCCCAATATCAACCCCCAAGTCACCTTTGTTGATTTGGTGTGTTGCAAGTAGGGTTTTTATGAAAAATTAATTGATTTTTATATGTAGATACCAATCTTTGTTCTCACATTCCATACATGCGCTCCTTAGTTTATATTTGCAAAAGGTTTACATAAGAAACCTTTAGCCTCTAGTCAAGGATAACATTTTAATAATGAGATATTCTTAATTTTGCATGATAATGCACAACCCTTTGCAACTATCAACAAAGTGTCAACCGATTCAAGGAACCCACCTCAAAGGCTCCTACTACATCATCCATGCCTTTTTATCTCATCCAGTCCACCGGGTGGCTCCCACAGGAGTTCCGTCTATAGCTCGTTGTTTCTCATGGCCATTCTCCAATGACTTCCCGACCTTCTTGACTCGATGTGCTCAGACACTTAAGTTATTTACCAGACGTCCTTCAGCCTCGTGGGTTCTGGACTCTGGAACTTCGCCCCCAAAATGTTGTTTCTCAAAATCCATTCCAAATAGCTAATACCTGATAGCTTTCCCTCTTCATGGTTTTGGGTGCCCTAATAATGACCCAAACGCCTTCCAATTTGGAAATAAACATTATCCCACGTGCTGAAACTAGACCGCCTCCTACATGAACTTGTCAAATCATCTAAATCTAAGTTCAAGAGAAACCATCCGAGTTGCTCTACCCTGTTTTTCCTTTAGAACAACATTCTGACCAAGGAAGTCTGGCCTTTGGGGCTTCGACCATCCAAACTCTCTCCAGTGAACTACTGATGGTAACTTTGATTAAATTTTAGATTTTCGAATGATGAATTATCCAATCTAATGATTTTTTGCAGGGATTTGGCTAACCATTTGTGTCATCATGCTTGATTATGCTTACCTCACCTCTGTGTGTAGGATATATGGAATCAGGTGCGGAAGCCTCAAGGGCGGTCACAGAAAAGGATAAAGGAAAGAGAACTGCAAAGGATCCTCAAGGTAAAAAGGAAAAAGATCAAATGAAATATTAGTTCCAAGGGGCACCATTACAATCTAGAATCACCACCAAGTGGAAGGATATCTCTGACACCAACATCAAAGATGTTGACATTGATGATTTCATACAAAGGGTTAGGGTCAACCCAAAGATAGAAAGTGTAAGATTAATCAGAAGCAGCAGGATAGCTAAAGTTGTCGGTTTCCCTCCCGCTTTGGTTGCCCTTGAACTAGTAATGGCTTGCAGGGAAGCATATCAGCCGAAAACATGAACTATTGTTGATAGAGATGGGAACATGTTGGCTGACATGTCAGCCTCAAAAATAATGAAGACCTTCCATATCCCTATCTTTGATTGCTCTTTTGTTGCAACTATTATGTTAGAAACTCTTCATCAATAATAGGGTTTCCTTCTTGCTTCTTCAAAGCAACATACTCCATGAATTTTAGGATCACCGACTGGAGCTTATCGACCTCTATGATGTCAGATCTCAACACTTGGTAACTCCATTCTTTGGAATTGTCAATGATATTTTCCCAGTCTTCATCATATTTGGCAGTGTGGTCCTTGAACAACTTAGATTGGGTGAAGGCTCGGGCATAAAAACTCATAAAATCAGTGGTAATCTCGCCCAACATTCCATCTTCTATCCTCTTTTGGAAGTGAGGCTTTATCTTCTATGGATTAACTTGGACAACAAGCACATCGTACCTCGTCATTAGCTTCAAATACTAGATGCAATCCATCCAAACCTCCTTGGCCCAATCGATGTCTGGGTTTACCTTTTCAAGCACCTGTTCCAATCTTTCTTTTTGGTTCTCAAAGTCTCGCTTCCAGACATCCATCAGCCAGTGGTCATCCTCTTTGAATGCAAACTCTTTCTCCCAAATCTCGCTTGGCAGCTTGAGGATATCCTCAATCTTCAGTTAGGCAGACTCATACTTCATTGGGAAGTTAGTGCAAATTTTCTTGGTACCCTCAAGAGACTTTTGTATATCCAGGAACTTGTTTTTTGTCCGAACAACATGATTGATGCCCATGTTTCCAATATCTAGGACCTACCGGAACCATCTCTCCATGGTCTTATCCAAGTTCTTTCTTTTCTCTAATTTGTCTATGTGTTCCTTGGATAGAAATTATGGTGGGGCCAAGGATGTGGAAGGTTGTTCTTTTGTTGATGACCATTGTTGGATGTAAGCTATCAGATCAACCACCTATGCCTTGAGCTCTTCTTTTGAAACTTTATCCTGCTAAATTAGATGCACCACCATGGCGATGAATTCCTGGAGGTGATCTACTTTTTGTTACCTAGTGGCCAATCCCAAGTCAATGGTGGAGATGTTGTAACTTATTCCTTGTTCTCCCACCACGGACATAGCTACCTGCACCATTTTGGATCCAAAGGCATCCATCGTTACCCTCAATCTAATTTTGGGTTTCTTCTCCTTCTTGGTGTTGATTTGGGCTTGGGCCAATATAGCCTCCAATATCGTTTACAGATCCTTAGGAGAAAGAGCCTTCTTCTCCAGTTGCTTTTCCAACCAGTCAGGCATCGAGGACTTTTCCTTAGGTGATTCCTAGTCACCTTCCTTTTCATCTTCTCTGATTTAAATCTCTTTGTCATTTAGATCTTCCTGCTCTGTCCTCGTATCTTCCTTGTCATCATCAGAGTCCTAGATGAACACCATGCATTTTATGGGGAATTTGATAAGCATACATTCCTTGGGGTTGTCTTCCCCTTCAAAATCCTTTTCCTCTTTTTCTTCATCATGCCCATGTTCCTCAGGTTGTTCAATCTCTGGGTTTTCATGAATTTCAGCCTCTCTTTCAGGCTTATCATCTTCTTTTTCCTCTTGTTCATCATGAGGGAGCATCTCCTCATCATGTCCAAGGTCATGGTCATGTTCTTCCACTGGAGATTTATCACCCTCCGTTTCTATGGCAACAACCCTTTCTTCAATGACAGGCCGTCTTTCAGCCTCCTTATCTTCAATCTCTTTAAGTTGCTTGACCAGCTCCGCATCAAGCTCATGATCAGATGTTTCTTCAATAATCTTTGTATCCAAACCCTCGCCATCATCACCGAAAGATTCATAGGCAAATTCGTCAATCACTCAATGCTCATATATGGGGTTCTCATGGTAGTCGTCTGCCTCTTCTTCCAAGCTCTTGGTTTCCTCCATTTGTTATTGTCAGTCCAACTCCTCAAAAATCTGCATGGTGGCTTCCATTGTGGGCAACTCAATAGGAGGAGGTGGAACTGGGAGATTGGTTATCACTTGG
This sequence comes from Sequoiadendron giganteum, assembly GCA_007115665.2. Taxonomy (NCBI): domain Eukaryota; kingdom Viridiplantae; phylum Streptophyta; class Pinopsida; order Cupressales; family Cupressaceae; genus Sequoiadendron; species Sequoiadendron giganteum. The sequence continues at coordinate 277,267,190 of CM021108.1, read as the reverse complement.
GAAATAGCAACCTGCACTGCCAGGTTTGCAAACATCCCCGAGAACTCAAATGGTACGTTTTTCATATATTTAACAAAATATTTCAGGAGGGTGAGGGCAGGTATAGCAGTTCTTGCGGTAGCAGTTGGAAGAGAAAATGATGGAGACATGGATGCTGAGTAAATTGGAGAGGTGGTGGCGGAGGATGAATCCACTGATATGCCATGCGCCAAGAGAGAGGTAGAGACAAGGTGGAAAATGATGTCCACCACATGCAAAGAGGTAGCAACTACTGCATGTGGGATAAGCAGGGTGGTGGAAACAACAACAGTGGTTGCAGCAACAAATGAGATAGGTGGGGAATTTGGTTGATCAGCCTCCATATGTTCTGCCTCATGGAGTGGATCTTCTTGTATTACGGGCATCTCAATGATGCTTCCTGATTTCTTATGTTTCTTGGAAGGTTCACCTTTCGAGGCCTTTCTAGTGTACACCTTTGGATTATACTACTACTCATTAGTCTCTTTTCTCTTCCTTGAATGAGTGGATGGAGGGGACTTTGATGTTTCTCCTATTGATGTAGTAGTGGCTCCACCATCAGATCCACTCAGCTCACTTTCAAGCCCCTTATATGTCAGGACGACCCCCTGTTGCTTCAATCGGGCAACTTGCTTATCAATCCATGTTTTCGTTTGAGCCTCAATGGGCTTGATGAGAATGTTGAGGTCATCAACCTCTTTCTCATCCCAATCAATCAATGGCAGTGGCAAATTGGAAATAGCTTTATACCTGGGGTCAATCACAGTGCTCTCCTCCTCTTCCATCTGATCTAGCATTGGAAGCTGGTTCACGTTCTTCACAAAGTATGCAGTCACCTGCATATAGTGCCTTATTCGCACTTTGAATTCATGCTTACAATTGGCCCAGAAGTCCTCAACGCTGTGAAGATGTCCATACTCTTGTCCAATTTATTTTTTGATGTGGCCATATCGATCCATCCGTGGTCTGGCCATGTGGGATTTGAGATGATATTCGGCTAGTTCCTTGTCTAAATTTTGGGCACATTGGGAAGTATAAAGCTCATACATTCCCTGGCCGAGTGTAAGGGAATAAGGGATCCCCACTAGATGCTTGCTGCTTAGGAGGGTGTGAAAGTGCCGCAATTGTTGAGAAAGTTCTAACAACATTATCCGGTCATTAGGATATCGGGGTAGCTTGTTCGGTCTTTCTGAGAACCCTTGGGCATGGATGTATGTGAACTTAGGATATTGGATGAATAGAAAAGCATACTGCTTGACGAAAGCACAAGCACTATGGGAGACTCTTCTCTCGAAGTTACCCCTGAGAAGTCTGACTATATAACTAATAAAAGCATCATTCACCCTGCAGTAGTCTTTCTTGAAATTTCTGAACTGCAACTCGGGTATTTGTCATAAGCTTTGAGCTCCCTGTCAGGTTCTTCATTCAGAGCTCTGAATAAACCATTGTAATGCCTTTGATTAGCCAGTGAATATACTAGATAGGAAGTCATATAGAACTTGGAGGTCTTTTTAACATTCATATTTTTTTCATGGAAGCAATTGCTGATTATTCCTCCCCAGTAAAATGTAGTATCCTCTCCATGGAGAATTTGCTTGATGAAGTAGACCATCAACTCCTGAAAATAGGCCGTAGTAGGGAGGTCCATTACTTTGCTTAGCAGGGTGACTAAATCATGATATTCCTCAAATAAATCACTACGAAATAGCTCTTGAGGAACTTTTGCAGCATTGCCTCTCTTCTCCTTAAGCCAATATCGATTGATGGGATTTTTGCATTTCATGGGGTCTTCATTCCACATTTCCTTGCACTCCCTCATAGTTGGTAATTGCATCTCCCCAAAGATAGGGATATGGAAGGTCTTCATTATTTTTGAGGTTGACATGTCAGCCAACATGTTCCCATCTCTATCAACAATAGTTCTTGTTTCCGGCTGATATGCTTCCCTGCAAGCCATTACTAGTTTAGGGGCAACCAAAGCGGGAGGGAAACCAACAACTTTAGCTATCCTATTGCTTCTGATTAATCTTGCACTTTCTATATTTGGGTTGACCCTGACCCTTTGTATCAAATCATCAATGTCAACATGTTTGATGTTGGTGTCAGAGATATCCTTCCACTTGGTGGTGATTCTAGATTGCAATGGTGCCCCTTGGAACTGATATTTCATTTGATCTTTTTCCTTTTTACCTTGAGGATCCTTTGCAGTTCTGTTTCCTTTGTCCTTTTCTGTAACCGCCCCTGAGGCTTCCACACTTGATTCCATATATCCTGCACACAGAGGTGAGGTAAGCATAATCAAGCATGACGACACAAATGGTTAGCCAAATCCCTACAAAAAATCATTAGATTGGATAATTCATCATTCAAAAATCTAACATTTAATCAAAGTTACCATCAGTAGTTCACTAGAGAGAGTTTGGATGGTCCAAGCCCCAAAGGCCAGACTTCCTTGGTCAGAATGTTGTTTTGAAGGAAAAGCAGGGTAGAGCAACTCAGATGGTTTCTCTTGACCTTAGATTTAGATGATTTGACAAGTTCATGTGGGAGGGGGTCCAGTTTGAGCACGTGGGACAATGTTTATTTCCAAATTGGAAGGCATTTGGGTCATTATTAGGGCACCCAAAACCATGAAGAGGGAAAGCTGTCAGGTATTAGCTGTTTGGAACAGATTTTGAGAAACAACATTCTGGGGGCGAAGTTCCAGAGTCCGAAACCCACAAGGCTGAAGGACGTCTGGTAAATAACTTAAGTGTCTGAGCACATTGAGTCAAGAAGGTCGGGAAGTCATTGGAGAATGGCCATGAGAAACAACGGGCTATAGACGGAAGTCCTGTGGGAGCCACCTAGTGGACTGGATGAGACTGGAACGAAATGTAGTATGGAATTGGGAAGGGGCGGTGATAGCAAACATAATAACATGCTAGGTTTTTTATGGTAATGATGGTAGCTAAACCATCCTACCATAGTCATAAATTCTTTAAAAATCACTTGTTAGGAGGATGAATTAGAGAAGCACAAGAAATATTTTATAAGTTTTATTAAATAGAGTTCAAAGGTTGTTTTGGTGAGGATAGGTCCATTTGGATTTACTTTCATGGATTTGTAAAATCTTTGTTGCATAAACATTTGACATTTCAAAAGGCCATGTGATGCAACTCGGGCGCACGTGCAATAAACATCACCCAAAAATATTTTCAATTAATTGTTTTAGTTTTGTTTTTCTTAGGTTTTGTTTTGGTATCTAGATCAACATAAGGAACTTTGTTGTGCAGCCAAACTATTAATTTGAAGTTTTTGCCAAAATATGGTTTTAAGGCTCCATAGGTAGTTTTCAAACATTATTTCTTGAAAACCCATAAGGACTCGAGTAAAATCCTTTTTCAAGGGAATTATTCAAGGTACCATGTGAAATATGAAAAAAAATCAAAGCCATATCTTTCCTAGTTTGATATATTTAAAAGCCAAAAGTTTGTTAAAAAATGTTGGCAACTTACAAAATGTTAAAAAACATCAAGGTTCTAGAGGGCTAGAGTGAAATCATTTTGTAAGGAACTTGGGGACATCATTCTGAGTCTACTCACTAATATTTGTTCAATTTGGAGATGTTTGAATTTTTTGTCTATCGACACTCGGATTATGTCAAATTGACATATTTAGTTTTTGTCCAATTTGTTGAAGCAACATCAATTCATGTTTACTAATTAATTTTTCAGATTGAAATAAAAAGAGCAAGAATAGCCATGCTAGAAATAATAAAAAAACCAAGAAGAGAAACAAAAGGTTAAGCATAAGGGAAGGTTGAAAGTCATAAGGTAGAGAATCTGAATGGGCACGTTTTCTATGAAAGGGAGAAGATAGATTAGTAAAAAAATATACTGTTGTTGGTAGATAGAGGGAGGTTGCACCTATAGTTGATGTGTGGAATGGAAGAGAAATAAGGTACAATCACCAATAGAGGAGAGGTGGATGCCAAGTAAAGAAGATAATAAGGTTTCACACCATATGAGGAGACAAAATGAATGTAAATAGAATTAATAGATAGTGATAGAAGAAGGATTCACCATGGGTAGAGAAAGAGGCAACACCATCATATGAATGGAGAAAATGAATGTAGATTTGAAGAGTAGGGATAGGGTCATGTATGGAGGAAGAAAGAGCAGCATACCAAATAGAATATACATTTCAGATGGGAAGTAACCCTTAGTGTGAAGTCATGTCATAAAAAAGATCAATATAGTGCAGATTAAAATAAGAAGAGAGCCATTAGAGGAAAGGAAAGGTTTGTGGGAACATAAAAAAAGTTGGGAAAATTAAAGAAGATCGTATAATAATTGAGGAGAGAAAGAAGAAGTGCAAACACAATTTTAAAATAGCCAAACTCATAAGAGAGTTAAAATTGAACAAAGTAATTGCGAAAGAAAAAGAAGAAGTTGAACATCATGAAGAAGTTGAAGGGTGTGTAACAAAAGGAGAATCATGAATAGAGAATTTGTGCAATGCAATTTTAATTGATTGGAAAATTTTAATATGTAAGGGAAGCATTTAAAATAATTATATTGTTTATTTAATGGATTTGAATGTTAATAGAATATGAATTGTGAATTGAATGGGGTTTTAATTAACAAATAAAATTCTCATTTGAAATCGTTTCAATGAGATGTTGTAGATAGTTTCAAAAAATGAGGTTGAGGTTGAAATTGAGATAGGGAATCTTCATAAATTATTTGGGAGTCATCGTTTTATGTCACCATGTTTTTCATTTCAAACCAGTATGTGTTAGCCATTATAATGTGGGCATGGGGAAGTGTATCCCTTTGCCATCCAAAGACAAAGCTCTTTGGATGGGGGAATGGTACACCCCCACCCGACCATCGTAAATTTGAAAGTTTCAGGCCAGTTGATACAAGTTATGAGAATATACATCATTTTGGTTATTCCACTTTAGGAATTTCTATTCGACCCTAGCTTTATTGTAATGTATTAAAATTTGAACTGAAGTATTTGGTATTTATGATTAACTATGATGTATCTGGGAATATTGGATATAAGCTACTAAATCTAGAAAAGGAATTTTTATGGCTCTCAATCTACATAATGGAAACTATTTGATCCTAAATGGGTCCTGATTATAAACACATTCATTAATCATTTGGCTTTGAAAATGAAAATATTTGGGAATTCAAGAGTCAATGTTATTTTGATAAATAATATGTTATTTTATCTCTTGAGCCCAAATATGTAACACATAATTGACTGTGATGATATATGGTAGTCATTGGTCATTTTGTAGGCAACAATTATTGGTCTTTTGACATACAATAGTTCTTTTTCTGTTTAAGTTTAAATATGGAACCATTGGTGAAGACCTTTTGTTATAGGTGTTGCTTCACTTTTGGGCACATTGCTTTTGATTGTCCTTGTTTATGTTGTTGGAATGCTAGTTATGCTTTATGGTGGTGTGATGTCCTCTTCAAACACTCGATGATTGATTTTTCTAAAGGTTTATATTTTTTAAATGTTCCACTTGATTCTCTGGTGGTGGGGCATGACGAGTTTGCTTCAAAGTATTTTGTACCTCAAACTATTGTTGGGGTGATGGGACCTTCACCATGCACACTACCTAATGATATTTCTCTAGGTATTGTTCACACTCTTATTGTTCCTTTGGTTCCTATTGGTGAGCCACACCCATCTTCGATTTTGATTGCTTGGATTGGTTTTCCATTGGCTTTAGTTTAGCTCCAACCTACTCCTATGGTAATTGTTCAACATTTAGCTACTCCAACTCAAGATTCCCTTGTTTTTAATGCACCCTTGGTTGGGCCCTTTGTGAGTAAATCCCCACCCACTTCTCCTATGTATGAGGACTTGGAAGATAATATTATCTAGACAATTATACAAAGGACGAAAAAAGGTTTTCCCTAAGTTTTCTCTCAATCTCATGCAAGAGTGAAAGTTTTTGAGAATGAATAGGGTTGGGTTTGGAATTGTTTAGGTTGAACCCATGAGTAGTTTAGCTTGTAGTTGTTTGTGCTTAGTAGCTTGGTTGCAGTTGTGTCTTACTCCCATAAGGGAGGTTGTTGTATTTTTCTCTACTTGCATAATTTCTTTGTAATAGGGTTGGGACCCTTGTTTTTCTTTTATCTATTAAAAAATAATCATTTAACCTTGTAAATGTACAATATTCCATTGAGATTGTAACAAATATTTATAATTTTTATTTGTTAGTCATTCAATCATTTAATTTACAATAGTCAAAATGATATTATTGATAAACAATATCCATGTTTATTTGGAAATATATTAATCAATATATTTGAAATTTCAAATATAATGTTAAAGTAAGTCTATCCATCCATTCAATTGTTCAACCATTTGTAAACTCATAAAGACATGATTTAGTTGAGCTAATATATTATATTGTTGGGTATCATGTTGTTTAGTCTATATGAAATAGATAATGGTATGACATATGTTTTAATATGCTTTATTATTGTGTCATAAAATTTCATCTAGGATATAAACATATATCCAACAAAGTTAAACTTACTAGCATTTTAACATTGCCACCTTTGATTATGGTTGTAAATATTTGGTTAATAGTCATTACTACACAATTAAATATCTAAGCATGAGTTTTATAAAGATAGTGAATGTGAGAACATAATGTTGTTGAAAGGCTTCATTCAATAATTGATAATATGTCCAACCCATCTAATGATTAATATCATATGAATGGTATATGTCTCATTGGAAGCATAATGACTTGATAGTTTATATTCTTTTTTTTTTGTTGATTGTTAAAATTGTGTCAATAAATGAAAAATTCTTTCCTTTTCAATGTGCAGTATGATTGCAAACAATGAAGAAGATGTGGCTTATGGGGATCCACCTTCTCATGTGTGTTTCCAAACATTCTACATACACACAAAATTGTTATATTCTTGGAGTCCATATATGAGAGGTTTTGGGGTTAGTGTTTGAGGATATTTTGTCATTTATAAATAGTAGGTGAGCATGTACCCCTATCCCATGCATGAGTACATAGTTGTGTTGTACATATTTTTTTTAATTTAACTAAACTATAGTAAGAGGTCTCAATATTTTGGACCATCTTAATTACTAGAAAATGAAGGTACAATTATACCTCATCGTCAATTCCAAACTTGTTATGGTCATTAAAAATTCACAATAGTGTCTTATCAACTTAACTAATGCTCTTGGAACATTTATGAACTTAATAAATAAACAAATACTTGGATTCTGTAACTGCAACCTTTTAATCCCTTATACAAACTATGTATTGTTTTTATTCTTTATGTTTCCTTACACTTCATCGTTGCCTTCTCTATGTTGCCCTCTCTCTCTTATTCTTCCTGCTCTTTTGTCTTTATCAACCTACTCTTTTGTCCACAAAAGCATGAAACTATGACATCATGACATGAATAAAATTGGCTCTAATTATAAAAGTGAATGGTGAAACTTAAACCAACTTTTATTAGCTATATCTATTTATAGTAAAAGGAAGATTTTATCCTTTTTAATGTAACATTTTTGGTGCTTCAAGGCTATATTTATGAAGAAATATAATGAGTTTTTAAATATCTTGGTGATGGTTCTAATTAGTTACAATGCCATGTTTATTTTTCTTTTTCCTCAGGAGCATTTATTGCATATCATCTTGCAAGTTAATAATTATTTCTTCTACTTAGTTTGTGTCAAAGTATACTGCATTCTTCATATTTTATAAATGGTCAAAATGAACCAACAAGAGCAAATAATTAAAATAGATTTACTATTTTTTCTAATGTATATATTTTTTAAAACTTATTTCAATATATAAATTGATAAGATAATTGCTATTGAGAATATTTTTCTATTTATTTTGACTAAAATAAAATACACGTTATTATCAATTTATTTTGTATCACTATTTGATACTATTCATTTAAATAACACTATTGAAAAATAGTTGTAATATTAAATAATTGATATGTACAACAGTTTTAGTCAATTATTTAAGTTATTTATATAATTTTTCTCCTATTTAATATGACTATAACATAGTAGAAAAAGGAGTTATTTGATTTTCTTATGTATTCATGGAATTGATATTTTTTTATTTGTTAAAAACAAACCAATCATATAATGGAATTAAAATAGGTTCAATACCTTTTGTAATCAAATAATAACTACCCACTCTGCCTTCTCACTCTGCTAGTTTGAATCCCTATGTGCATGGTGGATGCCTCCTTAGGGGTACCCATGGTCCCCCTCCCCTATCCCTGTCTGATTGTGTGCCTTCAACACATGCTCCACCACCTTCCTCGAGGGACGCTCCCATTCCATCTGCTGAAGATGTGCTTGTGATTTTTTTCATTTTGTTTGTTGAAGAAGTTCTTGTGACTCTTGTCATTCAGGAACTTAAGGGTTGGAAGAGTGTGTTACTTAACTCCTCCCAAAGTCCTTCAGTGGTTAAGTCACACCCTCAGTCGGAAGTGGTTAACTCCATCTTTGGAATTGAAATCTTGATCCTAGAATCCACCTATGATAGGATTATTTCTTTAATGGAGAACTCGATCGTGGGAAAAAAATTCTCCTTTCGCCCTACTGTGGATATGGTTAGAAGATGGCCAATGGCTAAATGGAATTTGAAGGGCAGTGTAGATGTTCGTGCAATGGTTGGAGAATTGTTCCTATTCAAATTCATGACTTCTAAGGATATGCTCTCTGTTCTATCCTCAGGCCCTTGATTTTATGGGAAACATAGCCTTTCCCTCTATCACTAGAAGCCTAGCTTCGATCCTACTATGGATCTTTAAAAATATGCTCCAATATGGGTCTATCTACTAGGAATGCCATTGGAATACTAGGATGAGTCAGTATTCCAATGTAATGGTGACTTGATGGGTTACTTCATTGCTTCTGATACCATCACCAAAATGAAATCTAGGTTAGTGTTTGCTAGGTTTTGTGTCAATATTGATATTAACAAGTCGCTACCCAATTTTGTGACTTTGATCTCTAAGTATGGGTCTTGGAACCAACAAATATGTTATGAAAATTTTGTGGTTTACTATAAAAAGTGCTCCAAACCTGGGCACCTCATCTTCGACTATAATTCCACTGTAACAAAAAAACCTATCCCAAGTGATCTCCCGATGGATGAAATCACAAATAACTACCATTTCAAGAATAATATCATTGATTCAATGACCAATTATGATCCTTCTAAAAACCTTGCCACATGCTTGGTTGTGACATTGCCAAGAAAACTTGCTTTGACTAGCACCAACTTGGTTATGATAACGCTTGAAAAAACCACCCCTTTGAAGGTTGAGTCTCCTTCAAAGAGTGTCTTATGTGAATCAATGGTCACTAAAGATTTGAAGGTGGATGTTTTGGGATATCAACCCCACCCAACTAATCTAGGTTTGATTAAGGATATGGAAGAGGGAGAAATAGTTGGAGTTGTTCTAGATGGGGAAGGCTCTGGAGCTAGAGGGACAAATATAGTTGACCTATCACATAGCCAAACCAATGAAGAATATGGATGAACAACCCCAAAGAAGAGAGGAAAATGAAGGAAGACATATTTGGGCATGGATGCCAAACTAGGAATACCTAACCAGTGACAAACTAGAAATAGAGACATCCAAAGAGATTGCTATTGAGAAACAAAGGACATTGGAAGTGTCCTAAAAAAATATGTCTAAATGAAATTATTGTCCTTGAATGTGAGAGGGATAAATATCCCCCATAAACAACATTCTCTAAAGAATTATGTTTGGGAGCACAAGCTTGATGTACTACTATTACAAGAAGTCAAAATTAACAAAAAAAAACAAAATTTGAACCCATAGCTAAAAACATTTGGCCAAATGCCCACTTTTCCTTTAGTGATGTGGATAGGGCTTTAGGGGGTTGAATCTTATGTGGAACCCTAATAGGCTTGAGGGTATTGAACTATTTAAAAATAGGAACAACTTGGGTATCCAATTCACCCACTCTGGGTCTTCTTGGATGTTGATAAAAAATTATACACCCAACATAAGGACTGCTAGGAAATCTCTTCGGTAGGAAATCACTAGCTAGATATTGATGAATAAAGGGGCCCATTGGTTAGTGGTAGGTGACTTCAAATCCCCTTTATATCCCTCTGAAAAGTGTGGAGTTTTGATGGATTATACTAATAGTATGGTTGATCTGGCTAATCTTTTAAGTGATACGGGGTTGGTGGACATTGACCTACATGGCCAAAACTTTACCTAGACTAATAGAAGAATGGGAGATAACCTTATCGAAGTTAGAATCGACATATTTCTTTTTTCCCCTAACTAGATGACTCTACTCAACTCCAATTTGTTGGTGCTTTCTCGGATGGTATTTGACCATAACCCCCTATTGCTTTCCTTGAATGAACACTCTATTGTTGGTCCCTTTTCTTTCCGATTTGAGATAATATGGAACTCTCACCTAGAATTTAGGAATAAAGTTGCTAATTGGTGGAGTGTCCTTGACCATGACTCCCCTATGTTTAGGGTTTTCCAAAAACTTAAGTATATTAAAAAAATGGTTAAAGGTTGATATAAATTGGTGTTTGGGGATGTTTTCCACCAAAAAGGGTGATCTCTGAGAAACCTAAGGTGACCAAAAAAAGGATGGAGGAGGGGGATTTCAGTGTGCAGACTTATCAACAAGATAAAGATAAACATACTGAATGGGATAAAGTTTTGAAAAAAGATGAAATATTCTAGAAGCAAAAATCCTAAGTTCAATGGCTGAAAGAGGGAGACCACAACACTTCCTTCTTCCATGCCTCAACCCTCAAACACAAAAAAAGAAACTAGATAAAAAAAGTTGAAAGATGATTTGGGAATAGAAGATACTACTCTAGCTTAGATTGGTCCAATGGCCTTTGGATATTCCCAACTTGCCTTATCCAAGTGTTTCGAGGGTCCTAACTCTATTGCTGATGACTTGTAACTGGACTTCATACCTGATTCACTAACTACTGTAGATAGTGATGTTATTCTTAGTGTTGTCACTCTTAAGGAAGTAAGAGTGGATATCTTTAGTATAGGGGCTTTCAAGGCCCCATGACCGGATGGTTATCCCCTAGATTATTTCAAGAAGTTTTGGGATATTGTGGGTGAGGACATTTTTCTTGCTGCCAAGGACTTTTTCAAGTTGGGTAAACTCTTAAAGTAGCTAGATAATACCTTTCTAGCTTTCATCCCAGAAAATGAAGACCCCAAACCATGGCTAACTTTCGACCAATCAGCCTATGTAATATCATCTACAAGATCTTCAAAATTTTGGTTAACCACCTAAAACCTTTTCTTGAAAAAATGATTAGCCCATATCAAAAGGGGTTTGTCTTGGGTTACCATATTATAGATGTTGCAATTGCCACAAATGAAATCATACACTCCATGTATAGAAGTAATTGTGTTGGTATGGCCTTTAAGCTTGACATTTTAAAAGCTTATAACAAAGTCCTATGGATTTTGATGCTCAAAGAATTAGCCAAGTTTAGGTTTAATTAGAAGGTGGTGAATCTCATTTTAGAATGCACAACTATGGTGAAGTACTCTATTTTTTTAATGGGATCCCTCATGGGTTATTTAATTTTGGTACAGGAATAAGATAGGGTGATCCCCTTTCTCCTTACCTATTCATAATGGTTTTTGATGTCCTAATTAGGAATGTATCTAAGATGCTAACTAATGGATCTATTAAGGGGATCAACCCTGCCACCACCCTTGAATTGACTGCTATACAATAGTTTGCGGATGACACCATCCTTTTCAAGAAAGCCTTGATGGTGGAAGCAAGAAAATGGAAGAATTATCTAAATATTTATGTTGCTAGATAGGGCCAGTGCATAAATTACAGCAAGAGCATGATTTATTTCTTTAACAACACTCAAGATCTGCAAGATAGAGTGACAACCCTTTTCGGTTGTAAGAGTGCTTCTCTTCCTTTGGTGTACCTTGATTTCCCTCTCACTATTAAAGAAGTCACTCTTTCTTTCTAAACTTTGTTCTTGAAAGAATTCAAAGAAAAATGGTAGGGTGGAAAGGTTCAATACTCAAGCATGTTGGTAAGTTGCATTTGCTTACTGTTGTTCTTCAAGGGATCATGGTTTACTTCCTTTCCATCTTCAAAATGCCTAGATTTATAGCTAATGTTTTTGAAAGAATTCAAAGGAACTTCCTCTAGATTAGTACAGAGGAAAAAATAAAATGGATCTAATAAGTTATAATATGGTCTATCTCCCCAAAGCTAGTGGGGGATTAGGCATAAGGAAAATCCAATGTACCAATAAGGCTCTGCTTGCTAAGGTCTGATGGGATCAGAATTAGAAGGATTGGTGAAGAATCATAAATGTGAAGTATGTAAAAAAATACCCCCTGATCAGGTGTATCTCTAATGAACACCCCAATGGTTTCTTGATATAGAATAATATTGGTAAGATGGAAAATATGTTGCAATCTAGGTTGAAATGGGCATTGGGGAATGGTAACAATATTAGGTTTTGGGAGGATCCCTGGTTGGTTGAAATTCCTCTCTCTCAATCAAAATTCAAGAACCTGATGGTTCATGCTAAGTCGTTCCTTGGAAGGAATGTTAGAGACTACTTGTGCAGACTTTCTAGTTCTATGAGATGGAAAATCTTGGATTTATGCTATCCTCTTTCCCTTGAGCTAAGACACCTAGCAAGGACCCTAGAAGATATCCTCTCACTAACTAGAATTACCATCTCAAACCTAGAGGATGAATTTTATTGGACTAAGGAAAGCAAGGGTAACCTCTTTGTCAAGGCTGCCTACAATTTTTTGTCAGTGTAAGGGAACTAGGATAGGTTATGGAAATAGGTAAGGAACAAAAAAATAACTTCAAAAATTAGTTTATTTTGGTGGAAAACTTGTCACAACAGGATTCTCACTCAGGAAAACCTAAGGAAAAGGGGATTTAAAATCCCAAATAGATGCATGCTTTGTAAGAATGATGAGGATTTTGTCCTTCATTTGTTACTCCACTGCTCATTCGCTACTAGAGTTTGAGAATTGGCTTTTGGAAGATTAGGGATTCATTGGACCTTGAATACTAACCTTAAGAGTATTATTGAAAATTGGGTTGACCCTTGTCAACACCCTATGTCTAAAGAAATTTGGTGACAAATCCACCTATTTTATGTTGGTGTTTGTGAAAAGAAAGAAATAATCAGATTTTTAGAAGTGTGGAAAAAATCCCTAAGGAGGTATTTGAATCATCACTAAGAGTTTCTCCTTATACATTTGGAAACCCCTTGACAGAGCTCCTAGTGGGTGGGAGATCAACATGGAAAAATCATGGAACAAGAAATTAGAGATACACTCTTTTCACAACTCTACAGCTCTGGCTAGACTTACTACGACCTAGAAACCCCCTAATACTAGCTGGCACAAACTTAACTTTGATGGTGTAGCGAAAGGGAACCCTAACTGGAAAGTATAGGAGGAATTTTAAAAGACCCACATGGCAACTTGGTGGCGGTGTATGCTGGTGGCATTACAACATAGACATCCATGACAACTAAGGCTAGAGCACTACTCAAGGGAGTTAACATTGTTATCACTCTTTACATAAAAACCTGCACATTGAAGGAGACTATAAGGCGGTGATTGATTCCATCAATCTCAATCATTGCCAAGGTTGGAGTATTAGAGACATTCTATTGGATATTATCTTCCTACTTACCAGATTTGAAAGAAAGAAACTAGCTCATATTTTATGTGAGGGAAACTAGGTTGTTGATTCTTTATCCAACCCAGGATCTTAATGGGTGCTATCTAAATGTTGGAGAAGATTTGAGGTCCTCCCCATGAACATACAAGGAATTATCCTTACGAAAAAGAAAAAAGAAGTATTGTGAATGATGATAACTAACATTTATTTTCTTACAGGTTACATTTGGTACTACTCCCTTGGGCTCATGATGATGGGGTTGTTACATAATGAGTTGGAGGGATGTGATCAAAATTTTGGATGGGAGTCAAGAATTTGGTACTATCCCATTAGGCTCATGGTGATGTGGCATTGGCATGATGAGTTGGAGGGGTGCAAGTGAAAGTTTTGATGGGGATTAGGAAAGATTACGGGGAGTAGATGGTCATTTCAAAATATTCATTAGTTGCCTTGTCAAAAGTACCATTTTCAAAACCAAGTTTATGAAAACTATGTAAGGCCAAAATTAACATCAGTTTTTTGGCTAATAAGGATCCGATCAATATCATGATGGCTCTTGGATTATCTTTGAGGTACTTAAGTAATTTTTTTTTTATCCCGCGACCCTAATATTTTTGGGAATGACCACTGGTACGTGCAAAAATCTAATTGCCTTAATGACAAAAGATTTTCCATTATGGTATGATGATGCCAATAATTGGGGTCTGTGTTTTTCTCGTTGGCATTTTGAAATACTTCTCACTCTGTTATTCCGATTAAAAATCCACAATTTGGGAGTGAAAATGGGTGTTGTTAGAGTTCGAACTAAGCCTAGTTCCTGTGAAGATTTTTATAGGGATCCCCTTGTTTAGCACATTTGCATTGAGGGAGGCATTGCATCCCTAATGGAATGCCTTCAAGGGAATGATGAGAAGCTCTCAACATAGTTATCGAGCTTGTGGAATGACAAGAGATTCACAATTGGTGGCATATCCTTCAAAATTAATGAGGAGGTCATAGCCAAGTCCACAAGCCTATCATGCATAGGCTAGAAGCTTAAAAAGCATACTAAAGTGCAAGATTTGGAAAGCCTTCATACATTTTGCTAGGGAAATAAGAAACCAATAAAGCTTCATGCGGGGTTTGAAAGGGAATCTCTACCAAAGCCTTGGAACTAGGTATGTTTAGCCATTATGAAGTATATTACACTAGACGGGAGATTCAAAGTGTTTTATTTTTACCATCTACCCTTGCTAAACCATCTCAGACACAAAATCCTCATAAGCTTTCCCTTCTTCCTAGTTTTGTCTCTTGAAAGTTTTGTTTGAGAAACCTTAGACTTGGCTACCAGGAACCTTGACAAACCAACACCTTTTCCCCTTCATGAAGGCTTGATTCTTTATCTGTACCACTTTCATCTAGCCCTTTGTCCCCCTTAACCAATTTTGGTTGTCAGAATCAAGGAACATGAGGCCTCTAACCATTCCCCAAATAAACCTTCTCTGATCGCCTCGATTGGACCCAAAAGAAAGAATCCCATTGTGCATAGTCAATCCCCCAATGACCCTTAACCGAAACCCTTGGCTAAGAAGAAAAAAGGGGGTGTGGGTCTAGATTAGTCCAAAGCAGCTACTGGACTTTGTGAATTGAAGAACACTCCCTCTAAAAAGGATAGTAAATTGGTTGCCACGAACAAACTTGAACCAAAAAAGGGAAAAATTGGCACCTTGTGCCATGTGGTGGAGCCAAACACGGACACAAACGAGGGGGGCTCTACTGACAGAGATTCCCATGGAGACACTATTGTTGCTTCTAGTGTGGACTTAGGGGTGAAGTAGACTAGCATCAAACATTCCAACAAATGCCAAGAACAAAAATGAGGATAATGTTGATGATATTTCTAATGATTCTGAGCAAAAATGGGGCAAGGAGGAGAGCAAACTCAATCCCATTGAAGAAACCAAGGATTATCTTGAAGGGCCGAGCCATTTTTCAGAGCTAAACAAAATGATTCATGAAGATTCCACTTCATAATCCTTTGAACACATGGATGGGAATGAAGGAGCATAAAAGGTGGAAAATGAGAAGAAAGAGGAGCTTGACAATCTATTGTATCGAGTTGAAAATTAGAAAGGAAATTCACTAGGCTAACACGCTTCATGGTTCAGGTCATCCACAAGTCCGCAGTTGCTCTGTCTAATGTGCTGCATGAGTAGGTTGACAAAAAGAATGTTGATGAAGGATCTGGAGAAAAATGGGTGGGTGATGAGGTTATGGATCTCCTCTTTAAGGATTTGGAGGGCTTAGCAAAGTAATGGGTTGGGTGTGTGTTGCTGGGGGTTGGGTTTTCTTTTTGATGTCGGTCTGTTGTTGCTATAAGTTTTTTGTGTCTATGTGTTGTTTCTGCTACTAGACTATATGATGTTAGTTTTCATTTTTTGATCCTTTTTAGCCCTCTAGGCTCTTGGTGTATAGTGTACCACACCCTATAAATGCAACTTATCTTATCAAAAATGTATATATATATTTTTTATCAATTTTTTATTTTTTTCAATTTTTAACTTTATTTTAATATAAGAAAATGCATTTAAATAAAATAGTTGAATTCAATCTAAAAAATATATGTGAAATTTAATCATTCAAAATATAATTGATAATTTTTTTATTAAAAAAATAAATTTTATCTCAATATCTATGTGTTTATATAATGAAATATAATATTATTAAAAATACATCTAAATGAAATAGTAAGCCCTATTGTTAATGCATATAAAAAAAAATATGTACTAAATAAAATTGATCAATCCCAATAGTAAATCTAGAATTTAATTGAAAATAAACAATTTATAAATTGAAATCAATTTTTTGAAAATGAATTTAATAATGAAAACAAATTAAGATAAATTTATAAACTAAATTTGAAATATATATACTATATAAATATATATTTTTTTATGCATAAGAGAGTAGTTATATTAATATTTTAAAAAATTGAGTAGCTGGCCCATAGACATAGGGCCATAAGGTTGTTCACATTTCTAATCCCAGTAACAAAGCCCTGGAACTCAAAATACACTCACTAGATTATGAAGATGTAAACCCCAAAATTGACTGCGTAGGGTCATACTAAGATATACTAGCATAGGAGATCAAGACTAGAATATACAAAACCTATTAGCACTAGGAAACTAAAACATTTTTGAGACATTATATAGGTATATCCATACTTTCCATAAGAAACCCCAACACTAAACAAACACTTTAACATGCCACCCTCCGACCAATACTAGGCGACGTGCTATTGCACAAAGATATTGAACTCTTCCAAGTAGAACCTTGCATAGCTAAAAGATGAAACTTTCTCTAATAATGGGTTGGCTTGTTTCTAATAAAAGTTTTGAGTTTCTATTCTCCTAAGTCCATCACATTTCTTTCATTTTGTGTGTGTTTTGTAGCCTCTTGCTAATGGACTTTGCTTCAAATTTTGGTTGTGGAATGAAACATTGAGTTGTATGTTAAGACATTTAGATGCAGGGTCTTATGGAGTTAAACTATGGAGCTAATCAAAAACATTTGGAGGTCTAGTTGCAGTTCCAAAGGTTGATTTTCTACATAAGTTTGATCATTTGGAGACCCAGGTGCAGGTCCAGAGGTTGATTTCTGCATCAGAAAACTTGTAAGTATTTATTTCTGGATAAAAATTTTAATTGTCAAGGAAATGAGAATAAACCCTAAGAACTGGTAAACAACCAATAAAAATGTAAGGAATGTCAAAGGGTCCTAAGGCTATGGAGTTAAAGGTGTTTTACTAATATCAATATAAATTGGATTTTTACATTAGAAGTGGAAGCTAATTCTACACTTGTCAAAACAAGAAACAATGCCGCTTAGACTAGTGAACAGTCCAAAAAAGAAAAAACCCTAGACCTAATAAAAAGACTACTCAAAAGGAAAAGAATGGGATCCTCTAAACTTGCTAGCTTTGATGGTGAACCCAACCAAGATTTGACGAGATAATACTTAAATTAGGAATACTATTGGAAAGTTGGAATTAAAATAAATGCACTTATAATGTTTTGTTAGTAGCTAACTATTTTGTAATGATTAGTTACTATGATTAGTTGTATTTGTTCCTAGTGGCTTGGGACATCTGTCGACACCCATTTAAATTAAATTCTCATAGATAGGGAACATGATCCCTAGCTATCATCCCTGGTCTACTTATATGTAAATAACTCCATATGAATAAAGCTTTGATTGTTATTCAATATAGTCTACATTGTGTTTTATGTTCATTTATACAATTATTAGTCTTATTAGATAATAACAAAGTTGTTGATGGGTGTTTTTGCACACTTTCTCAACACAGGCAATGCGTAAGTGCATCACCTCTCTTGAAAGGGAATATCCAACAAGTTGCTGAAAATTACCCCAAGGTCTCTTGGGTGTTAGGGCATGACTTGCATAGAATGTATCAGTTGATGTTTGATGTGATCTTGCTGGTAATCACAAGGCAGCCTTATGGAAGTTAGGCTTGAACAAAGGTCAATCTAAAAATGGAGTTTTTAAGGTGGGAAAGTTACTGTACGTTTGCTACAGGTTCAAACATCAGTCTTGAACTCCATTTCCGACTTAGGATTTGGCTTTACAATGTGCAATGAACCTTAGCATAGGTTACTTATTAAAAAAAAGGAAAAAGGGTAGGGAAGAGACGAGGTTCCTGGACCTGCAACTACTAATGAACAGTGATCATGGAGGTTTCTAATGTGGACAACTTCCTTAAAAACAAAATTTCACTTAACCAAAAATTTTACAGTGTCATGAAATCTATGCTATCTTCTAATGACTATAGATATTTTACCATTCATTCACCATATATGCATGAACAAAGATAAAGATTTAAAGGAAGCTTCAAATTTTAGTCCAGACTAACTTTACACAACCATCTACCAACAGTAAATAACCAAAAGTATGGACTAGGAAGGCATCTACACAGTAGAAATATTCACAACCATGGAACAACATTACTAAATCTACCAAAGTTATTTGAAAGAAAATGGAACAACAAAGTAAATCTAACTAAATCATCTAACTATGAGAGAAGAATCATGAAACATGCAAAGAAACTCATAAATCCACCAAAGTCAATGTATTTCTATTAAATTTTTGCAGCATGTCATTACAACTCAACTCTCTCTTGAAAATGAGAGGAGGCCCCCTATTTATAGTGTCCCAAAAGTAGAACATGTGGAAAATATTGATTTACATTTGTGTGGCCAAGATTCATCGTAAACTAGGGTTCTATCTACCCCCACAATACAATACATTTTAAAATACAACTTTGTCCATATCCCTATTTTTTCTTTTAGTGGAAGCATTGTAGCATTTTCTCTTCTTGTAGATTGCTCTTTTGTTGTACCTATTATGTTATAAACTCTTCATCAATAATAGGGTTTCCTTCTTGCTTCTTCAAAGCAGCATACTCCATGAATTTTAGGATCACCGACTAGAGCTTATCGACCTCTATGATGTCAGATCTCAACACTTGGTAACTCCATTCTCTGGAATTGTCAATGAGCTTTTCCCAGTCTTCATCATATTTGGCAGTGTGGTCTTTGAACAACTCAGATTGGGTGAAGGCTCGGGTAGAAAAACTCATAAAATCAGTGGTAATCTCGTCCAACATTCCATCTTCTATCCTCTTTTGGAAGTGAGGCTTTATCTTCTATGGATTAACTTGGACAACAAGAACATTGTACCCCGTCATTAGCTTCAAATACCGGATGCAATCCATCCAAACCTCCTTGGCTCAATCGATGTCTGGGTTTACCTTTTCAAGCACCTGTTCCAATCTTTCTTTTCGGCTCTCAAAAGTCTCGCTTCCAAACATCCATCAGCCAGTGATCATCCTCTTTGAATGCAAACTCTTTCTCCCAAATCTCGATTGGCAGCTTGAGGATATCCTCAATCTTCGGGTAGGCAGACTCATAATTCATTGGGAAGTCAGTGCAAATTTTCCTAGTACCTTCAAGAGACTTTTGTATATCCAAGAACTTGGTTTTTGTCCAAACAACGCGATTGATGCCCATGTTTCCAATATCTAGGACCTACTAGAACCATCACTCCATGGTCTTATCCAAGTTCTTTCTTCTCTCTAATTTGTCTATGTGTTCCTTGGATGGAAATTATGGTGGGGCCGAGGATGTGGTAGGTTGTTCTTTTGTTGATGACCATTGTTGGATGTAAGCTATCAGATCAGCCACCTATGCCTTGAGCTCTTCTTTTGAAACTTTATCCTGCTAAATTAGATGCACCACCATGGCGACGGATTCCTGGAGGTGATCTACTTTTTGTTACCTAGTGGCCAATCCCAAGTCAATGGTGGAGATGTTGTAACTTATTCCTTGTTCTCCAACCACGGACATAGCTACCTACACCATTTTGGATCCAAAGGCATCCATCGTTACCCTCAATCTAATTTTGGGTTTCTTCTCCTTCTTGGTGTTGATTTGGGCTTGGGCCAATATAGCCTCCAATATCGTTTACAGATCCTTAGGAGAAAGAGCCTTCTTCTCCAGTTGCTTTTCCAACCAGTCAGGCATTGAGGACTTTTCCTTAGGTGATTCCTGGTCAGCTTCCTTTTCATATTCTCTGATTTCAATCTCTTTGTCATTTAGATCTTCCTACTCTGTCCTCGTATCTTGTCTACATCAGAGTCCTTGATGAACACCATGCATTTGATGGGGAATTTGATAAGCATGCATTCCTTGGGGTTGTCTTCCCCTTCAAAATCCTTTTCCTCTTTTTCTTCATCATGCCCATGTTCCTCAGGTTGCTAAATCTCTGGGTTTTCATGAATTTTAGTCTCTCTTTCAGGCTTATCTTCTTCGTTTTCCTCTTGTTCATCATGAGGGAGCATCTCCTCATCATGTCCAAGGTCGTGGTCATGTTCTTGCACTGGAGATTTATCACCCTTCGTTTCTATGGCAACAACCCTTTCTTCAATGATAGGCTGTCTTTCAGGCTCCTTATCTTCAATCTCTTTAAGTTGCTTGACCAGCTCCGCATCAAGCTCATGATCAGATGTTTCTTCAATAATCTTTGTATCCAAACCCTCGCCATCATCACCGAAAGATTCATAGGAAAATTTATCAATGACTCAATGCTCATATATGGGGTTCTCATGGTAGTCGTCTGCCTCTTCTTCCAATCTCTTGGTTTCCTCCATTTGTTATTATCAGTCCAACTCCTTAAAAATCTGCATGGTGGCTTCCATTGTGGGCAACTCAGTAGGAGGAGGTGGAACCGAGAGATTGGTTATCACTTGGGAAATTGCAGCCTGCACTGCCAAGTTTGCAAACATCCTCGAGAACTCAAATGGTACGTTTTTCATATATTTAACAAAATATTTCAAGACGGTGAGGGTAGGTATAGCAGTTGCTGCGGTAGTAGTTGGAAGAGAAAATGGTGGAGACATGGATGCTGAGTAAATTGGAGAGGTGGTGGTGGAGGATGAATCCACTGATACGCCATGCGCCATGAGAGAGGTAGAGACAAGGTGGAAAATGATGCCCACCGTAGGCAGAGAGGTAGCAACTACTGTGTGTGGGATAAGTAGGGTGGTGGAAACAACAACAATGGTTTTAGCAACAAATGAGATAGGTGGGGACTTTGGCTGATCAACTTCCATATATTCTCCCTCATGGAGTGGATCTTCTTGTATTATGGGCATCTCAGTGATGCTACCTAATTTCTTATGTTTCTTGGAAGGTTGACCTTCCGAGGCCTTTCTAGCATACACCTTTGGATTAGACTACTACTCATTAGTCTCTTTTCTCTTCCTTGAATGGGTGGATGGAGGGGACTTTGATGTTTCTCCTATTGATGTAGCAGTGGCTCCACCATCAGATCCACTTGGCTCACTTTCGAGCCCCTTATATGTCAGGACGACCCCCTGTTGCTTCAATTGGGCAACTTGCCTATCAATCCAGGTTTTTGTTCGAGCCTCAATGGGCTTGATGAAACGTCAAGATCATCAACCTCTTTCTCATCCCAATCAATCAATGGTAGTGGTAAATTGGAAATAGCATTATTCCTGGGGTCAATCACAGTGCTCTCCTCCTCTTCCATCTGATCTAGCACTGGGAGCAGGTTCACGTTCTTCAAAAAGTATGTGGTCACCCGCATATAGTGCCTTATCCGCACTTCAAATTCATCCTTAAAATTGTCCCAAAAGTCCTCAACGTTGTGAATATGTCCATACTCTTGTCCAATTTATTTTTTGATGTGGCCATATTGATCCATCCGCGGTCTGGCCATGTGGGATTTGAGATGATATTCGACTAGTTCCTTCTCTAAATTTTGGGCACATTAGGAGGTATAAAGCTCATACATTCCTTGGTCGAGTGTAAGGGGATAAGGGATCCCCACTAGATGCTTGCTGCTTAGGAGGGTGTGAATGTGCCGCAGTTGTTGAGAAATTTCTAACAACATTATCCGGTCATTAGGATATCGGGGTAGTTTGTTCAGTCTTTCTGAGAACCCTTGGGCATGGATGTATGTGAACTTAGGATATTGGATAAATAGAAAAGCATACTGCTTGATGAAAGCGTGAGCACTATGGGAGACTCTTCTCTCGAAGTCACCCCCGAGAAGTCTTACTATATAACTAATAAAAGCATCGTTCACCCTGCAGTAGTCTTTCTCGAAATTTCTGGATTGCAACTCGAGTATTTGTCATAAGCTTTGAGCTCCTTGTCAGGTTCTTCATTCAGAGCTCTGAATAAACCATTGTAATGCCTTTGATTAGCCAGTGAATATACTAGATAGGAAGTCATATAGAACTTGGAGGTCTTTTTAACATTCATAAATTTTTCATGGAAGCAATTGCTGATTATTCCTCTCCAGTAAAATGTAGTAGCCTCTCCACGGAGAATTTGCTCGATGAAGTAGACCATCCACTCCTGAAAATAGGTCGTAGTAGGGAGGCCCATTACTCTGCTTAGCAGGGTGACTAAATCATGATATTCCTCAAATAAATCGCTTCGAAATAGCTCCTGAGGAAATTTTGCAGCACTGCCTCTCTTCTCCTTAAGCCAATATCGATTGATGGGCTTTTTGCATTTCATGGGGTCTTCATTCCACATTTCCTTGCACTCCCTCATAGTTGGTAATTGCATCTCCCCAAAGATAGGGATATGGAAGGTCTTCATTATTTTTGAGGCTGACATGTCAGCCAACATGTTCCCATCTCTATCAACAATAGTTCTTGTTTCCAGCTAATATGCTTCCCTGCAAGCCATTACTAGTTTGGGGGCAACCAAAGCGGGAGGGAAACCGAAAAATTTAGCTATCCTGTTGCTTCTGATTAATCTTGCACTTTCTATCTTTGGGTTGAACCTAACCCTTTGTATGAAATCATCAATGTCAACATGTTTGATGTTGGTGTCAGAGATATCCTTCCACTTGGTGGTGATTCTAGATTGCAATGGTGC
Source organism: Sequoiadendron giganteum (assembly GCA_007115665.2). Taxonomy (NCBI): domain Eukaryota; kingdom Viridiplantae; phylum Streptophyta; class Pinopsida; order Cupressales; family Cupressaceae; genus Sequoiadendron; species Sequoiadendron giganteum. The sequence continues at coordinate 277,243,962 of CM021108.1, read as the reverse complement.
CCCTTGGAACTGATATTTCATTTGATCTTTTTCCTTTTTACCTTGAGGATCCTTTGCAGTTCTCTTTCCTTTGTCCTTTTCTACGACCACCCCTGAGGCTTCCGCACCTAATTCCATATATCCTGCACATAGAGGTGAGGTAAGCATAATCAAGCATGATGACACAAATGGTTAGCCAAATCCCTGCAAAAAATCATTAGATTGGATAATTCATCATTCGAAAATCTAACATTTAATCAAAGTTACCATTAGTAGTTCACTGGAGAGAGTTTGGATGGTCCAAGCCCCAAAGGCCAGACTTCCTTGGTCAGAATGTTGTTCTGAAGGAAAAACAGGGTAGAGCAACTCGGATGGTTTCTCTTGACCTTAGATTTAGATGATTTGAAAAGTTCATGCGGGAGGGGGTCCAGTTTCAGCATGTGTGACAATGTTTATTTCCAAATTGGAAGGCGTTTGGGTCATTATTAGGGCACCCAAAACCATGAAGAGGGAAAGCTGTGAGGTATTAGCTATTTGGAATGGATTTTGAGAAACAACATTCTGGGGGCGAAGTTCTAGAGTCTGAAACCCATGAGGCTGAAGGACATCTGGTAAATAACTTAAGTGTCTAAGCACATCGAGTCAAGAAGGTCAGGAAGTCATTGGAGAATGGCCATGAGAAACAGTGGGCTATAGACAGAATTCCTGTGGGAGCCACCTGGTGGACTGGTTTTCCTTATGCTTTCTTAGTTGAATTCCTGGCAGAGATCGGATCATCAGGGCCCAGAGGCTAGAAGGGCAGTTTGAGTTTTCTATTTGGGACAACCAAAATGGGATGGAGTCTCGACGATGAAATTCCGATGGTCAGGGCCTAGCGAGAACAGGGACTTGGAGTTTTCTCTGATTTGAACTCGTGCGGCGCTAGGCAATCTAGGATTTGGGGGCCAGAAGGTAGTCCCTCAATGGCCGTTAGGAATGATAAAATAGCGACGGTGGCCTGCAGATGTAGGTTCGCTAACCTAGACCCGAAGGGCACTAAGATTTTTTAATTTTTACTTAGTTGATTGTGCGTCAAACAAAAATTTGGACTCTAAGGGTTGGATAGACAGGGCAGAAGCACCATTCAAATTGACAAATGGGAAATGACCTTCCAAAGGCGGAGTTCCAAGGGCTGGAACCCGCGAGACAATTTTACGTTGTGGAGTTGTGTTTTCGTTTGGTTGTCAATCGGTGGGGGGAAGGCCCAAGCCCGGAGGGCGCTGTTGCTCTTTATGAAGAACGGAGCTGAGGAGATGAGGTTTCACATTTGATTTTTAGTTATTTTAAGGGATTTTCTTAGGGTTTCATGACATGGGTTTTGTGGCACAATCCCTCCTCTATCAAATACATGCAACTTTAGCCTTTTTCACTGGTTACTTAAGCATAAAATTATGAAAGATGAAGCAGGAGGCTGGATGAAAAACATACCTCGTGAACCCAATGAGTAAAGTTGTTGAATCCGTATGAAACAATGAAGAGATGCACTGGGCGTAGAGGCAGAAAAGGTTGGGGGGTCGCTGTAGTGCTCTGATCTTCTTGACATCTGAAAATGACATGTCAGGAGGATTATTTATACCCCCAAGTGCAATTAATGCACTTAATTAATGCAGGTACGATGGATGAAAAGTTTGGTGGGTTCAAATTTTGGAATGACAGTGGGTGGTCCATAACTTGGAGGCCGAAAAGACGTGAGCTCATGGCCATTCGAAAACACTAAGTGAAAAGCTAACAGCGCATAGGGGTCTAGGGTCCGAGGGCTGGAAAGCTATAGGCCGATGACCATTTGGAACAACTAACACGCAAAGGAATCTCGGGCAGGTAAACCCGGCGAGCTAGGCCCAGAGAGCGTGATAGATAGATGGTTCGTCATGACAAGTTTGTCAAATGGAAATCAACAAGTCAGGCTCTAGAGGCCAGGAGGATACAAGCCAAATGTCGTTCGAAAGAGCAAATCCAACAAGGAAATCTGGCAGTGGAAACCTGGTGAGCCGGGCCTGAAAGGTTCCAAGGCTACTTGTGAAAGTAAAAGTGCCAAAGGAACTCTAGGAGGACCCAAGACTTAGCAAATTTTGAGGGGGGGAAACATGGTCAACCTAAAATGAAACTTCAGAGGCCCACTGACCATCTAGGACACCAAAATGGGGGCACACAAAATGAGGCGGTGATAAAATGACCTGACAAGGAAAAAGAAAGAGAGGGTCCTCATTCTGAATGGGGCGTGTGTGCTGAAGGCACAACAAAAGTAAACATTGGTGTTTTTACGTAGACAAAGTTGGGTTAGATTCAGAAATAACTAGCGTTAGTCAATACCTATGACAACTATTTTGGAGACTAACAACATTAATGCCCTTAGACCTGAACAATGGTAAGAATAGACCACAACAAGGCTAGGGAATTGACTAATAGATTAGATGATCTTTGGGATTGGTGGAACAAAGAGAGAGAAGAACAAAGCTATTTGAAGAAAATCCATTAATACAATTACATCATCATAATAAAAGAAAAAGTCATAATTGTAGGAGAAATAGAAGTTGGAGTTAAAGCCAAAGTGAGATAGAGTCATGGTTGAGAACAAATATGGGAGAGTATCGAAAAAAAGCAATCCCCTTTCTTGAAGAAGCGTGTGTTGTTCTTGTACACCAACTTTGGTTAGAGGGAGACAATGGAATCTTCAAATTCCCTTCCTCTGGAGGAAGTATATTTTTGTCAAGGACTACTTCTTGAAAAACAAGGAGTGGAAATCATATGAGAGCAATCTTTGAGGCATCAAAGAGTTTCTCCTCTAAGAGGAAACTAAGCCTAATACACCAAGACAAACCCTTGTAGCAAGAAGATAGAGAACTTGAAGGTGGTACTCAGATCATCGAGGTCTTTGAAAAGGTCCAGGGTTCGGACATGTCTAAAAGTGTCCGAGGAGCAGAGGAATGTCCTAACCAAAACTTCTCGATGAGAAAGTTTTGGAAACTACAATCACATCAAGCGATGGTGACCCCTCTAGAAAGTTCAAATTTCAAGAGGCAGAAATTTCCATCATTCAATGAAGATAGATCCAAAGATCTTGTAAAGGACTCCAAAACATGTATTACCATATGGACCACAAATGAGCAAATAGACCAAAAATATTGGTTGAGATGTTTCACAACCACCTTGCAAGGAGTAGAAATAGATTAGTATATGGATATTCTTGATATCAAGAAAGAACTGCGGGAGAGACTAAATAAGGCATTAAACAAGATTTAAAACTATTGAGGGATGATTATGAGATTATTGCTGAAATTTATAATACTTGACAGAATAAGCATGAAAATGTATGAGCCTTTTATAAGAAGATCAAATAATTAATAAGTAGATTGAAGAAGGAATAAGTGGATGGGATAAAGAAGTGATATTTTATTGAATAGTTGGTGCACTCACTAAGTAAGAAGAATAAAATAACACCTCCCTCATTGTAAGTGGATGCATGCAATCGGATGATGGATATAGCAAAAATAAGAAACCTCTGGTTCAAGGAAAAGTGAAGATGATTCTAATTCAAGTGATAATGAATCAATATTGGTATAGGCTCTTCATAAGACATGTTGAGAATGATGCAAGATAAAAAGGACACAAAATAAGAAGGTAAGGAACTTTGATGTGCCCATTGTAAAATAGTTCATACCAAATTTGATTGTCACAAAAGGATGTTTTGAGAAATATGCCTAAGTCATGGGTCATTCAATCAGGTATTACCCCTACAATGTGAAAAATAAGAGTTCCCAAGTACTCTTTGCTTAAATTGATTCATCAATGCCAAACAAACACCACCTTAGGAAAGCAACAAAAGAATAAAGGTGTACCTCCCAATGCTTCAACAAGTGCATCACCTAGTGAATATTGGAACAAAAGAGACAATAGATGCTAGAATGTGGGTGGGATTAGAAGATGAATAGAATACTATATCCCATGATGACTAATCATATAGTGTCAAATATGCAATCAGTGGGGCCATTTGACAAGAGATTTCTCAATCAATAATTTTTTTTCCAAACTCCTCTACCAATGGTGTGGGTTAGGTAACCACTTAGATGATTATTGCTTTAAGCAAGACAATATCAATAAGAATGACATAGTTGAGGTGATCACACATGTTTTAACTATTTGGAAATCCTATGCATCATATTTTTTGGCTTATGTTTATATATTCTAGGGGGTATATTGATTCCAACTCATTGACAACCACATTTGGCACCTTCCTTTTTCTCATATTTTCATATGATTTCATGGGTCCAACTTAGTGACATCCCCATGTTTCCATCTTTGACATAGACTTATCTTAGACTCAATTTTTTTTTTTGCACTTTTCTTGATTGATTTCATGCTTTGGTGAAATACAAATATGGATGGTTATTTTTTAATGTTATTGATACAATATTTTTAGGTACTATTAATGATCTATGTGTGTAATTTTAAAAATGTGGCTCTAACAAAAGCATAAGAAAAACACAAGAAAACATCCTACTACATAGTTTTTATCTTAGTTACTTAATTTATTGGACACTTCATTACTTTAGGATGCATGATTCATGTAACTCACATGCACACCAAAGTGGGGGAAAAATGTAGAGAGAAGTGAATTCCTTGCCCTTGTACCTTGTAATTTTTGTAGATGTGAATTATAAATTTGGGCAAACAAGATGAGTAAATACATTCAGGATAAATACTCAATTAGTAGAGTTCACACACCTCAATTTAGAGAAAAATGAAGGCATTAAACATGTAATTAACATAAACACACAAACTAAATCTTTATGATCCTTGGGATTGCTCCATGATATGTAGATACATTCAAATTAAATGTTGTAGATTCCTCTTTGCTTGAGATTGTTGGAAATTCTTTATAATTGATGTCAAAGGGAAAGATTTGATGTCTTAGGAATAAGAGCATATTGCTTTGTCGTGGCTAATCACTACTTGGCTTAGCGCTCCTTTGAGGAAGGAACATCAACCTTGGAAGTGACTTAAAATAAATTAAATAAAGATTAAAATGTAGGATGACTTGCACTGCCTTAGCATCATATTTGGGAATGAATTAATTAATGAAAATTATGGCCCACCTCTTTCATGCAAGCGCCTTGTTGAAAGGATTAAATAAATTTGTTTGTTTGTTTCATATGACCAACCTCCTTGTGAAAGTACACCTCCCTTCTGAAGAGGCATATTTGATGGTATTAAAAGAGGATGAGATGTGTGTTAGAAGAATAGAAAAAAAAGATATATCATTTTGATTTATTAAAGTAGAGCAGAAATAAAAAAGAAGAATATTGTAGACTTATGAAGTGACTCCTCTCTTGGTGAAAATATTTATGAAGACTTTATGAGAAAATCTATGAAAAAACTTGAGGATGAGTATAACAACAATGATATATATGTAGATTTAAGGATATGGGCAGTTTGGATAAAGAAGATATGCAGATTTGATAAAGAATAAATGCAGATTTGTTGAGAGATATAGGCAATTTGGATAAAGGAGATATGAAGATTTGATGAAGGTTATATGTAGATTTGACATAGGATAAATGCAGAATTGAAAGGAGAAGTATATTTTGATCTTATGAAGAAGATCTAAATGGCCATCACATATTGAAGAGATCACAAGAAGACAAGACTTCTAAAATGATAAATCATACGATTTTGATTAGTCTTTAAAAGCGAGAAATAAAGAAAATATATCTAATGTGAAGAGCAGATTGAAAAGAGAAAAAGGAGAAAAATAAAGTGAAAATCAAATGTATATTAAATAGATAAAGGGGATGTTGATATGGTAGAAGAAGAACAAATGATACATCATTAGAGAGATTTTTTTTTAAATAAAGACATAGCCATATTTGTGATCATATTTTGAAGGAGGATTTTGCATGATTGTAATCAAATTTGTGAAAGGAATTGGTGCATAAGTTAGATCAGTTTTGTGAAAAGAGTATTGTGTAAAGGGTGTGATCAGATTTGTGAAGAAAGGGTCATGTGAAGTGTGTGATCAGATTTGAAGGGAAGGAAGTGTGTGATAATATTTGTAAGGGAAGGAACTTTGTGATAAGATTTGTAAGGAAAGGAAGTGTATGATCAGATTTGAAGGGAGGGAAGTGTGTGATCGGATTTGTTAAAGGTGTAAATAGTTTTATGAGAGGAAGATCACATGGAGATGTAAACTATATCAACCATTGAAGGGTTAATAGGTTGGAGCCTATCGACTAGAGGTTGGATCCTCTTGTTGGGTTAGAGCCTATCAAATAAAGGTTGAAGCCTCATGTTGGGTTGGAGCTCAGTTTTATGGGGGTTGAAGCCTCCAATAGGCTAGAGCCTATACTTCTGTCAAGTGGAGATTGGAGTCTCTAGTAGTTTGGAGCCTACAAGAAGAAGAAGATTAATCTATAATATAAAAGTAATATTTTTCCATGGTTTTTTGTCGAAAGGATTTCCACATAAATCATGTGTTCTCATTGTGTTCTCAATTGCTAGATATTGCATATGTGTGGTTGTTGTGATTGATTGGATTTGGAAAAGTAAAAGTGTAGTATACCGATTCACCCTCCCTCTCAATATATCCATGTGCTCATCAGGGATTGCCAAAATTAGGCAACATGTACTTGCATGAGAGAGTTATCCTCTTGTCCAATGGAGGAGGTTTCTTAAATAGACCTTCAACCATGAAAATGGAAAGTTGAGATTTATTTTGGAGATCATTGATGAGGATTAACTTGCATGATTATGCAATCTTTCCAAGTTACAAGTGGAAGAAAATGAAGTAGAGGTAGTGGAAGGTGCATATCACATTTAGATGCATGGATCTTGGAGATTCAAGTATATGGAGGTGTAGGTGATAGGCAAGTGGATGAATATGATTGAACCTTGGAATGGATGGTGAAGCTTTGATCTTGTGGAACATTCACACACATGGGAGAGTGTGGAGACATGTGTGAAGATGGAGGGTGGAGATGCTTTTGGGATTTGAATAGATGGTGAGGATTAAAAAGTGATTTATTTTAGATTTTGGTAGAGAGAAAATGATTTAATAAGTTATTTGGAAGAAATTAGAGGAATTGATTAGCTTAATTAATTAATTCGACAAAATATTAGACTATGTTAATTAAATAAATATAATCTATAATTAATTATTGAAGGAAAGATGGACTAATTAATTAAATTTTTATTTATTTACTGAGTGAAGGCATTCAATGCAAAATTAATGATGTGGATTGATAGAAGCATGGCAATTTGAGGTTAAAATGTAGAAGCTAATTTTAAGTGTCTACATTTTTCCCCTCTTTGAGATGGTGTTGTGACTAAGAGAACTAGGTCTTAAGAAATGGAGGGAAATCACATGAATTGGTAGAAGGAAAGGGGGGATGGTTAGAAACATAAAAATTGGGATGTATGGAGATGAAGAAATGATGTTAGTAAAATTGGTAAGATGTAAAGAGATATAATGTGCATGAATGATGATAGGAAGAATGATAATGACATCAAATTCCATACATAGTGAGCTCAATCGAATTTTTTTGTAGCATTGGGTATTAAAGATCTTGATATAAGGTCATGATGATAATGTTCAAAGTGAATGATGTATTGATACCTAAGTAGGCTTATAAATTTATGAAGCATGATATCAAAGAACTTGATGATATTGGTCATGATATTGATCAGACTAAAAGTCAATGATTAATTGATTTGATGATTATGATAACATTGTTAATGTGGGAATGATATATCCCAAAAATAATGCAATGATTGGGAATAATACATCCCATTAATGTTGTAATGGTTGGTTGAAACTAAAAAAGGTTTAGATTTTAGTACGACTAACATAAAACTTGTAGATGCTTTTGGATATGTGTAAGATTGTTCGCTAGATTTATCTAGAAATTTATATGGTGTAGTTGTGTGTTTGGATAATTAGGAGCTTTAGAATTAGGGTGCTTGCATGAATTAAATATGTGGATCAGATTTGGATTGGCTGATTCATTTAAGGAAAGGACTCATTCTTGCACTAGGGGTGAAGATGTTAGATGGATGTAGGATGGGTTTATCGATGGTGATGAGAAAATTGATTCATGATGGAAATGGGGAGGGATTGTGTGATGTGGTTTTCAAGGACTATGTTGTATACAAAGGGTATGCCCCACTTTTTTATGCTTCATTTTTTAATATTTATAGAAAACTACGCATATCAAGGAATTGAAAAAACTTGTTTCAAGATCTTGTCCACATCCTTGTCAAGGTCAAATATTGGAACGTGGATAAATATGATGGCTTAGGGATGTGGGTGTGATGGGTGGGAATGATATTATGGTGTGATGTGGGTGATTAGCTAATTGTTTCAAAGGGTGAATGGGATGAGTGGTTGGTCGAAGAAGCTTTCCCCAAGTGCAGGATACACACAAACAACCAATTTATGTATGATACCTACAAATGGGTTTTCATCATGGTACTTGACCAAGGCACCATAGATATAGTTTTCACCATTAGAAAAAATATTTTATCTTTACTATTTTGATATTTGGATTTTGGATTCAAGAATTTACTTGTATGGTAAGCTAATAATATCCCATTTTGAATGACAAATGTATGTGAACCATGGTACTAGTGTTGCACTCTGTGGATATTGTTATGAATTTTTTAATTTATAAGTTGGCTTCTCCCATTGTGCTACCAAGGAAAATGGAGTGGAAGGTAGGTTGGATAAAGAATGTATGGTGGTTATGTAAATTTTTAGATGAAAGGAATGATGGAAGTACTTGATAGATTGGTTTGGGTAAAAGGGGTGGATGGGGTTATGGAGGCATGATTAAATGTTATGGGACTAAGGGGAATTAGGACCAATAGTTTACATTCCATGTGTTTGAAAATTGGATCTTTTGCTGGATGTGATGGTGGATTTTAGATTTTTGAATTGGTGGATTTGTTGGGTTAGGGTATTTTGGAATGTGGGATTCTTGGATGTTAGGACTTTGGACTAGGTATCTATATTGCTAGATTTGGGACGTAGATGAATTTTATGTTTTGACTTGTTGGATTTTTTCTTAGATATTTGGATTGCTAAGATTTGGAAATCTCTTGATTTTGGGGTCCAAATTGTGGACCACTAACTTGTCGCTTGAGGTTCATGGATTTTTTATTTTGGGTTCTTAAAATTTGAAGACTATATTTCAGGACTTGAATGAACTTTAGATATTTGGATTTATGATTTTTGGAATTTCAGATTTTTAGATTTGGAATTACAAACTTAGGATTATCAAATGTTTTAATCCATACAAATTTTTGGGACTTTAGATTTTAGATTTCTTTTTATTTAGTTTTTTTCAAACATAGGGATTTCAAGTGTTTGGGATGGGTTTTTGGGATATGCTAATGTATCCAAAATTATTTCAAAGCCCATTTTATGGTCCCTTAAAGAAATACTCTCTTGGAGTCCCATGAAGGTGGTGATAACTTTATCATTATGAAATATGTCAAGGGGTGCGTGATGGATGTTTAAGGTTGGCGATGGGGATGATGGGTTTATGAAAGGGTTAGTGATAGGGTTGATGAAAGGGTTGGTGATGGAAATGATGGGGCAAATGAAAGGATTGGTGGTAACAAGATCTTTGTATCTGATGCCCTATGATCCTTAGTATGCATAAACATGAATGGGTTTAAGTATTAACTTTTCATGAAGGCCTAATCCTTTTCCTTGATATTTCATGATTAAAAAAATTTAATTTTTGATGGAATGTGTTACTTTGAAAAATACATGAATCCATTGTTAGATAGATGGGAAATGTGTTGTACTTCACCATATTCACATATTTAATATTTGATTAATGTATTCAATCAAATATAAATTATTTCCTATATTTTTTTCCATTTAATATATTAGTTTTTCTTACACTAAGAATCTAGTTTAATTAGCACATATATACATTTAATGAAATGACAAGTAACTTAAATTTTATTGGAAAAATGGATATTTATATTTTAATTTAATTAGGTAAAATTATTCTTATGTTAGATTGCTAGTGGAACATAAGGATAGGTAATCAAAAATATTTTATCGTACAAAAACTAAGTTACCTATTTGTTATCCACATTTGTAACCAACTTATAACCTATCTACAGGTTTGTTGGTACTATATCATGTCAAATATAGAGTGGAGTATATAAGTTGCAGCATTGTAAATTATCACCCTTGACAATTTCACATTATGTTTCACTCCCTCCTAAGTCCTTGATCCCAATTATGCTTATTAATCATTTTCTTTATTGTTATCTTTGAAAAATTAAATTAAATATTTATTTGACAAGTACCTAAAATTTAAAATAGGGCTAGACTAGGGCACCTTCACCCTTGTCTCCCCTATTTTGGCCAAAAATATCAAGATTTATTGTTGGCCTCAATATATTTGCAAATTCAAAATCATTTGTCGAATTATTAAAACAATTAATGTGAAATATTTTGAAACTCATAAATATAATTATTTCCATCCATTTGAACATCTAAGAAAATTTGAATATCTTTTGAGCATCCTAAAAAGCAATTTCAAGAGGAAAATAAGAAGCATATCTACACTTCATTAGTCAAGATCATGTCCACAACACATCAATAAATTTATTTTATGCATAGTAAGATGTTTCATGTTTCATTTTTGTCATTGTTATGAGTACTAAAACTTACAAGATCTTCAAGCAACCATCGATTTCTCCTTGTGTGAGATGAGCTAATTAACCTCAGTCCAATAAGGAATGCAAATCTAAGTGATTACAAGTCTGAAATAGATTGAAGAATATTGTATATATGAAAGCATTAAACCATAGATCATCAATCATTCAAACACCTTCATTTATCAAATTAGGGCAAGATTGATTATTCGTAGATTGATGGACTTTAGAAGCTGGCTCTGATAAGGAAGAACCTACAAAATGTGATGCTCTTGTGCAAAATCTAAAACTCTGAAAAAACACCATTTCTAGATAGAGGTTCCCTCACCCTTGTCTATTCATTTTTCCACATAATTCCAAGTTCCATATTCTCCACACTCTTCATTCTTTTTTTCTATTTTTTCACGTATGTTATGTGTTGAACTCATATTTTATGACAATTTTTTTATTTTGTATTGTTTTACCTTGTTCACAACATCAAACACATACATTCACATCACTCATCTATATGTTCCACAAAAAGGGGACCAAAACCCCAACCAATTGTTCAGACTCTTCCTCAAGAGGATAACAACCTAATAACTTATCTTAGTTATTTTTGTGTCCCTCAATGTCAATGGTGGAATGTCTGATTTAGATTAGCTATTAGCCTTAGATCCCATTTTTCACCAAATATTTTGGTGAAAAGTACATCTCTTATATTTAAAAAAAATGTTTTTACATATTTTGAAATCTGATTGAATGATAAATTATTTGAAAGTTTTGTTGTCCAAAGTACATTTATGTATCTTTAAAATTTTGAAAAATTAAAGCATTACAATTCATTATTCCTTGCATAAAATTAAAATAATATATTTTTAGCATTTCAAAGATAGATTCAATTATTTATCATATTTTTCATTCTAGAAATATTAATTTGTCAGCTGAATTAAAATTATTGTGCTCATTGAAAGGATTTAAAACATTAAATTCATGCATGCATGTGCTTCATATAAAAAGCTTAAGGAATCTTGAAGTTTTTGAGTTTTGTTCAGTTAGAGACCTAGATTGTCACTATCTGAGATATGTAGAGGCTATTTTACCTATTCAAATATTTTTAACTTTAAAACCCTACATTTTGGACTAGGAAACCCTCGCCCCTATATCCTAGCATCTTTTATCCAAATTTTAGTGGCAACACCATCTATTCGGTTTATGTTTGAATTTTCTCTAATTATGTAATGATTTATTCTGTAACAGCTATATTCTATCAATTTGAAGCATTTTTCATATAACATTAAGCATTTTTATTAAATTTAATTCTCTATTACAAATACTTCTAAATCCAATTTGTTTAATTTTTGCATTAGAAGGAAAATATCTTTCCTTTCAATATGTCTAATTAATTTGGAAAATATTCTCTTCTTTAAATTCCTTGGTTGATGTTTTATTTTGTTCCTTTGGTAACATTTTTCCAACCAATGATGAAGCTCATGTTTGTTCCTTTTCCAATATATCTCTTCCTAGAAAATATATCTTGGCACAAGAGGATGAAATAATTGGCAACTTCCTTAGCACTACCTTACATACCCTTCATTCACCAAACATTCCTCTTGGTAATATGACAAGTATAAATGAAGAATTTGTATGCAAATCCCACCCAACAAGCTTAGACACAAATCACAATCTCCCCACACAGCTTACATTCCCCATCTCCACCAAGAATCCATGAAAACTATCATACCATCACTTGATATGTTTTATTTCTCTCACAAGGAGAGCTCTTTACAATTAATCTCTTGATATTTTCTTATAAATAAAAATGATTCCCCTCAACATCATATTCCATCATGTAACATAGATTGAAATCCTTGAAAAAGAGTTGAACCTCCTTTCCATACCAATAATGATGCTTCTTCCCAAAGATTTAATACATCCCATTTGAACCAAATTAATAACATGCCTTTTGATTTGGAGACACAATATGGCCATGGTTTTCAAATTCTTTCTAAACAAGGATTCAACACAAATGATTTAGAATATAATGAACAAGGAGTTAAGGTTTCTGCAGATCTCACATCATCTTTCTCCATAAAAGGAATATGTTTCCAACATCCTCTCCCTCCACCCTTGTATGAAACATTTATTCCATCCTCTACCTCACCATCAAAATTTTAGTTGCATGAAGTGGGATTACTTCTTCTTTCACACCCTTTATTTGAGATAGAACAAATGTTATGAACATTTCTTGAAGTTGGATTAATCACTCTTCCTCCACCATGTGAAAGAAAACAAACCAAACAAGCATAACAAAATTCATCTTTATGTGAATATCACTGAGTGTTTAGACATTTTACTAATGATTTTCATGCCTCAAAAAGAGAAATACAAAAACACCTTCAACATATGCTATCATTTAACTACCTATTGAAATATTGTTTAACATAGAGATTTACCATTATATTGATCCTTCCAATATAATAAGTTAGATCCTCTGGTTTTTCTCCTCCCTATGTGGTATTTGTAGCCATACGTAAGTGCTCATTTCCATTCATGGTGTAGCACCCCTCCATTTTGCTCTTTTGATCAAACAATGTTCTTCTTCGTTATGTTTTGTTTTCTATTAGTAATTTGACTATGGTACTCGATTACTATTCGATCGCTAACTGTAAAGCGATGTGATGCTATATTTGATGTGATGGTATTTTATTCTGATGTTATCTTAATGAGATGCTTTAGATTAGCATAGAGGATATTTGAATTAATGTTGTTTTTTGCCTTTGATTAGATTATTGATGTTAGATTCGTAAGTTTTGTAACAATGTATTGGTGAAGGGGATGGAATGGCACCACTCGCTTGCGAGTGCCCTACGATTCCACAATTTCCTCTTCACGGTGTGTTTTATTATGATATATATGCATGTTCGATATACTCTTTGGTTGCAGGTTTACAGGTACAGGACATCGACTCCAGTTGGTTCTGTAGGTTTGAGCTTGTTCATTGCTCAACGGTATTTGATTGGGAGATAGTAGCTAGGTTTTTCGTGTCAAGTCATCACCTTGGTCATAGTGTATCATTGGTTTTAAGTCGGGTTCGGTTGCTTTAATGTTATTCAATTTCACCTTGATATTATTTAATTACAAGTTGAAAAAGGTAAATAAATGACATTAAATATTTAAGTTGTTTATTAAATTAATTTGGTTTATTATGTTAGCAGATGTTATTTAATTAATTAATTAATTAAATTTAATTAGTAAAATAATTTAATCTTTGGATTATATTTATTTTAGTGAATTAATTAAATTAATTGAATTGAATTAAGTTATTTTAGAATTGATAGATATTTTGTTTGAAAATTGACAAATGTTTGATTTTGCATTTTTTTGGATAATTTGAATGCAAAAAGAAGTTTGAAGATATTTTCTGTTTTTTTGTTTTTCAAAAATTTATGTTGGTGGTTGAAAGAGATATTTTATTTTCATGGAGTTTTTGGCTATAACCATGAAAATTGAAAGAAAAGAAAAAAAAGAAAAGGAGAAAGAGGAAGGATTCTGGTTTTGGATTTTAGATTGTGGAGAAACTTTGTTGATTTGCTTGGAAGGAGCTAGAATTTGTGGAAGAATCATTGCACCATTTGGCATCCTCTCAGGCTTTTGGAAACTAGGTTTTTTTTGGTTATTAATTTGATTTCATTTTTGAAAAGATTCATAGATTTATATGTTGTTGGAAAAAAAAAACTTTGTTTGAATTGAAAGAAAAACCCATGTGAAATCTTAAAGAAAATTTTGGAAAAATTTCTATTGGGGGAGATTTAAACTCTTGGAAAAAAAAAATCATTGTTCTTTCTTTTTTAGATTTAAATTGGAAAAAGCTCTGTATTCAAACTGTTTCTCTCAAAAAAATTGGGTTTGGCTATAGATGATTATTTCTGGAAATTATTTGCTCTTCTAGATCTATAATTTTGAATAAAATTGAATATATATATATATATATATATATTTCATGGTGAAATGTTGTTTAAAAAAAAGAAAAAGAAAAACCCTTTTATTTGGGCAGATTTCAAAATCCGCATGGTTACTTTAAAAAAAAAAATTGAAAGATTTTTTTTTTTTGAAAATGCTGGTTTTGGGAAAGGGCTCACCCCCACACCCCCATTGAGGCATTAGGGGAGCCATGCCCAACCCCCTCTCCACCCCAAACACAGGGGCTTCTGGAAACACACGCTCTCATGGGGGCATGCTTCACATAGTCCCTAAACGGCTGCTTCAAGAAACCCTCAAGAACTTTTCAATCCTGACTTTAAAATATATATATATATATATATATTTTATATTTTATATCATATTTATATAATATTAAAATATTTAATATATATAAATAATAAAATATATATTTAATATTTATATATATTTATATAATATATATATTAATATATTTAAATATATATAATATATATATATATATATATATATATATATTTGTGTAAATATGAAAATATATATATTTAAATATATATATATATAATTGAGGAATTTAAAATAATATGTTTTAATAGAGGAATTAATTATTTTTTTTAAATGATTTATTTTGAAAAGAAGAAATGGTTATTTTTAAAATGATATATTCTGAATAGAAGAAGTAACTGTTTTATTTTATTATTATTTAAAAGCAATTAAGGAATTGATTATATGGTTTAAATTTCCTCCTTTGTCTGAAAGAGACATTAGTAAATTAGTTTTATTGAGGCAATAAACTACTGAATTTTATTAAGGGAAGTGGATTTAGGAAATCCAAAAGTAGATTTAATTCCTGTTTAAATTGCTCTTTTAAACGTAAATTTCTTATGTTTTCGCTTTGGTAGAACTGTTTAGAAGAGTTAATAAGTCTTCTAGATGGGGTTTTTAAATATTTGGGGTGGTCATAGTATGATACTCAGCCTTTGAATTGCCTTGGGTAGTGTGTATAGTTCTATCTAGTTAATTACCCGGTTATCACGAATAGGGATGTATTGCTTTTATATTTTGGATAGGGATTTAAATCCTTAAGTCGCACTAGTTTACCCTTGGGATGTGGAGTCGTTCCATGTGTTGTCTTAGAGGAGTGGCTTTCAATGAGGGCCGACACACAAAGTGGTGCTAGAGTAACTCATTGTGAGTTAGTTAATCCACAGATAATGTAAATAAACTTATTAGAAGAATAGGTAGTATCAAACACTTAATAAGAGTAATTGTGCCTCACTCATGGATGCAAGGGATTGTATAGACTTGGGATGGGACGAGAAGGCTTGGAATGGAAAGATCATTAACTTGTCTCTACGAGAGATAATTGATTCTGCATTGGTTTGCATGAGGGGTCGGGAGTCATTAGAGGTTTTCAGGAGATCCTGAGATGGGGGTCAGGGCCTAAGAAGACTTACCAGGATATCCCATGTAGCATTGTGATGACACTTCTCCTAAGTCAATAGTATGTTTGTATTAGTGATACCATTGATTTGTTAACTCTGGAAACATTGTAACCATTGTGTTAGTGTCATATTTGTATTTGTTTAAGTGTAGTTATGTTTTAGCCTGTGTCTAGAGGTAGATGGTCTTGTCTAGGAATCCTTGTTACTATCTCCTAGCATGGGGGGTCGGCCTTTGGGTACCACTTGGTTGGGTGGAACGTGCACCTTACTCCATTGGGTTTTCTTCTTGTTTGTGTTGACAAGATTTTCAATTGGAGAGCTCGTGGGATCTAGTTACATTACATGCTTATTTTCATTTCAGTTGATTCTTGTAATTTATTACCCCTCATTTGTAATCAAGGTGGAAGATTGTAATTTGTAATATCGCTTATTGGTTCTACCTCATTCAGGGAATGAGAGATGTAATCTTCTTGACATATTATTGGTATATGCAATCTTATTGTATCTCTTATGGTTATGATGTAATTTATCATGTATGAAATGTATGTGTTCTTAATTTCTTAAGTAGATAAATGTTTGAATTCAATTGTGTTGTATGTTTGGGTTTTAAAGTAATCTCAGTCTCGTAACATTAGAGATTGTTGGCAATCGGTAGTGAACTTGCATGTTAATTTTACTTTAAACAAAAAAAATTGTGTGTTTGAGTAGTTAATTGCAAATTCCTCTAGGGTTACATGGCGTGGAGTTACACATGGTATCAATGCCCGGGTTTAAACACTAGGTACTCTGGGATAATGATGAACCCATTAAGCTTTTAGTTGTATAGGTTTTAATTTGTGTACCTTACCTAATACCTTGGTGTGTCTGTGCAGGATTATACCTCTCAGATGTGAAAGAGGTAGAGGGTGAGGAAGTGGCCGTGTAGGCGGTTGCGATGGGAGTCAACATGACTCTCCTCCTCATGTTCCACTTATTCTGGATCATGAGGAACACCAATTATCATAGAATGCCCCAAGGGGCAGTGACTGACAATAGAATCCTCTAGGGATCGAGGCTACATGCAGGGCACTTGAGGAGGCATTGGTGCTCCTTGAATAGAGGCAGGCCGAGGTTCAGGGTAATCGTGGTGAGAGGGGATTTCCATCTTAGTCAGAGGCGCATATGAGAGATTTACTCAAGGCATGAGCACCATTGTATGATGGAGCAGGCACTTGGTTAGAGGCTGAGACTTGGGTTATAGACCTCGATAGGTGCTTTGCTATGCACCTTTATGACAATAATACCAAAGCATGGTGCGCTATCATGCATTTGTGAGGGTTCGCATCCACATGGTGGAGGCTAGAGGAGTAGAAGCTCCATATAGATATTAACTCAGTGTCCTAGGAGATTTTTCTAGAGCGGTTCAAAGCTCGTTTCCTATCTAACCACTAGCGTCAGCGTTGAGGCCATGAGATTCATGCCTTGCGTCAGCTAGCCTTGACAGTTGAGAAGTATGAGCAATGCTTCTATGAGCTCAAGTAGTTTGCAAGTATAGGAGACGATGAGGGGATGTTGGTTCACTACTTTGTCAGGGGCTTGAAAGCCCGTCTTAGCTGAGGTGTGAGGGTTTTCGAACCCAAAACCATGGAGACAGCAGTGGAGAAAGCACGTCTAGTAGAGGAGAATCTGGCCATGGCACTGGGAGGCCACATGGGCGTTCAGATCAGCAATAGTTCAGTAGCAGGGTCTAGTGTACGAGGGGGTCAGACTCAGAGAGATGAACCTCCTAGGTCTCAGTAGGGACCTTCGTAGAGTGGTCAGTAGTAGCAGGTTTCACAGGGGAAACGTAAAGGTTTCCAGTAGAGGTAGAGGGATAGGAACTGGAGGCATATGAAATGCTTCAGCTATGACCAACCAACACAGAGTTCTCAGTCCACTTTCAGGGGTAGTGTGCAATAGTCTAGCACACCACCTAAAGGCAGGGGCTATGGTAGAGGTATTGGATGTTTCGCATTTGGCCAATAGGGTCATATAGCTAGAATGTGTCCTAACAGGGGAACATCTAGATTTTCACAGGGACTAGTGACATCTAAGCCGATAGTTGGGGATGCAAGCAGATGGCATCATGTTTTCATAGCGGTTGATAACCACAAGGTAGAGCATCAAGGTACCGTCGTTGAGATATTTGGTATGTTGTTGGGTAACCCAATTACCATTTTGTTTGATTCTGGAGCATCAGACTCTTTCATTTCTTCTTCCGCGGTGATGCGATGTAGACTGGGGGCAATAAGGCAAGTTGATAGGTGACAGGTTGAGTTAGCCTCGGGTGCAAAAGTCATATCACATTCCCTTGTACCAGAATGCAAATTGGAGGTTGGACCTCTCCATACTACTATGGACCTCTGAGTTATTCCATTGGGTTCTTATGATGTGGTCATAGGGATGGATTGGTTACAGGTCCAAAGTGCAGTCATAGATTGTCGACGTAAGTTGATTCGATGCATTGAGGCATTTGGCAAAGAGGTAGAGATAGTGGGAGTTCAGAGGCCGATTTCCTTAAGAGTCATCTTAGCTATGCAGTTGAGAAGGTGTGTGCAATAAGGTTGTCAATTATTCACTATTACAGTGGATGATTTCAATTTAGGAGATGGAGAAGATAAAGTCTCTCTCGATAGTCACCCCATTCTTCAGGAGTATTTTGATGTCTTTCCAGACCAGATTCCAGGGATGCCACCTCAGAGATATATAGACTTCAAGATAGACCTTGTACCTAGATTAGAACTCATTTCACGAGCTCCTTATCATATGACCACCCAAGAGCTGAAAGAGCTTTGCTTGCAGCTTGAGGAGTTGTTAGCAAAGGCCTTCATTTTCCCTAGTGTTTCTCCATGGGGAGCACCAGTTATCTTCATGAAGAAGAAGGATGGTTCACTTCGGTTATGTATTGATTACCGACAGTTGAACAAAGTGACTATCAGGAATCGATATCCACTTCCTAGGATTGATGATCTATTCGATCAGATCAAGGGTGCCACAATCTTTTCAAAAATTGATCTTAAGTCGGGATATCATCAGTTTCATATCTTCGACTCAGACATCCATAAGACAACGTTTCAAATGCGATATGGTCATTATAAGTTCACAGTAGTACCATTCAGGTTGAGGAATGCACCCTTTGTGTTCATGAGTTTGATGAATAGGGTATTTTGTATGTACTTAGATAGATTTGTCCTTGTGTTCCTTGATGACATTTTGATATACTCTAGGATAGTGGAAGAGCATGAGGAACATTTACGGTAGGTATTACAGTGCCTATGGGATAATCAACTTTATGCTAACCTGTCGAAGTGTGAATTATTCAAGACTGAGATCCAGTACCTTGGTCATGTGATCTCAGGGGAAGGTATTTTAGTGAATCCTACAAAGATCCAAGCGATCTCAAATTGGCCTGTGCCCACGAATTTGGTAGAGATATGTAGATTTATGGGGCTAGTGGGTTATTACAGTCATTTTGTGCACAACTTTTCAAGGATAGGGCATCCTATCACCTCCCTTCAGAGGAAAGGGAAGAGGTTTTTATGGTCAAAGCAATGCGAGGCAACATTTCAGAATCTTAAGGAGAAGCTAATCAGTACACCAATACTTGCAATACCTGATCTGACTGGGGACTTTGTATTCTATACAGATGCATCCTTGGAGGGATTAGGAGAAGTGTTGATGCAGGAGGGTCGTGTCATTGCATATGAGTCACGAAAGCTCAAGGATCATGAGCTGAACTACCCTACGCATGATCTTGAGTTGGCGGCATTTGTTCATGCATTGATGAGATGGAGACATTTTCCTTCTTGGCCATAGGTTTGAGTTGCACAGTGATCATAGAAGCCTTCAGTATATTTTCACGCAGCCCAACCTTAATGCTAGGAAGAGGCGTTGGATGGAGTTTCTTTGTGAATATGACTTTGAAGTGAAGTATATCCAGGGAAAGGAGAATGTCATAGCTGATGCACTCAGTAGACGGAGACATGAGATATCTGAGTTGACTCTTGTTGTAGATTTGTGGAGTCAGATTCTTTCTATCCTTCCAATGGATAGTTGGTATCCGGAGGTTAGGATAGAGATAGAGGCAGGAAGACCTCTTGAGGGTAGCTATTTAGGATATTCTTTGGATCCAAATGGGATATTGAGGCACATGGGACACATATACATTCCTTCATTAGGTGATCTTCACACCTTGGTTATGACTGAGGCACACTATGCACCTTACTCAGCCCATCCAGGGGTGAAGAAGATGCATGCAGATCTGTGTCAGTTATATTTCTGACCAGGAATGAAGCGCGACATTGTCGATTATGTGTCAAGATATCTAGAGTGTCAGCGGGTGAAGGTTGAACACCAGCATCCATCAGGGATTTTGCAACCACATTTAGTACTAGAGTGGAAGTGGGATATAATCTCATTGGATTTCATTGTTGGTTTACCCAACTCTTCGAGATGACATGATGTGATTATGGTGATAGTTGATAGGTTGACGAAGGTAGCACACTTCTCACCTTGCGCTCTTCTTATAATGCATCATCTATAGCCAGAGTGTTCATGGAGGACATAGCGAGGTTACATGGTATTTTGTGTCGGATTATTTCTGATAGGGATCCAGTGTTCACCTCATCTCTTTGGACTTCATTACAACATGCAATGGGGACACAGTTGAACTTTAGTTCAACTTATCACCCAAAGACAGATGGACAGACTAAGAGGGTCAATTAGATCTCTGAGGATATGTTGCGTATGTATGTGATGGACCAGAAGATACGATGGGAAGACTATATCTATTTGGTAGAGTTTTCTTACAATAACAGCTTCCAGAGTTCTATTGGCATGCCTCCATTCTAGACATTGTATGGGCAACCATGTCATAGTCCCTTGAGTTGGGATCAACTAGAGGATAGAGTAATTTTGGGTCCTGAGATGTTGCAGGATATGGAGCAACAGGTGGTTCGAATTAGAGAGAATTTGGTGGCAACTCAGGATAGGCAGAAGAAGTATGCGGATGTGCATAGGGTGGATCAGCAGTTTTCTATTGGTTATAGAGTCTTCTTGTGGGTGCGTCCACAAAAGAGTCCAATCTTTTATGGAAAGGGCTCGAAGTTGGTGCCTCGATTTTTTGGACCCTTCAAGATACTTGAGAATATTGGTCTAGTTTCTTATCGGCTTGCTTTACCTCCCAGTCTCTCGTGTATTCATGATGTATTTCATGTATCTGTTCTTCAGTCATACCATCTAGACATTTCTCATGTCCTTGATTGGAATGCTTTATAGGTAGAGGACGGGCAACTGGCTTTGGAGACCATGGCCGCAACGGAGCGCAAAAAGCTCGCTCTTTGAGGGTGAGATATTAATCAGGTTAGGTTCCAGTGGGATCCTAGGGATGATACGCCATCCACTTGGGAAGATGTAGCTAGAATGAGGGAGCTCTATCCCTATTTGTTTGTAGGCTTCCAGGAGTAAGCCTGACCCTAGGGGGGGAGGATGTAGCATCCCTCCATTTTTCTCTTTTGATCAGACAGTGTTCTTCATCATTATGTATTGTTTTCTATTAGTATTTTGACTATGGTACTCAGTTACTATTTGATCGCTAACTATAAAGCGATGTGATGTTATATTTTGATGTGATGGTATTTTATTATGATGTTATCATTATGACATGATTTAGATTAGCATAGAGGATATTTGAATTAATGTTGTTTTTTGCTTTTGATTAGATTATTGATGTTAGATTCATCAGTTTTGTAACACTGTATTGGTGAAGGTGACGAAATGGAACCACTCGCTTGCGAGTGCCCTGTGATTCCATGATTTCCTCTTTACGGTGTGTTTTATTATGATATATATGCATGTTCGATATACGCTTTGGTTGTAGGTTTATAGATATAGGACATCGACTCCACCTGGTTCCGCAGGTTTTAGCGTGTCCATTGCTCAATGGTATTTGATTGGGAGATAGTAGCTAGGTTTTTTGTGTCAAGTCATCACCTTGGTCATAGTGTGTCATTGGTTTTAAGTCAGGTTCAATTGCTTTAATGTTATTCAATTTCACCTTGATATTATTTAATTGCAAGTTAAAAAAGGTAAATAAATGGCATTAAATATTTAAGTTGTTTATTAAATTAATCTAGTTTATTATGTTAAAAGATGTTATTTAATTAATTAATTAATTTAATTTAATTAATAAAATGATTTAATCTTTGGATTATATTTATTTTAGTGAATTAATTAAATTAATTGAATTGAATTAAGTTATTTTAGAATTGATAGATATTTTGTTTGAAAATTGAAAAATGTTTGATGTTGCATTTGTTTGGAGAATTTGAATGCAAAAAGAAGTTTGAAGATATTTTCTATTTTTTTTTGTTTTTCAAAAATTTATGTTGGTGGTTGAAAGAGATATTTTATTTTCATGGAGTTTTTGGCTATAACCATGAAAATTGAAAGAAAAGAAAAAAAAGAAAAGGAGAAAGAGGAAGGATTCTGGTTTTGGATTTTAGATTGTGGAGAAACTTTGTTGATTTGCTTGGAAGGAGCTAGAATTTGTGGAAGAATCATTGCACCATTTGGCATCCTCTCAGGCTTTTGGAAACTAGGTTTTTTTTGGTTATTAATTTGATTTCATTTTTGAAAAGATTCATAGATTTATATGTTGTTGGAAAAAAAAAACTTTGTTTGAATTGAAAGAAAAACCCATGTGAAATCTTAAAGAAAATTTTGGAAAAATTTCTATTGGGGGAGATTTAAACTCTTGGAAAAAAAAAATCATTGTTCTTTCTTTTTTAGATTTAAATTGGAAAAAGCTCTGTATTCAAACTGTTTCTCTCAAAAAAATTGGGTTTGGCTATAGATGATTATTTCTGGAAATTATTTGCTCTTCTAGATCTATAATTTTGAATAAAATTGAATATATATATATATATATATATATATATATATATATATATATGTATATATATATATAAAGAGTATATATATATATACATATATATATTTCATGGTGAAATGTCAGTTTAAAAAAAGAAAGAAAACCCTTTATTTTTAAGCAGATTTCAAATCCATAGGGTTTGTTTAAAAAAAAAAATTGAAATAAAATAAATAAATTGAAAACGTGAGCTTTGGGGTTGTTGGGGCTCACCTCACCACCGCCATGGGAGGTGTGGGGAGCTATGCTTGGCTCTCCACACAGCCATGCTCAACAAGTTATTGTGAAAACATTTCATGTAAATGGGGTGGACTGTTTTCACATAACGCCTCCTCAAAATTTAGCGCCAAGCCAAGAAACCCGTGACCTAACTTTTCAATTTGACTTTAAATATATATATATTTAATACTCATATATATAAATAATAAAAATATATATAATATATATATATATATTTATATATATATATATTTGTGTATATACGAAAATATATATATTTAATTGAGGTTTTAAATAATGGCATGTTTTAAATGTAATTGAGGAATTTAAAATAATATGCTAATACTAGAATTATTGGTTTTATTTTAAAATAATATATTTTGATAGAACAAATATTTGATCTTAAAATAATATGTTTTAATAGAGGAATTAATTGTTTTTTTTTTTTTAATGATTTATTTTGAAAAGAAGAAATGGTTATTTTTAAAATGATATATTCTGAATAGAAGAAGTAACTGTTTTATTTTATTATTATTTAAAAGAAATTAAAGAATTGAATATATGATTTAAATTTCCTCCTTTGTCTAAAAGAGACATTAGTAAATTAGTTTTATTGAAGCAATAAACTATTGAATTTTATTAAGGGAAGTGGATTTAGGAAATCCAAAAGTAGATTTAATTCTTGTTTAAATTGCTCTTTTAAACATAAATTTCTTATATTTTCGCTTTGGTAAAATTATTTAGAACGGTTAATAAGTCTTCTAGATGGGGTTTTTAAATATTTGGGGTGGTCGTATTATGATAGTCATCCTTTGAATTTCCTTGGGTAGTGCATATAGTTGTATCTAGTTAATTACCCGGTTATCACGAATGGGGATGTATTTCTTTTATGTTTTGGATAGGGATTTAATATCCTTAAGTCACACTAGTTTACCCTTGGGATGTGGAGTCATTCCACGTGTTGTCTTAGAGGAGTGGCTTTCAATGAGGGTCGGCACACAATGTGGTGCCAAGATAACTCATTGTGAGTTAGTTAATCCATAGATAATATAAATAAACTTATTAGAAGAATAGGTAGTATCAAACACTTAATAAGAGTAATTGTGCCTTGCTCATGGATGCAAGGGATTGTATAGACTTGGGATGGGACGAGAAGGCTTGGAATGGAAAGATCATTATCTTGTCTCTACGAGAGATAATTGATTCCGCATTGGTTTGCATCAGGGGCCGGGAGTCATTAGAGGTTTTTAGGAGATCCCGAGATGGGGGTCGGGGCCTAAGAAGACTTACCAGGATATCCCATGTAGCATTGTGATGACACTTCTCCTAAGTCAGCAGTATGTTTGTATCAATGATGCAATTGATTTGTTAACTCTGGAAGCATCGTAACCATTGTGTTAGTGTCATATTTGTATTTGTTTAAGTGTAGTTATGTTTTAGCCTATGTCTAGAGGTGGATGGTCTTGTCTAGGAATCCTTGTTACTATCTCCTAGCACAGGGGGTGGGCCTTCAAGTACCACTTGGTTGGGTGGAACGTGCACCTTACTCGGTTGGGTTTTCTTCTTGTTCGTGTTGATGAGATTTCTAGTTGGAGAGCTCATGGGATCTAGTTACATTACGTGCTTATTTTCATTTCACTTGATTTTTGTAATTTATTGCCCCTCATTTGTAATCGAGGTGGAAGATTGTAATTTTTAATCACGCTTATTGGTTCTACCTCATTCAGGGAATGAGAGATGTAATCTTCTTGACAAATTATCAGTATATGCAATCTTATTGTATCTCTTATGGTTATGATGTAATTTATCATGTATGAAATGTATGTGTTCTTAATTTCTTAAGTAGATAAATGTTTGGATTCAATTGTGTTGTATGTTTGGGTTTTAAAGTAATCCCAGCCTCATAAGCTTGGAGGTTGTTGGAAATGGGTAGTGAACTTGCATGTTAATTGTACTTTAAACAAAAAAAATTATGCGTTTGAGTAGTTAATTGCAACTTCCTCTAGGGTTACGTGGTGGAGCGTTACACATGGTGGTATAATCTTACGTGCAACCATACTTCCTCTATGGGATGCAACACGATAGTCTCTAACATGGTTGTCCTTGCCTATACACTTGGGGCGAAATGATAAATAATTTTTTGAGGTGTGCATTCTTCTCGAGAAACCCTCTTGAAGATCCCCTCTCTCGTCTAGTTTCCCTTTCTTTCCTTGAAATATTAGCATAGCAAGTACATACTAAAATTTTAAGGGGGGCATATCACCCTATTCATTTTCATACATCCACAAATTGGCATCTAGTGGGATTTGACTTATTAATGCACCCACTTGGTGGTGGTGGAATTTGTAATACCCCCAAGATGTTAGAATTTTTTCCCTCATGATGATATAAATTTATGTGCTCCCTAAGGCATGATTACCAATTTATCCCCTATGACATTAAATATTTATGTTCTCCTTGAGGCGTGATTATCAAACCATGGAAATCCACATACCTATAATTATCTAGCTTGCTAGTCTATGAATTTGAACATTTTATATAGACACCTAGCATAACACAACTTTCTATCCAGTAGATCCATGTGTCTCATGAGTAAACTAGCATAACATAACTTTCTAGCCTTATGAGACCTATCACTTATTAATTTTACATGGACACATAGCATAAAACAATTTTCAAGCCAATAGATCCATGTGTCTCATGAGTAAACTAGCATAACACAACTTGCTATCCTTATGAGACCCATCATTTATAAATTTTACATGGACACCTAGCATAACACAACTTGCTAGCCAATAGATCTATGTATCTCAAGAGTAATCTAGCAGAACACAACTTGCTAGTCTTATGATAACTTCATCATTTTATCATTTTAGAAGTGTATATTGTATATTTAAAGGATGGCATATTGAGATAAAATTTCATACTAAGGTATTCCTTACCTTGTTGAATCAAATATTTTAGTGTACTAACCTTGTTTTTATATCTTATTTCATGCATATCATATTTTAATTCATTTATGCTTCATGTTTGTTGCATGTTTGCTTCATGTATTCCTTACATATGCTAGGTGCATTCCTTGTATTATTCTTGTATTCCTTGTATGCCTCGTGTATTTTGTGTATGATTTGTATATTACTTTGTTTGCATTATGTTTTCATTGCATTTTCATATTATTTTCCATTATGTTTTCTTTGTATCTTCATTGTGTATTCCTTGTGTTTTGATTATCACATGTCTTTTTTTGAATTATGTCTTACATGTGTGTACATTCTTTTATCTTGGTATTGTTGTTTAGTAGGATTTGAGCCTAGAGGGTAGTGCATTCCCTAGTTTAGTGTAATCTTACCTCTTCAATGTTTCGATGAAAGGACCCTTTTCGGCTTCTCATTACTTTAGTGTACTAAAGTGGGGGATAGATATATCATTGTGTAGACACGTAAAATATACATGCACCTAATCCTGATCTTACTAACACCATTTCATCTTGAATCATCTCCTTTTCTAGTCATTTAATTGAATAATTTGTATTTGATTAAACTCATCACTCTTCATCTTTTAATTAAATACATCAATTTTATTTAATTAATTTTTAATCCCCCTTTTAATTAAATAAATCATTTTATTTAATTCATCCCTAAAGTCATCTCATTTAAATTAAATAAATCTTTATTTGGTTTAAATCCAACATCATCCTCCTTTAATTAAATAAATCAATCTTTATTTAATTAAATCTTAAATCATTATTCTCTCAACTTTGATTTATTTAAATCTTAAAATCTAAGTCAAAATGGTCAAATCAGCTAATCCCCCTCTTAATTAATCAATTCATGATAAATGCTAATCCTAATCACTCCAATCCTCAAGATTTTGCAACTTGCACAATAAATCAATTTATTTGATTTATTAAATCATCAATTTTCATTCAAAATGGCATCTTTTGTGGAATATTCTTCCAATTCAAAAATCCCTCCAAAAGGGATGAGTACTTCCAACAAATCATTTAATTCCTCTTACATGTCCTTGGCATTGAGCCAAGTGATATTAACTCCATTTCCTTCTCCCTCCAACATGTCATATTCAAATTTTAAATTTGAATCTCATGGCATTTATCATGCACATTGACCAAAATGTGCACAACCTTCAACTATTCACATCTTGACAAGTGGCACTTGGCCATTGGATGCTAAATGATCCCACATTGCTCAATTTCACTCTTTCTTCCAATTTAGAAATCTATAAATGAGAGACTCTTCCTCTCATTCTAACATCCACAATTTGAGTAAACTTATTATACTCAATTTCATCTCCAAGCATAGCCATTTTTTATCTATTTTTATCAAGTTTTTAGCTAGGTTATGCAAGAATTCAACCATCAGGTGGATCAATCATCATCAAGCTTACAAAGGATTTGGGAAATGGCTAATTTCGACACACCAATTGGCACCAACTCCCCCATGGGATCAAGAGTTTGCATGCTTAATTAGGATTTTACTTATCTGTCCATGTTTTATTCTTCATTTTCTTATTTTGAGCATTGTAAATGGATTTCATGGGGAATCCTTGTTTTATCTTGCATATGAACTCACTAATGTGTTTTTTTGTTGTCTTTGTGTAGGAATAGGATTGGGGTTCACATTTTGGTGCTAGGAGGGCTGAGTTGGAGAAATTCCTCATATTTTTCCAAAATTCCGTGGTTTTTTGACATTTTTTTGTGCCTACAAGAAATTGCACCGCTCACAATCCCATGACGCCATATTGCACCGCTGTCAGACAGGCGACGCTATATTGCACCATGCAAAACTCCAAACTCCACCACATCTGCTTTCCCACCTACAAATTTCAAAATTTTAAACTGCGTCACTCTCCAAACTATGCTGCATATCGATATAGCACCGCCTTTGTGCTCTCTGCCTATTGCAGAGCACCACACTTAGTCAAAATGTGGTGCTATATTGCACTATTGTATTTCTAAACTCTGCTACATTTTCTAATTGCACCGCTGGAGTTGGGTAAAAGGTAGATTTCTTATTTTTTTAAACATTTTTTGTGATGCAAGAACTTCCCAAGGTCATAACTTTTGACTCGGATGTGGATTTTGGCTGAAATTTTACAAGCGGTTTTGTTATGAGGTGGCATGTGGATTCCACCCAATCTTAAACAGGTTGGTGGCCATTTTTCCATATTTCTGGGGCTTCAAACTTTCATCTTGACCCTCAAAATGACAATTTAGTGTTTTTTTTTTCTAATTTTATAAAAGTTGTTTTTGTTAATAACTCGAAGTTCATGTTTTGAATTTAGGATGTTAGTTGGCACTTCATCCTATCTTACCTTTAGAAATTTTTTGGAAAAAAATAGGACTCTCAAAGTTATGCATGCAAAATTACCAAAAATGAAAAAATCTAACAATTGTTGAAATCTACCAAAAAAGGAAATTTTCTTGATCAAAAGTGAAGGAAGGAAAAACGAAGTCCAAGGCTTCTTTATGAATTTATCATCTCATTGTATCAAGTGTTTTTAAACACTTTGGGAGAACTTATAATCCCTTTCTAAGGATTTTTTAACTTTTATGCTCTTAAGAAACACTAAATTTCTTTTGGGTCCTAAAAAGAACATTACAAATCTTTAATTTTTTTGCAAACAAATTGTTAAAATGAACCTTAGAAACAACTTACTAGATTTGGTTTAAGGTTAACAATTGAACAAGGAAAATCCCACATTTGAATTGGTGCTATAAAAACAATTCACTTTTGCTTTGTGGACTTAAAATAAACAAGTTTTGTTTTGTTTCGTAATTATATACTCAAAGTAATATCATCAAAAGGACGTATGCACTTCTCTCGTGCCTCAGGACGATCTTGAGAATCAAAATCTCTTTTAGTGATATTAAGTTGAGTAAACTAATTGCCTCCACATTTCATTTTTGGATTAAAATTGAACCAATCTTGCGAGTGTGAGCGTGGTATATTGGGAGTGTTCTCCCTTTGTTTTTCAACGAAGGTCGATTGAACTAAGGGATATGCTTGCTCACTTTTGTTTATCTTAGAGGGCCTGACTTGTGGGAAAAAGTAATCACCTAAGGGAACAACCCAACCGGGAACACGCTAAAGCCAAACGACTTCCAACCGGTATATAAGTGTGGATTCTCGAAGAAAGTTCAAGAATCGCGAGGATTGTTCTGACGAGAAGGGCAATAATGGTCTCTCGCCGCATGGATGGTCCCCCATGAATGGAATGCCCACATTAAAACCCATTGTTTAGCAAATTACAAAATCCTAAACTATTTTTTGGTGCAAAATGTCATGTCCTTTGAAGCCGCCCCACATATCCATGCAATTTTGTTGTAGAGATGAAAAGTATGCCATGGGAGATTCATGGGTACTGATGCTTGGATGACTCAAGAAGCGAGTGCACTGTAAGAGGGAGCCTGTGTGGTCAAGAATCTAATCATCCACACTGAATATGCATAGCTGGATTTATCCAAGTGGGATCCCAACAAATATTGTCTCTTCATCCTAGGATTGTACATGTTCTTGGAGTCGAAAACACATTGGTTTGATTGGAAACATTCAAAAACAAACATCCACAAAATCTTTAAATTTCAAAACCTTTAGGAGGGGCAAATACCTTTGACCAAATCCAAGTGTTGTTGCTTTCCCTAGGGATTTTATCCTTAGAGGTCTCTAAGCATTTGGATTTACATCATAATTTTCTCATACTAAAGTCAACCTAGGAAATTATGCTCTTGAAACCTTGATTTTCACATAATGGACCTTGTGAGATGAAAAGGAATTGAGACATAGACAATCAATTTGAAAAGCATAATCAAGAAAGTGTTTGTGGTAAAAAAGAACCAAACCTAAGTAAGATAACAAACAATTGAACCACACATGTGCTTGGCCCCTTTTGATTCATTTGGTTTTCATGCAAACATTGGTCTTTTGGTTTGAACCACTCCTAGGGAAAAACACGTTTCTTCAATATACTGGTCTAGTAAACAAGTCCTCTTAGGTTCATCTAGGATCAAGTCAAACACTTCATCAATCTAAACATTTATCAAAATCTCATCTCACCAACAAACTCTTGGGAACTTTGAAAACATTACTTATGCTAGACTTTTAGGAAAAATCAACATCACCTTGTTTGACTTAACACACTTAGTCAAATTATCAATCCTCTTGAGAGAATTTACCTCTAGGGTAACACAACTTCCTAAGGTTTACAAGTTCAAAATCACTTTGTTTTGCTTAACACACCTAGCCAAATTATCCTTTTGTGTACAAGTTTACTCTAGGATAACACAAATTCCTAGGGTTTACAAGTTCATTATCACTTTGTTTGGCTTAACACACTTAGTCAAATTATCCAATCCAAATTCACCTTGTTTGACTTAACACACTTAGTCAAACTATCATCAATCAAAATCAAATCAAATCAAGTCCTAAAGTCTAGCATTGATCCAAAGTTCCTAAAAGTTCAAACACCCATACCCCTCACCTTTTCATCCTTCATCTCATCATTGGTCCTAAACACCTTAGAGGTTCACTTTTGCAACAAGTCCAAAACACAAAATGGAAAATTCATTCAGTATCACATTGCAAGCAACCCAACAAGCACGGCTCAAGCTCAAGCCTAGCACCAGGCTCAACAGGCACAAGCACAATACTGGGCACAATTGCAAGCAATCCATCAACAAGTGTATCAACAAGTCCTGCAAGATTTCCAGGCACAACAACAAACACAAACATTACTCCCTCAACAAAGCTTGCAATAGATTCCCACCATAATCATTGAAAATGATTATCAAGATCCTTCAACCAATGATCATGTCTCTACATCAACTAATGAGTTAGAGGACATATCTCAATAATTTGTTCCAAAGCATGATCAACATCTTTCACCAAGGTCTAGCAATGATCCTTTCCAAAACATATGGACATCCTTTGACCTCATGACATTTGAGAAACTTCCTATTCCTAATAAAGATATCCAAGAACCCTTTGTAAGCAATCCATCCTTTGAAATTGACACATGTCAAGAACTTGATCCAAAGCATGTCGAAAGTAATTCCGAAATCATTTGAGATCAAGAATTTGTATCTCCAAGCTACTACAATGATATAATGGACACCCTCTTATCTATACAAGATGATCACATCCACATAGAACATACTCCTCCATCTACCCATGAGATGATTTCCTTGGATGGATATGTAGATGATCTTCATTCATAACAAGATTCTTTACTCTTGATATTATTACACAAAAAGAGTAGGATATTGATTCCTACAATCAAACTGAGTTGTCAACATTAGGATCGGATATATCCCAAATTTAGACTGAGGACATCATGTATGAAGATATCTAGTATCATCCACTCAAGGGAACAGGTCAGACAAATAAGGATATTTCGGAGTCAACAGAGCAACAAATTGAAATAACGTCATCTACAATGGTCATTTATTAAATGCATTCTAAACAAGGCATCTCAAAACAAGGAGCATAAAAGAAAAAATGTGCTACTATCACCATACTGGGGGAAACTTCATCTCAAGCAAATTTCAACATAGGGAGCATGAAGAATCATTATGATGAAACCAATGCCAATACTACAACCAGCCACATCACGAATCTTCATCCACCCATCACCCCATTCATGAATTGGGACCAACATCAAAAGGGATATTTGAATCAAATCATGAAGAACATTATCAAAGAAAAAGAAGCTAAGAATCATATCGGACAAATCAAATACACTTGGATAACAAAAAATACAAAAAAATATTATCCCTATCAAACCCCATTAGTCAAAAAAATTATGGGGAAAAATAAAAAGGGGGCAAGTATCCATAAAAGATATCCACAAAGGAAAAAGAAAGCTTCTCAAGCAACATACAAAGTATATCAAGCAGTTGGTCCTAATTCCATGCACACTTCCATATCCACCCATCATTGCTCATCTTCCCAAGTTTGGAGAGTCAAAGGTCCAAACTATCAACCAATCCATCTTTTATTCCTAAACACACTCCACCATCCCTACCTCCACACATAATATCCAATTCTCACATTGACCATGTGTTGGAAACGACCCTTCATCATAAGAATTCAAAAGGCACTCTATTGTGATGTGCATACAAAGACAAAGTTAACTCCAGTATCAACAAAGCAGATCATGAATCTCAAAAGTTGCATTCAAGTGCATGTATCTTGGCAAGGAAGCTTCTTCAAGAAGGATATCAGTGGCACATTATGATAGAAGCACCAATTTCAACACCACTAGGTGGTTCAGCATAAGCTTAAAATCTCTAAGAAAATACCAAAAAATATTAAAAAAATAAAAAAATAAAAAAAAAGGATTGAAAACAGTAAAGAAAAGATTCTCCTCTAGTGAAAACCGCATGGGCGGCGCTTTGGGAAAGTATAATGATGAAAACCTAGCAAACAAGCGTCATGTGTAGAATCAAGCATCTACATGTGCCAGTTCAGTTGAAAGCATCTTATTGCATCCATAATAAAGCCGACATTCCATCCATATTATCCGCTCATCCATGAACTATTTATCCAACCCATTGCCATCTATCTACCTTATCTTGATCTTGACAAATTTTGGTGCACACTTTACACTTGCTTATGGTAAACATCTTGACATGGGTCATTTTCATTGATCCTATCCTACCCAACGTTATCTAAGCCATGGACCACTATCCAAATGCGCATCCACCACGTGAACCCCTTATCTTATTGCAAGATAATCCTCGACATCCTTTGCATGCTTGTCATATTTATCCATCCACACACCTATCCAAGAATCTACCTATGGCATTCCATACATTGCTAGACACTAGGGGCAGATATTTGCATCTTGCTTCAGGAATAAATCTTGATACATATCCTCCAACTTATGTGGTGATCCAAACATTGGAAAATGTGAAATCAAATTGGTCAAGCATCTGTGAGAAAAAATCCAAATCACTAGCCCATGGCATATTTTTAAAAAAATATGTTCCTTATAAAGCTTTATCTTTCATCGAACATCAATCCAAACAATCAATATCAGTTGCATCTAATGTGTACTTCAGCATCGCATCAAATCATTGAAAACAATTTTATTCCAAGCCAAGCTTCAAAATCCTGATCAATCGAATCCAATCTATCATCATCTTGGGATATCCTTCTCAATCATTGTGTTGCTTAACACTACCCTTGCATTATTGTTTATCCTCAATAATGTTATCATCATGAATTATCATCATTCTTGTGTTTCTTAACACTATCCTTGCATTGTTGTGTATCCTCAACAATGTTATCATCATCAATCCATTGATCCAATCAATCAAACCTAGCTTGGTTTCCAACAAAATCCCAAAATAGAGTACTGATATCATATCCATATCCAAATCATCAAAATCATGTTGAAAATCTGAAAAATCAAAGTTGTATCAGTCTATCATCTTGCTGAACTACGTTGTCTCTGAGCTTGAACGTTGGCAAGGTTGATCTTTGATCATCCCTTGAGACATGTTAGGTCAGTCCTTTAGGCATCCATCATGATGGCAATCCGTTTGCTAATCTATTTCACACCCTAGGTCAGTCCTTTAGGCATTCATCACAATAATTTGGCAATCTGTTTGCCCATCTTTCTCATCATCAAATCAAGTATGTCACCAGTCAAACTACATGGAATTTGCATGTATAACATAGGCAAGGCTCATCTACGGATCAGCTCCCGAGACCCCTAGGATAGGTCTTTAAGTTAGTTTCTTTGTCATAAATCTTGAAAATCCAAAAACATTGAAAAATCCAAAAATCAAAAAAGCCTCAAAAAAATTTCAAAACATCAAAAACATCCAAATATCTGAAAAATCCAAAATGGTGCTTTCATCTCATCTCGCTTTCACCCGCGATTATCATCACTCATAATAAATCAATCAGCGCTTTCATCCTTTGGTAAGTCAATCGGAAGCAAGTCTAGCAGGTCCCAAAGTGAACACCCTAATCGTCAAAGTCTCATAGTCTAGGTCAGTAAGTAAGCAAGTTGATCAACTTGGAGCATCAATAGCTTATCATCAAATCAATCTCATCAAAACCCTGATCACAACATGTCCTAGGATGTATCCTTCCCACGATGGACATAAGCATCAAGTACCTTGCATTAGTGTAGTCTTGGCTAGCAGTATGAAGAACATTAGCTTGTTTTTTTACTTTATCTTGGTCTTTGTGACTTATCTTATTTTTGTGCTCATTCCACGGACCTCTTGATGATGCCTAAACAAAATAGGTTTAGAGAGAAAGGAATGGGGCAATGATCATTATCTTTTTATCTGCTATGCTTGTGGATTACTCTTGTAAAATAACTTGGTGAATACTTGCTTTGTTAGGTCCATCCTAGCAAGATTTTCGTATGTCAAGTGTGAACAATAATACTCCTATTTGTTTGTCGAGTCAAAGTCCATCACACTAGGTACAACACCATCTTGGGTCTTTATACCTTGATGCATCATACCTACGTGTGTTATCAAACATAAAGTAATTGGTCCTTTGAAAATCCCAACTCCTAGTAAGAAAATCATCATCATCATCATCATCATAGTGTAGGCTTGTTGGATCCTCCTTCCATCCATCTTATTCTTCTTATTCTTCTATCTTTACTAACATTTCTATCTAAAGTAGGTGTGAGATCTCAAAATATACATGAGGCTACCCATGGTCGATGACTGTCTATACATCATCAGAATTGTCTATGTCAAATATCCAACAATCTTTCTAAAGAATTATCTTTCATCCTCTGATCAATAGAACCACTCCTCTCACATTTTATCACAATCTCAATCATAAAATTGAAGATTTCCGCTCGTTCTCTTGAGGGGGCAATATACCATAATAATCCTTCCACTAGGGCAATAGTGGGGCATTCAAAACAATCAATAAATTTTGAACTTTGATCACAACAGTTTATTCTTTGAACCAATGCAACAAGTACATTGCTTCAAAAAGGGAAAAAATGTAGACACGTAAAAATGACATGCACCTAATCGTGATCTTACTAACACCATTTCGTCTTGAATCATCTCCTTTGCTAGTCATTTAATCGAATAATCTATATTTGATTAAATTCATCACTCTTCATCTCTTAATTAAATATATCAATTTTATTTAATTAATTTGTAATCCCCCTTTTAATTAAATAAATCATTTTATTTAATTAATCCCTAAAGTCACCTCATTTAAATTAAATAAATCTTTATTTGGTTTAAATCCAACATCATCCTCCTTTAATTAAATAAATCAATCTTTATTTAATTAAATCTTAAATAATTATTCTCTCAACTTTGTTTATTTAAATCCTAAAATCTAATTCGAAATGGTCAAATCAGCTAATCCCCCTCTTAATTATTCAAATCTTGATTAATGCTAATCCTAATCACTCCAATCCTCTAGATTTTGCAACTTGCACAATAAATAAATTTATTTGATTTATTAAATCATCAATTTCCATTCAAAAGGGCATCATTTGTGGAATATTCTTCCAGTTCAAAAATCCCTCCAAAAGGGATGGGTACTTCTAACAAGGCATTTAATGCCTCTTATATGTCCTTGGCATTGAGCCAAGTGACATTAACTCCATTTCCTTCTCCCTCCAACATGTCACATTCAAATTTCAAATTTGAATCTCATGGAATTTATCATGCACATTGACCAAAATGTGCACAACCTTCAACCATTCACATCTTGACATGTGGCACTTGGCCATTGGATGTTGAATTATCCCACATTGCTCAATTTCACTCTTTATTCCAATTTTGAAATCTATAAATGAGAGACTCTTCCTCTCATTCTAACATCCACAATTTGAGTAAACTTATTATAGTCAATTTTATCTCCAAGCATAGCCATTTTTTTAATCTATTTTTATCAAGTTCTTAGCTAGGTTATGCAGGAATTCAACCATCAGGTGGATCAATCATTATCAAGCTTACAAAGAAGTTGGGAAATGGCTAATTTTGACACACCAATTGGCACCAACTCCCCCATGGGATCAAGATTTTGCATGCTTAATTAGGATTTTACTTATCTTTCCATGTTTTGTTCTTCATTTTCTTATTTTGAGCATTGTAAATGGATTTCATGGGGAATCCTTGTTTTATCTTGCATATGAACTCACTAATGTGTTTTTTTGTTGTCTCTGTGTAGGAATAAGATTGGGGTTCACACATTGTAAATTATTACCCTTGATAAATTCACACTATGTTTGGATCCATCCTAAGTGCTTGAGCCCAATTATGCTTATTAATCATCTGTTTTATTGTTGCCTTCAAGAAATTAAATTAAATTTGGGAAATTAAATAAAATATTTATTTAAAAAGCACCTAAAATTCAAAGTAGGGCTAGACTAGGGTGCCCTCATCCTTGTCTCCCTTATTTTGGCCCAAAATCTCAAGATCTATTGTCAGTTTCAATATGTTTACAAATTCAAAATATTTTTTCAGCTTATCAAAATGGTTCATGTGAAATATGTTGAAACTCATATAAATATAAGTATTTCTCTCCATTTGAACATCTAAGAAATTTTAAATATATTTTGAGCATCCTAAAAATAAATTTCAAGAGCAGAATAAGTAGCACATTGTTATGTCCCTTTTTATTGAAAGACATTTGTAGAGTGGAATTTGAGATTCCTATTGCATTCCTCCATAGGAACTCATCTTTCTCTACATTTTGGGACATAAAATATGTAGTAAAGGACCCAAAACATGTCCATAGTTCGCAAGAAAAGGATAATCTACATAGAAGATATCACCATTAGAAGATTGACATCTCAGGCTCACAATGCCAAAATAAAGTCGATTTTGAAAATCCCTCTACATTCCTCCGCAAGAGAAAATTCAGGTGTGTGGTTTAGAACATAGCACCTATGATGACACTTGCACATCATATCCAAATCATAATGAATATAGGTTTGGAAATGGAAAGATATTGCTATCAAAAGGCAACTATGCTAATCAATAGGCACTCACTTCTACAGGCTCAAAGGATAAGACATCATGGGATCATGCAGTAGTAATGGAAAAATTTCAGGAAGAAGGAAAGGGCCAATAAATTGTGTGGTTGGGTCTGCAAGATTACATGCTTACTCCAAAAGAATCTACATTGGCCTTAAGGTTGACCTAATGTAGCATGTTGGAATTCAAATTTTGGCTTTAGTGCCAATTGGGCTCAAGGATGACCTGTTTCTTAAAGGGAATTGTTAGCATATAAATGTAGTAAATCAATTCATGTAAGGGCATTCAATTATTATTTTATTTTCTTGTAAAATTGGACACTTGTGTTCTATTTTCTTTTGTGGACGAAAATCCATAGGAGTTGTGTTCATTGGCTGAAAACCCAATGTTCACTAGGATCAGAGGATGAAACCCCTTTAATTCCTAAGGCCATTCAAATTCAGGGATTGCATATGATATTCAAGGATTTGTAGGGAATTTAGTATTGTTGTTTGATCTACAATGATTTGGAAAATCATTCCCGATCATTATTCTGAATGGTAGCCAATCTATTATATGTATATATATTATGGAGTTCTCATCATACTTTGGAGTAATATATGTTGTGCCTATTTTTGGTGTTAAAATTTAGTCTACAAATCAATATTTTCAAATTGTATGTTAGGGAAATTACACACATCTACAACACTTCAGCAATTAAGATCATGTCCCCGACACATCAATAAATTCATTTTTATGCATAGTCATATGTTTCATGTTTCTCATTGTTATGAGTATTAACCGTTGTACTATCTTCAAGAAACCATCAATTTATCCTTGTGTGAGATGAGCTAGTTTACCTTTCTAACAAGGAACGTAGATTTGATTGGTTATAAGTCTAAAGTGGATTGAATAAGATTGAAGATATCAAAGTATCAAACCCTAGATCAACCATTCAAACACATACTTTCATCAAATTAAGACAAGATTGGTTATTCATAGACTGACAAACTTCAAAATCAAACTTTGAAAAGGAAGAAGCTATAGACTGTGATGTTCCTATGTAGAATCTAGAGCTCTAAAAAGCACCATTTCTAGATAGGGGTGTCCTCGCCCTTTTCTAGTCATTTTTTCCTCAAATTTTAATTCCAGGTTCCATCTTCTCTACACTTTTCATTCCTATTTTCTTTTTTTGCACTTTTGTTCTATGTTTCTCATATTATGTGACAACTTGCTATTTTTTTACTATTTTACCTAGTTCACAACATCAAACACATACATTCACATCACTCATATATCCATTATGCAAAAAGGGGACCAAAACCTCGACCAACTATTTAGGCTCTTGAGGACAATAACTAATAGTTTATCTTGGTTATTTTTGTGTCCCCCAATTTCAATGATGAAATGTGTGATTTAGGTTAGCTATTAGCCTTAGATCCATTTTTTTCACCTAGCATTAGTATGGAGTGAATTAGGATAGTTTAGAAATATCCTATCAAGGTGTTTCTATTTCTCCCATTCTAATTGATCAACTCAACTAGAATCTTTGATAGTTAAATAGTATATGGCTAGATATTTATAAAAGAAAAATTATTATTTTTTATTCTATCTAACCTCTTAGTTTACAAGGTGTAAAGAAAAAGAATTTGGTCTCAACTATTTCCAAATATTATGGGTCACATGTAATAACTAGTTAGTAAACTCTCTTAGTATATAAGGTTAATGTTTTTGATAAAGTAAGCAGCATTTGCAGGGTATTGTGCCCTTACACAATGAGCCTCAAGGGCCAAAAAAGATTAAGTCCATAAAAACTAACAGTAAGACAAAAAGGAACAGAAACAACAAAAAAGAAGCACTTCAAACACGGATAGACAACATAAACACAAAATAGAGACCTAGGCAACAACTAACTGGCATTGTCCTAGTTTTTGGACAGGAGGTCCACAACGTCTTCCCCAACCCAATCTTGATTCTCCTCGGAATTATTTCCCTCCAAATCTTCTTTGATCACCATGGACAGGGTGTTGGTCATGAAATGAACCAGCTTCACCATGAAGCGGGTCAGGCCTCTGAATCTTTTGTCCAACGTGTCCATCTTCTCTTTCAGTGCATAGAGCTCCTCACCATCGTCCGCAGTCTTTGGTTCCTTGCCAGGCTCAGCTTCCAGAGGGTGCGAAAACTGAGAGGCCGAGTTCTCTTTCGGTATATTGTTGTTGTCTGGGATAGTATGGGGCCCCTCCACATTATCTTATTCTTCCTCCTCGGTATCCCCATCCTTATACTCCTTGTTGTCTATCTACTCCTCCTCTGAATCCACAATAATCTACCTTTTTTTGTTGTTTTTCACCAATCTCCTAGACCTTTGGATAGTAAGGTTAATGTTACCTTGGACATACAAACTTGATATATTGTTAATGGTTCTTTTTTTGCAAGTGAAATATAAAGAAATAATGTTCCAAATTAGGTTCTAATTCACAACCTTAATTATAAATTTATATCAATTAAGATTTTAATTCACTTCCATCTATAAATTTGTGACAAATTTAGGCTTAATTTGTTACATCGATTAAATATCAAGAAGGAATTTAAGGTTAATTCACCACCTCAATTAAAATTTATGAAAAAATTAGGTTCTAATTTGTCATTTTAATTTTTTCATAGAAAATGTAGGTTCTAATTTACTATTTTGACTAAAAACTTAGATGATTTTAACCTTCCTAGTCATCCATTATTTATTTTTGAATTTATATTTAAATATAAAATAATCATGGACTCTATCACTTTAAGTCAATTTCAAATAAAATATTAAAGGGATCATGCACCTCTATATAAGAATTCATCTTAGAAGTGTCACTAGATAGTAAATATCATGGAACACGAGTGCATGATGAAGTATTTTATATTAGAGAAAAAAAAACAAATATATTTCTAGGGATTAAGGGTAAAGAGAATAATTATACTTATGTTTTTTCTTAGGTAATGGAGGTAAGAGGGGTGATTTGGTTGGTGTTCGATCTAAGGGATAAGAAGTAGGATAATAAATAAATAAATTTATCTCTTTACTTTTGGTTTTGATGAGGATAGAAAGAGGAATTGGTTATGCTATTTATGTAGGGATTGCATACAATTTTTTTTTCCTAAGTAGCTAAAATAATGAAGGTTTGTGTATACGATACAAAAGATATGTGTTTGATTCAAAAAGAGAGATATGAACTATGTACACTTTGTAGGAAAATATGTAAAGTAAATGATAAATCACTCTCCTTATGGAAATTCACTAAGAATCCACCACTTGAGATTCTCATATATCAAATCCATGTATCATTTGGAAATTATTAGAATTTTTTTGCCTCTTTTCACCATTTAAATTTTCGTGTAGAGGTTAATAGATATCTTATCTTAATGATTATAACATGATGATGATTTAAAGATTTTTTTTTTCAATTTTGATGGGAAAATATGCGATAGGTGAATACTTGTATTTCTAGTTTCTCGTGTTCTACCCTATGCACAACCGTTAATTTATTTTTTTAATCATAACATCTAAATGAAGTAAAAGGTGACTACTCATTCACATCAAATAGTTAATTTTCAATTATATTTTCTATTCTAAGCATCAATACCAAGTTATTATAGTATAAAAAAACTATTAATATATATATTTTTAATAATCTCTTATAAAATCCATTCAATACTTTTTATTTATAATTGAGTGTGGTAGTAGTAGGGATTTAACGTCAATTGCACATATGACGGGTAGAAATAAATAGGGGTATAAAAATTTCATTAATAATAGGTACCTAATATATGTGGTAAAAAGACAAAATGTTTTAATAGGAATAGTGTACTAGGAGGGTTTATAAAAAATAATATGTAGGGATAGAAATAAAAATAAGAGTATATTCAAGATGCCATGATCACAAGTGATATAGGATAAGTTTACTAAGTGAATCTCCTTAGATATTCCCTAGGATTTAAATACAAATTCTTAGGGGTTAATTGTTATTAAACTATACCTTCACCACACAAAGTAAATCCGTTCATCAAAAAATTCATAGAAGGGAGGTCTAATTTTTTAAATAGATAAAGAAAATAGTTTTACATTCATTAACCTTTCTTCCTCCATTTTTGTAACATTCATCACGTCTTCATTATGTTAGATGATTATAAGAATTTGGGATAATGAGATCCCTTACCTTGTCTTTCTTCTTCTTCAGTGGATAAGTTGTCCTCAAACATGTGGTTGACTTCTCCACTATAAAACATAGTGAAGAAATTAGTTTATAAATAATTATTTTCTTCACTTGCACAACCTACATGAAATAGTTCATAGCCCTTTGGTAAAATGGATACTAGTTTCCCCTTTCAAATTAACACCACCACTATTCTTCTTCCCTTTTCCATTTTAACATCCCTAATGCTCTTCTTATTTCTAGTTTCACGTGTCATTCAATGGCCATCAAAAGACACATTTAATTAGGTTCAAGAGATATATCACCTAACATAACACATTCAAAAGTAGGAACCTATGTAGTTTCCAATTTTTTTTCCCTAGGATACTCTTAACTAAGAATTGAATCCATAAAAACATGGAAAACACTTAGTTACCCCCATCACTTAATCAAGTAGTTTGCATTAAAATTAAACTATACTCCTAATTTTAAAAGATATAATGATTAATATTTTTTGAAAAAAATAAAGAAAAACCATTTATCCAAAAAAAAAACATAAATTCACCTAGAAAAACTAAAAAAAGAGTGATGGAATGAATGCTACCAATTTGATATGAGTTTGATGAAGTGAAAGAGATCTACACATGATCATCAACAACCCAACTCTATAGTTCTCTAAGCACTCTTCTAATTTAGAATCTATAACCTTTTTAATTATCTATTTAAAAATTATCACTACTTTAAAGAGAATTGAAAGTATTTGTTATACCCCAATTGTGTATTTACTATTTACTATTACTATGTAGGGTGAATGTGAATGTAATTTGAATTCTAAATGAGAATAAATTATGCTTTCACTTTGTTATCAATTACTTATGAGTGAATGCTATTTCATTTAATGTTATGTGAAGAAATGCATATATGTGAAATGGATGGCTATTGAATTGATATTATAACTATGGATATGCATTATGTGTAATGCATATTTTGTTGAACAACTGACTACTGTGGGAATGTGTTAGTTGGATGTAGTTATATGTTCAATCCTCCAAGCGGAGGGGAAGTATCACTCAAGAGAAGATCTTTGTCGAGTAACCAGTAATGTAACCTATCTAAGCTTACACACTCATAGTAGAATGGTTGAGTCAAGTTGTTATGTTGGGAATTGGTAAGTCATCCTTAGTAAGAATGTTTGCATTAGTAAGGGTTTTGTTTACTATTGTATGCATGCTTGGATGATGTTTATATGTTGGAGCTTATGAGTTCTTTCCTATATTACTATGCTTTTATTGTTGAGTTGAAAACACGTGAAATATAGGTATATGTATACATATGCATGTCGATGATAGACCATACACATGAAGGAACACATACATAAGGTTACATAGGTATATGTACCTATTTACACATTTTTAATGGATTTCTTATGCGCATGGAACTATCAAATGGACCTTACAACATGTATATTCATATAACGTGTATATTCATATGTATAAATATATCGCACATAGGTACCTATAAATACGATAGTAATTGTATATGTACTTGGTGTGCAATTAAATGTGTATATATATGTATTATGATATATACATATATC
The DNA here is from genome assembly GCA_007115665.2 of Sequoiadendron giganteum. Classification (NCBI taxonomy): domain Eukaryota; kingdom Viridiplantae; phylum Streptophyta; class Pinopsida; order Cupressales; family Cupressaceae; genus Sequoiadendron; species Sequoiadendron giganteum. The sequence goes on along the minus strand of CM021108.1, from coordinate 277,200,974 downwards.
CATATGTATACATGTATCGATACACACATATTTTTGGCAAACGGATATGCCCATATGAATGTATCAGTATATGTACACATACGTATACATGTACATAGAGGAATATATATGTATATATATATGTACACAATCAATATAATTATTATTACTATGAGAATTTTAACTTGTTCTTATTCATTTATAAATTGAATATATACATACTTTTTTGTCATAAGTGCTGAATAAACTGAATACTAAGAGGGAGATGAATCAATATTTGCACAAACTTATTGAACAAATACTTCTAATTTTGTTGCAACATAGAAAAGATAAGATCAATAACAAAACATGAGATTCCACAACATAAGAACACCAAATTTTACATGGAAAACCCAATGAGTGAAAAACCACGATGAGGATTAGCTCACAATATATATAGTTATTTCAATACCAATTACAAGGAGGCTCACTACCGGATACAAAAATATCACTGCCTACAAGAACTTACTATCCAAACATGGAGTCTCACTGCCTATATAAATATGTAAACAAAAATGGCTAATTGGGGCAGTTGAATTGAGAAGTTACACCACTTGTGTAGATTCAATTCCTTGATGCTCAAAGTATTCACTCACATGACAATAGACTAGCATTTAAACTCCTATTCGCATACTTCACTTACCACACATACACACACCTTTTCGCATACTTCTTACTCCTTTCTTATCACTATCCATCTTCAAACCGTCTTGCATATATACCTGATATATCCACATGCATCAACTAGGTCAGCCTAATTGGATGCAATTCATATTTTCAAAATCATAGATTTTCAGCTCCATATTAACACATTTCCAAAAGTAATTGAATCGTGTCATGCAACATTATGTCACCTGGAACCAAGGCTAGGTATCACATATAATCCACGATTCCTATTGAGCTATTAGGTCGGCCATGATTAACCTAATACCAAATGCAATCACAAAAGTCAATGCCAATGCACCGTCCAATCATATGAACATCTAAGAATACATACATACATGTTTCCAACAATCATAAGCCTTTTCCCAAAACCTTAGATCATACTAATTACCAGAGAGAATATGCAGACCAAAATACTAGAGAAAATACTGGATGAGATAAGCTTGATCTGCACACCAATACAAGGTACTAGACCAACAAGGTGACATCAAAGAAAATATAGGACATACTTCCAACAATCTCCCCCTTTGGCATTGATGGAAACATGTGCAAAAAGTCCAATTCAAAAACTCTCCTTCAATCTCAAAAAAACTCTTCCAAATATCCAAATCTCTCCCCCTTTGACATCAATGGAAAAGGGTGCCAAAAAGATGTAGACATGGTGACATGGTGACATCTAATATTCAAATATTTTAATTCATTCAAAATTTCAAAAACTTCAAAAATGTCAAAGTTCTTTCAAACTAGAATAACACTTTTCACCTAGAATACCTTTTTGTACCTTTTTTTGATAACATGATATGATTTGTTCCATTCAAATACTGTAGATTCCATTCTTGTACACATACTTTCCAATAGAGCCAATAGTGTGAAAGAGGATGACCAATCTGTGGATGAACATTATTTTTCACAGTCTTCTACATTAGAGAGTATTCTAAGAAGATGGTCTAACCAGACCTCAACAATTTCCATAAGAAGCTAGAAGGTCTTCACTACATCATTCCTTTTCTCTGCAAATTGATCATTTCAGCTTGTAGCTCACCAACTCTCCACCTTTACTTTCCCTCTTTATCTTCAAAAATATCAAACTTCTTTCCAATGTTGTTCACTTCAGATTCAATTGCTTTAATTCTACTTCTGAAATTATCAACTACAGTAGGCCACCGGAGACAATACTTGTATAGGTTTGACATTTCTTTTATGCACTTCTTTGTCTCCATGATTAGTCCAGATAGCCTTTACTTTGCTTTAGAACATCTCTTTTCAACCAAAGCTTCCAACTTTCGTCCTTCCGGACCTTCAAGAAACATTCTTTCTTCAACTATTTCAATTAAATGTTCAGGTAAGGAATCAAAAATGATAGATACATCAATACCTTTAGGAAGTAGATATTAAACTAAAGCATCATCAATTTTAAGTCTGTCAATAGGAGAGGCCATACTCCATAGGTCACCAATTTTCTTCATTTTCCCTTTTATTAACATAGTCCAGATGTCATATGGATCGAAAGATTTTAATCCAGCTAGAGATTCTTCTTCTACATCCTTCTCTTTAGGAATAACAATGATATTTTTGGAGACAACTTTTCTTTTCTTCGATTTTGGAGGGGAATCACTAGTGATTACTTCCAATCCTTTTGTTCCAAAGGAAGAACTTTCCTCAAATTGACTCAACATAACCAAACACCAAAGCTTATTACATTTTGCAAGGATAAGAAAAAGTTTTTACATGCACTTGCTTTATCCTCTAAACTTTCCAAGTAGCTATATATCTGTCTTGCAACGGGAATCCCAGATTCCCACTCAACGTCTTTCTTTCCCAATAGAAATTTTAGAAAATAGAGTACCAAGCATGTAAGAAAGGATCCAAAATGAAATGGGTATCCTTCTCCTAGTGACATTCGTATGTCCTCGGTGAGATTTTCAAGAATTAGCTTACACAAATCAAACTGCTTGTTTTCTTTTACCATTTTATGTGCCAAATACATAGCAATGGCTGAAGTAGAGCTTTCTCGATTTCTGAAATAGATTTTGAAATTCCATATGTAACATACCTAACCGAGGAATTGACAATAGTGTCAATCAACAGTGTCATGGGATCTTTGTCAACTCCCGTTATTTCCTCCACTTCCTTGTATTTTATAGTCTTCCATCTAGGAAGTTCTCCAACGTTGCACAATCTGGTAACCACTCCAATTGCTTCCTTTGTAATAGGATATGATTTATCCAGTACAATGCAACCATCCTTGAATTTTCTCAGAAGGAACAAAATAAATTCTTTTTCAGCAATCCAAGGGAATTCTCGCTATAAATCTAAACCTAGGGTTTGTAAGTTTCGTAAATCGCTTGGTTCCAACCCTAATTCCATCTTCATTATTTTGTCATGATAGAATTCATCAAGCTCGACTCCTTTCAACTTCAGAGGGATATTCCCACTCAATTCTCTATTAGAAATTTCCATTATAGCTCTTAACCTTTTAGAATTCAACAAGGAGATTCTTGTATTACCTTCCTTTGTAACTACGAGAGAGGGAAACTTTCATCACTTGCTTTCGAATGACCACAAAAAAAATCTATCAAAGGGCTTTCAATCACTTCAGAAATGTTCCAAGTCACTCTACAAATCCTTTGAATGTATTTGATGATCAAAATGATTTTTGAAATTTTCCTAAATTTTCCTTTATACACCATCATTTTTCCCTAACTCACATTAATTGCAAAAAGCTAACAAAACATTTCTTCCACTCTACTGAGAAACCCTAATGTACTCCACAAAAGAATATGCTCTCTCTTTTTCTTTCGGTTTTTTTAGTAACACCTCTATCCTTTTATTCCTTATAACATATCCATGTGCCAACATTCGACACACTATATTTCTGGGGGTTTTATTGATTTTATGATAAAACTCCCCCTAGGACCATGCTAGGTCTAATTCCCAAAGGATTCATCTACACCGGATGAGGGTACAGACGCATCAATAGTCTTTAATTCTTCTTTATTTTTCCATATCTTGCTCATTTCCTACTTAACCTCTTCCTTATCAATTTTTTTCACCAGTTCATCATCTTCCACCTGAGCAGACTACTTTTCCTTTCTATTTCTACACACTCTTAAAATATGTCTCGGTTTCTTGCAATGGTAACAAACAATATTTATGTCTTGTATCAATCCCTATTCTACATTGATTTTCTTTATGACCAAACATGTTACAAGTATAGAAATAGCCATCAAATGATTGATTTATCCTTTTTACATTGAACCTATTCATCATCTCACTAATCATCTTTACTAAAGATTTGCAATTAGTAGCTTTATGTTTGATCTTCTTGCATGTATAACATTGTCCAAACAAGGGACCAATAAATTGGTTCATCCTACTCCAACACTCAGATTCCTTATGACCAAATTTATTACACGAAATAAAAAATACCATTGAATGATGAGTACCTTTGTACATTTGGTTGTCTGAAAGGTGATCTTCTTCCAGAGTTTCTTTTCTGCTTTCCTCTCTCTTGAGTATTTTGATTGCTTATTGGATTTGAGTTCTACATTTTTTCACCAGCTTCATTATCTAGGCCACCTTTGTCTTTAGAAGGTTTCTTTTTTGCTATTAATTCATCAAGCTTGGTGGAGCTTGTCTTAAAATCCTCTTCACAAAGTTTTTCTTTCTCAAGTTATGCCTTCAGATTCATCACTTCCTATTCAAGTCTAGAGCAAACATTAACTTTTCTTTATATTACTATTTTCAAGCTTTCTTCAACTCTCTTCTTTTCATCTATTTTCAACTTTAGTCTGGTATTCTCATCATTTTCTCCCTTTAATTTCTCACTAACTTCTTTGTATCTTTCTTTGAATTTCTTTATCTATTCTTTCAATTTTAGGATGCATTCATTTGCTTCATCTAGATTTTCCTTCATGTCTATGTTTTCAATTTCAGCCTTATCAAGATCTTCAAGGGCAGTCTGAAGCTCTTCTTTATCCATTTGTTCAATCTGCAGGATATCCTCAAGCTATTAGACTTCTCCAGAGGATGAAAGCTCTGATACCAATTATTGAATAAACTAGATACTGAGAGGGGGGGTGAATCAGTATCCACACAAACTTATTGAACAAATACTTCTAATTTTTTTGCAACATAGAACATATAAGAGAAATAACAAAACATGAGATTCCACAACATAAGAACACCAGATTTTACATGGAAATCCCGATGAGGGAAAAACCACAGTGAGGATTAGCTCACAATATATATAGTTATTTCAATACTGATTACAAGGAGGCTCACTACCAGATACAAAAAGCTCACTGCTTACAAGGACTCACTATCCAAACATGGAGGCTCACTACCTACAAAAATATGTAAACAAAAATAGCTAACTGCTAGAGTTGAATTGAGAAGTTACACCACATGTGCAAAGTTAGTTCCTTGATGCTCAGAGTATTTTCTTGCTTGACAATTGACCGGAATTTAAACTCCTATTCACATACTTCGCTTACCACACACACACCTTTTCACATACTTCTTACTCATTTCTTATCAATATCCATCTTCAAACCATCTTGCATTTATACCTAATATATCTGCATGCATCAATTAGGCCATCCTAATTGGATGCAATTCATATTTTCAAAATGATACATTGTCAGCTCCATATAACACATTTGCAAAAGTAATTCACCCATGTCATGCAACATTATGTCGGTTGGGACCAAGGCTAAGTCTCACATATAATCTGCAGTTCATGTTGAGCTATTAGGTCAAACATGATTAACCTAATACCAAATGCAATCACAAAAGCCGATGCCAATGCATCGTCCAATCATATGAACATCTGAGAATACATACATACATTCTACCAATAATCATGTAAGCCTTTTCCCAAAACCTTAGATCATACTGATTACTAGAGAGAATATGCGAACCAAAATACCGAAGCAAATACTGGATGAGATAAGCTTGATTTGCACATCGGTACAAGGTACCAGACCAACATGGTGACATCAATGAAAATATAGGACATACTTCCAACAATAAGATTTATAAATATAGATATATTTACATATACATATATATGTGAGTTGATATATATATGTGTATATATGTATGTATGTGTAAATATATGATTATATATATGAATATAAGCCTGGAGGTTGATTATCATAGTAATGCTTAAAGACCAATTTATTTAAACATAGGCTGATTGTATATAACATATACAATGCATTTAAAAGGCCGAATATAATATATTGGAAATGTGTATGGATCAAACTATATGCTATGTAATATGCAAGAGTTAAGTCAATATGGAGAATATATCATTGTTGATACTTTGAGATAGAATGTCTTTGAATTAGTAAACAACAAATTAATTTTTGGATGCCTTATCATATGGTGATGGAATAATTACCATACAAAAAATAAAGTAAAATGCACAATAATAGGATAAGTAACAACAAGGTAAGGAAGTGGTCAAAGTGTCATATGTGTGCAAAGCGACACTTCATTCCTCTATTTTCTACAAACTTAGACTTGGTCGACCTTGGGTAAGTGTTACATTTGTTTTAAGTAGATTGATTCAATGAGTAAAGCCGCACCCAGAATAATAGGAAGAAGGTTGCTTGCTTGGTGCCATATTATGAAGCTCTAAATGTTTTAGAAGTCCATTTTGGAAACAATTCGACTGTCACCATTTGATCATGTGCAGATTTAAATAGTCTTATGTTGTCAAAACATAGAGATCGACTTGTACCTTTTCATGCTAAGTAAACTCTTTGATTTCTGCCACCTTTTTTCCAAGTGAAGTGAGTTGACTAGCATGGAGATTACTATCAATTTATATGCCTTTTCTATAGGCTGTGAAGTCTCCTTTTTTCTATATAAATAGAGATTCATGCTCTCTCATTTGGATGCTTTAATTTTATGCAATCTATTACACATTCTTTTGCAAACTTATATTACTACATATTTTCTGAGAGTTGTTAATTCTGTGAGCTAAGAGTGATAGTGTGGAAATTGAGAGATAGTTTGTGAGTACAAATAGTTCTTGAGGGAGAAAACATAGATAAGTATTAGAAGGATTTAGAGAAACAAGAAAGTTGTTGTTGGAAGGTTGAGTAAAAAATTATTCCATTGGAATAAGCATATACATGCATGAGGATCTAGTTTCTCTTATTTATCTTTGTTTATAAAAGATTGTGTTTTCTATGCTTTGTTTGGAATACTTGCAATAGGAAAATATAGTATTTTCTTTGGAAAGTAAAATGAAGCTATGTTACTCTTTTATGTGAAGTGTTCATATTTAATCCATGATGGGAGAGATTTTTTTTCATAGGTATTTGTAAACTAGATATGATTAAGGAAGAATAGCTTAAGAGTTGTCCATAGCTAGTTACTTGTATAATTGATAGTTTCCAAGTTACACCTAAGGTTTGATTGTTTGTAAAGGGAGGGTAACTTGTGTTTATGCTTTATGAGTAGATATATCATTAAGTTTTTGAAAAGGGGAATAGGTTGTCTCTAGGAATAATGGCAACCCATAGAAGGATAAACCTATGCATAGTAAATAGTGGCCTAAATTCAAATCGAGCTTGAGTAGTGTACATGAGTAGGATGAATTTCACTCAAAGTATTGGGTGAGAACACTTTGGCCAAAGTAGTGTGATTTTCTTTGGCTCCACTGTCAATTCACCATGATCCATGTATTTGCATGCTAGTTCTAGATTGTGGGTTTACAAGTTCTAGTCATGTAGGACACAACACTAAGATCAGTTGGTTGTTGTTACGAGGTTTCTCCACCAATCTATTTGTCAAAGGGTAGTTCCATCTATCGAATGATAGATGTGTGGGGGACCGCATATGATTCTGTGGTTGGAGAAAAAGTGCTTGAGTGATGCTTCTACTCTTCAACATGTGGCAAGAAGACCAAGATTTGAAAGGAGGTTCTTAGACTATCTATATCTATTGATTGAAGCTTGGATGAGCTATGTATGTAATTTGTACACGTTATTGGAAATATTGTAATCAAGAATTATTATAATGGAATGGAATTGTTATTGTTTTTTTTTATGACATCTATGTTCATTTGTTCTCAATAAAGAAAGAATTTTTATTGCAATGGCTTGTTACATATTTTATTTACTCACAAAGTGAAAGCTTAGGAAAAATTTCTTTAGTGAGTGGTTGATATACTACATGTGGTATTGGAGCTACTAGGTTTAGCTTTGGAACCTATGGTCTCATCATTCTTTCCATCCAACGTTATCTAATATTTGTAAATTCTTGTGCCAAGATGGTGCGTCTCAGGTTAACAACTAGAAAGTCAGTAATCAAAAACTAGTGCTATCTCAAGGCCAAGAAGGAAATATAGGCCATCACTAGGACAATTGAGGGTACCAACTACAACAATTCCATCTATTTAAGTGGGACTTAAATCTTCAGTCACACACTTTATCGAATTAGTGATGTGAAGATAAAGATGAAGATAGAGGCTAAATACAACTACCTACCTTTTGTCTCAATAGAAAAGTCTAAGTCTATCACTTTCCAGGGATATTTCCCTCAAAAGGGAGTGTCAGTTTGACATTTATCTTTAGGGACCCTAGAGTTTTTCCATTGGTAGAAGTAATTATAATTTCCTTGAGTAATGATTCTGAGGGATATGTACCTCACAACTATGTATCAAATGATAAATTTGAAGGTTATTATCCATTTTGGGATAGGTATGAACAAATGAGATATAAACAATCTCAATATGCAAGGTATACTCCATTAAGTATACTCTCCACTTGAATATTTGAATAGTCACTCCATGTAATCAAAAGGATATTTAGATACTTGGGAAATGAATAAAATCACGTGTTTGTCAAAAATATTGAGCTTAAAGTCTTATGTGGAATTCCTTATGTGTGATTAATAGCTCATTCTAAAAAATTTCCATAAGATAATTCGATAACATGATTAAATCTAACATGGACAAATCTTCAGGTAGAATCCATTTTTGCAAAGATGGTGAGGACACAAACCAATACTAGCGAAAGCCAAGAATTTGGGCAAGGACTAGTAGGATTTGAAGCTAGACTAGACCAAATATTAGCAAGGTTGGAAAACCTAGAGCAATAAAGAAGAGAAAAGGATATTGAGAAAGAAATTCCAAAAAACAAGAACGAGGGAGAAAACTCTTCTCACAAAAATGAAAAAATCCATGATCATGAAAAAGAGAAATCACCTTCCCTATCTGAGAAGACTAATGGGAACCAAATGGCTTCTGAACTCTTTAGAGATATGAAGAAAATTACCCCACCCAAATTTGAAGGAAGTGCCAGTGGAGATAAATTTGAGGCTTGGTTAGTCCAAATGGAGAAGAACTTTGAGATCCAAAATTATATTGAGGTCACCAAAGCCTCATGGGGAGCATACTAGTTAGTAGGATAAGCCTCTAACTAACCAATGGATGAATAAAAAGATGGAACTCAATATTAACTCATGAAAACTGACTTGGAGTGAATTTGTTGAAATTTTATGTAAAAGATAGTTGCCCCAACTCTATTTTGACCAAAAAATCATATATTTTCATAATCTGAGACAAGGGGAGATGACGGTTAATGAATATTGGGAGAAGTTTACCCATCTTGTACATTATGTTCATGTGTACCAAAAGGATGAATGATTTCATATAAGAAATTTTATCATGGGACTTAATAATCAAATCAGAGGACAGGTGGATGTTCACGGTACAACTACTATGGATCTCATGTATGAGAAAGTGGTTAAATAGGAGCAGAAGCTCAAAGCTATCTCCATCCATTAGGAAAATCAAAATCGTAAGAAGATTGCAGGAGTTCAAGATAAACCAGCCCCAAGGAAAGTTGAAGTTTGGAAAAATGTGCCAAATCAAGGAGAAAAAGGATTATATAATAGTGGGAAAGAGTCAAGAGGGGAATGTAGGAAGAATGGTTCTAGTAGTGGAAACACCAATAATGTTGGTGGGAATGCTAATAAGTCTAGAGAACTTGCGAAGAGGAAAGGACCGGCTATTTGATGTTTCACTTGTTGAGGGGACCACTATGTGAGTCAATATCCTAATAAGGCTTTGGGCTCACAATCTTATGGTAATCCATTTCCTACTCAACAAGCAATGCTTTGACAAAAGATACATGTAGTTATGGATGATCACTAGGTAGAGTATCAAGTGACTCCAATTGAGACAAGAAGTATTTTTTTTTGCTTACCCATTTCTATACTTATAGATATTTGTGCAACTGAGAATTTTATTTCACCTAGAGTAGCTAAGCACATGTCTAGAAAGGTTGGTTTCATGGAAAAGTCTTGGGATGTAAAGTATGCAAACCAAACAAGAGCAAAGGTGGAACAATGTTTGTTTGAAGCTAGGATAGAGCTACCTTGTTTTTCTACATAAGTGAACCTTTATGTCACACCTTTAGGATCTTATGATGTTATCCTAGGTATGAACTAGTTATGGAGACATAGGGATAAGGTAGATTTTTATGCCAAAACTATAGAATGCCTAGATGATCTTGGTAATCAAGTGAAGTTTCAAGGAATACCTAGAGAGGTCAAGATTTTCCACATCTCTGCAATGCAACTGTTAAGGGCTAAGAAGAAAGGGTGCAAAGTCTTTACAATCAAGATAGAATAACTTGAAGAGAATCTTGATAAATTTGGGTCACAAAACTTCCAAGAGATGGAAGATGATGAAATGGATGAAATGAGAATGTGGGATATGATGAAGTATCCTATACTGAGAAATTTTTTGGATGTGTTTCCAGATGAGTTACCTGGGTTACCACCGAAAAGGATATTTGATTTCTCTATAGATATAGTTCCAAGTTTTGAACCTATTTCCAACGTACCTTATAGAATGACAAAAATTAAACTAATGGAGCTTAAGGCACAATTGGATGAATTGTTTTCTAAGGGGTTGATAAGACCAAGCATATCACCCTAGGGAACACTAGTCATATTTGTGAAAAGGAAGGATAGTACTTTGCATTTGTGAACCGATTATCACATGCTTAACAAGCTACGATAAAGAATAAATATTTGTTGCCACACATTAATGATCTATTTGATCAAATGAGGGAGCTGTTGTATTTTCCAAGATTGATTTAAGATCTGAATATGATTAGTTGAGGATTAAGGATGAAGACATCTTTAAGAACACATTTAGAACTCGATATGGACATTATGAGTTCATAGTCCTACCCTTTGGTTTAAAAAATGTGCCTACAACATTTATGAACCTTATGAATAATGTATTTAGGGATTATCTAGATAAATTTGTCTTGGTATTCCTAGATGATATTTTGATATATTCAAAGAGTGAGGAGGAACATTGTAGACATTTAGAGAGAGTGCTACAAAGACTTAGATAACATAAGTTGTATGGAAAACTCTCTAAGTGTACCTTATTTCATAAGAGAGTATATTATCTTGGTCATGTGATTTCAGCATAAGGTATTTCAATAGACCCAACTAAAATCAAGGTGGTGCTTGAATGGCTAGTACCCAAGAATGTATATGAGGTTAGGAGTTCAATGGGTTTGGTGGGATATTATGAAAAATTTGTAGCAAGTTTCTCCAAGATTTCCTTTCCGATTACTTATTTGTGGAAGAAAGATAATAAGTCTAAATGGATTGAGAAGTGCCAAGTAGCCTTTGAGTTACTTAAGGAAAAGTTGACTACTGCACTGATTCTGAAAGTACCAAATCTTGAGGGTGAATTTATCATTATCATGGATGCATCAGGAGAGGGATTAGGTGGTTTGTTGATGCAAGATGGGAAAGTAATTACATGAGTCAAGGAACTAAAACCATATGAACAAAATTATGCATCGCATGATTTGGAGTTAGCAGTTGTGGTTCACACATTACAAATGTGGAGGCATTACATGTTACGGAAACCTTTTGAAATGAAAATTGATCATCATGGGTTAAAGTACCTATTTACTAAACCCAATTTGAATGCATGACAAAGAAGGTGGTTGGAGTTAATAACTGATTATACTTCAATATCAATTATTTAAAAGGGAAAGATAATTGGGTTGTTGATGCCTTGAGTTGAAGACATCATATTGCTTCAATAGTGACAATTCAAATTGACTTTAAAGGTTAGGTGTTGCAAAAGTGAAAAGAGGATGAGTACTATATGCAATCTAAGCAAGCACTCACAAGCAATCTGCAAGATGCTAGGTATGAAGGTTTTTATTTTGAACCTAATGGATTACTTAGATATAAGGGAAGAATTTATGTATCTAACATAGAGGATTTGAGAATCTGGTATGGAAAGAAGCACATGAAGCACTATGCTCTGGACACCCAAGAGTGAGAAAAATATTGGCAGATGTAAAGCCACTATACCTTTGGAAAGGGATAAAAGGTGATGCTGCTAGATTTATAGCAAGATATCTTGAATGTCAAAGGGTGAAAACAAAACATCATCATCCTATAGGCTTTTTATATCCACATGATATACTAGAGAGAAAGTGGAAAGTCATAAGTATGAATTTTGTGCAAGGGTTGCCTATGTCAAGAAATAAGCACAATGCCATTCTTGTAGTAGTAGATAAGCTTACCAAACTAGCATACTTTATACTCAAAAATATAACTGATGGAGCACATGTCATGACAAGAAAATTTGTGCAAGAAGTGTTTAGGCTACATGGAATTCCTGAAAAGATAATCTCAGATAGAGATGCACGAGTCACTTCTAGGTTTTGGAAAACGTTGTTTTCTGCACTAGGGGCTTGATTGAATATTAGCTTAGTACATCATTCAGAAATGGATGGATAAAAGGAAAGGGTAGTTCAAGTACTGGAAGACCTACTTAGAATGTATTGCATAGACTAGCAGTACAAGTGGGAAGACTACTTACCTTTGGTGGAATTCACTTACAACAATTCTTACCATTCCATGATAAAGATGGCTCCTTTCAAAGTGTTATATGGTTGAAAGTGTCAAACTCCTATAAGTTGGGATAAACTTGAAGATATAATGAGTCTTGGGCTAGAAATGTTGGCTGAAATGGAAGAACAAGTTAAAATTGTCAAGAAAAGATTAGATAAAGCTAACGATAGATAGAAAAGTTATGCTAATGCAAAGAGAGTGCCCCAAAATTTTGCCATAGGCGACAAGGTGTTATTGAGATTGAAACCACACAAGACTTGAATTAAATTTGGGAAGTCTTCCAAATTTTCTCCATGATATGTAGGACCTTTTGAGATTCTTGAGGAAGTGAATTCGATAGCTTATCGAATTGCGTTACCACCAGCTCTTGCCAAGATGCATAATTCCTTTCATTTGTTGTACCTAAAGAAGTATATAACCAATGATAATCATGTGATTGATTGGAATGATTTACAGGTACAAGACCCTATAGTGGCAACTCTCGAGCTCATCAAGGTGCTCAAAACGTGTAAACTTTTCTTGCATAACATAGAAGTCTTGCAATGCAAAGTCTAGTGGAACCAGTATGCAGAAGACTCGACCACTTGGGAAGACTATGTTGAGATTTAGCAAAATTTTATTCGTATTTTAGATGCATTTGAGAATACTTAAAAATAATATGTTTATGTGTTTGTTTTATGTTTCTACATAAAATCATAAGGGACGATGATTCATAAGGGGGGAGTATGTTGCACCCCAATTGTGTATTTACTATTTACTATTACTATGTAGGGTAAATGTGAATGTAATTTGAATTCTGAATGAGAATAAATTATGCTTGCACTTTTTTATCAATGATTTATGAATGAATATTATTTCCTTTAATGTTATGTGAAGAAATGCATATATGTGAAATGGATGACTATTGAATTGATATTCTAACTATGTAGATGTATTATGTGTAATGCATATTTTGTTGAATAGTTGACTATTTTGGGAATGTGTTAGTTGGATGCAAGTATATGTTCAATCCTCCAGGTGGAGGGGAAGTATCACTCAGGAAAAGATCTTGATCGCATAACCAGTAATGTAACCTATTTGAGCTTACATACACATAGTAGAATAGTTGAGTCAAGTTGTTATGTTGGGAATTGGTAAAGTCATCCTTAGTAAGAATGTATTCATTAGTAAGGGTTATAATTATTGTTGAATGCATGCTTAGATGATGTTTATATGTTGGAGGTTATGAGTTCTTTCCTATATTACTATGCTTGTATTGATGAGTTGAACACATGTGAAATATAGGTATATGTACACATATACATGTCGATGATAGACCATACACATGAAGGAACACATACATAAGGGTACATAGGTAGACGCACCTATGCACATTTATGAATGATTGCTTATGCATATGGAACTATCAAATGGACCTTACAACATGTATATGCATATGTATAAATATATCACACATAGGCACCTATCAATACGATAGTAATTGTGTATGTACTTGGTGTGCAATCTAATTATATATATGTATTATGATATATACATATATCCATATGCATACATGTATTGATACACACGTATGTTTGGCAAACATATATTCTCATATGAATGTATCGATATATTTACACATACATATACATGTACATAGAGGAATATATATATGTATATATGTACACAATCAATATAATTATCATTACTATGAGAATGTTAACTTGTTCATTTTCATTTATAAATCAAATATATACATACTTTAGTGTCATAAGATATATATATATATATATATATACATATACATATATGTGAGTTGATATACATATTATGTATATGTAAATATGATTATATATATTTATATATATGAATATAAGCTTGGAGGTTGATTATCATATGTAATGCTTAAAGGATGATTTATTTAAGTATAGGTTGATTGAATATAACATATACAATACATTTAAAAGGCCGAATATAATATATTGGCAATGTGTATGGATCAAACTATATGCTATGTAATATGCAATAATTAAGTCGATATGAAGGATTTAACATAGTCGATACTTTCAGATAGAATGTCTTTGACTTAGTAAACATCAAATTACTTTTGGGATGCCTTATCATATGATGATGGAATAATTACCAAACAACAAATAAAGTGAAATGCATGATAATAGGATAAGTAACAGCAAGGTAAGGAAACTTGGTCAAAGTGTCATGTATGTGCAAAGCGACACTTCATTCCTCTATTTGTTGCAAACTTAGACTTGGTCGACCTTGGGCAAGTGTTACATTTTTGAAGTAGACTGATTCAATGAGTAAAGTCACACCCAAAATAATAGGAAGAAGGTTGCTTTCTTGGTGCCATATTATTCATGAAGTTGTAAATTTTGTAGAAGTCCATTTTGGAAACAATTTGAATGTCACCATTTGATCATGTGCAAATTGAAATAGTCTTATGTTGTTTTCAAAACATAGAGGTCGACCTATAGCTTTTCATGTTGAGTAAACTCTTTGATTGCTTCCACCTTTTTTCCAAGTGAAGAGAGTTGACTAGCATGGAGATTGCTGTCAATTTACATGCCTTTTCTATAGGTTGTGAAGTCTCCTTTTTTTTATACAAATAGAGAGGCATGCTCTCTCATTTGTATTCTTTTCTTCTATGCAATCTATTACACATTATTTTGCAAACTTATACTACTAGATATTTTTTGAGAGTTGTTAATTTTGTGAGCTAAGAGTGATAGTGTGGAAATTGAGAGATATTTTGTGAGTACAAATAGTTCTTGAGAGAGAAAACATAGAGAAGTATTAGAAGGACTTAGAGAAACAAGCAAGCTGCTATTGGAATAAGCATATATAGGCAAGAGGATCTAGTTTCTCTTATTTATCTTTGTTTATTAAAGATTTTGTTTTGTATGATTTGTTTGGAATACTTGCAATAGGAAAATATAGTATTTTCTTTGGAAAGTAAAATGAAGCTATGTTACTCTTTTCTATGAAGTGTTTATATTTACTAAGTAATAGGAGAGATTATTTGTCATCGGTATATGTAAACTAGATATGATTAAGGATAGCTTAAGAATTGTTAATAGCTAGTTACTTGTATAATTGATTGTTTCCAAGTTACACCTAGGGTTTGATTGTCCGTAAAGTGAGGGTAGCTTGTGTTTATGCTTTACGAGTAGATATATATTTAAGTTATGGAAAAGGGGAATAGGTTGTCTCTAGGGTTAATGGCTACCCGTAGAAAGATAAACCTATGCATAGTATATAGTGGCCCAAAGTCAAATTGAGCTTGAGTAGTCTACATGAGTAGGATGAATTTCACTCAAAGTATTGGGTGAGAACACTTTGGCCAAAGTAGTGTGATTGACTTTGGCTCCATTGTCAATTCACCATGATCAATGTATTTGCATGCTAGTTCTAGATTGTGGGTTTACAAGTTCTAGTCATGTACGACGCAACACTAGGCTCAGTTGGTAGTCATTACAAGGTTACTCCACCAATCTCTTCTTTGAAGGGTAGGTTGATAGATGTGCTGGGGATCACATATAAGTCTGTGGTTGGCGGAAAAGCGCTTGAGTGATGCTCCTCCTCCTTAGTAGGTGATAAGAAGACCAAGATTTGAAAGGAGGTTTCAGGACTATCTATATCTATTGCTTGAAGCTCAGATGAGCTGTGTATGTACTTTGTACATGTTCTTGGAAATATTGTAATCAAGAATTATTATAATGGAATGGAATCATTTTTGTTTATTAATATGAAATCTATGTTCATTTTTTCTCAATAAAGAAAATAATTTTTTTATTGCAATGGCTTGTTACATAGTTTATTTACTCGCAAAGTGAAAACTTAGGAAAAATTACTTCAGTGAATGGTTGACATGTTATAGTATTTTCTTTATGTTCAAACCCCACCAAGTGAATATACTATTATTATTAGTACACAAATATAAATTTCTTATTTTACAATTACAAATTATCAATGATTTTATATTAAAAAATAGTGTAATTTGTATTATTAAAAAATTTAGGTCTAATACTGGCACTTTCTTTGAAGTCTATTTTTTTCCTTTCACAATGAATCTACTCATTTGGTGCCTTGACACTAGAACCATTGGTTTAATAAATAGATGTAATTTATAGGCGTGTGCATTTTATTTATCAACTATATTGTCTAAATAAATTAAGGCCGATTAGAATGTATATTAAATCATTTTGATAATCATATAATATTTAATTTTATCTAGTGACATTTGATCTTTATTATGTGGCATGCCATGGATTTTTTTTTCAAGGTTTGTATTTAAATGTATATATTTGATAGGGGATGCCTTTTAATTTTAGGGAGACTTTAATTCTATGATTTTTTATGAACTCTTAATTTTTCTTCTTTAATTGTATTCTTATATGGCCACTTCTCTAACACCATTTATAGTTCATGATTGTTTTTATACCTAGGCATAATATCCTCTATAGGATTATACATACTAGTATACATTTAAAATTTAGTGTATGATTTGTTTAGGTATATCTTAAAAATTAAAATGTAATTCATATGGATTTTATAAAAAAAAATTATGTTAAATAAATTATAACTAATTTTTTATATATACAATCATTTAACTTGCTTTAAATTTTATCAAAATATTTTCTAATTAGGAAGTTAGATGTTAAATTTCAAATATGTCAAATAGTTATGTCTGAAATTCTTTTAGAATCTTGTGCTTCCAGTATTTAAATTTTTTAAATCTTCTTATTATATCAATGTTCATAAATAGTTAGTATTTAGACTACAATAGAACACCATTATGGTGTGATGCCTTTTGTCCTATAATGTACATAGGGTTATGAATAGTCATCTTATGACTATTTTAACTTTTAATTAAGTTATAAGATCATTGGGTAAAATTACAAAGCCATTCCACACTTTCAACTAAATTTAAGTATTTCTAACTAAAAATCAATTTCGGTCAAACATATGATCTAGTGAGATTCATTCTAGCTAAGTTAGATACTTCCACAACTTTTGCAGCTAAAATTGTTGGCTAAAAGTATATGGAGCACAACTTTGAATCTAACTTACCAAAAAAAAAATATTTGAAAAACTTGAAGTTTCAATAACTCCTACTAATGTAAATAACATTTTTTTTAAAATATAAAAAATACCCTTTTGTAGATCCATAAGTGTAGTTTTCAAAAATATATTTATTTTAATAGTTTAATTATTATTTATATTTTATATTTTATATTTTATTTTTACTAAAAGTAGGTTATCAACACAAAATATTACTTTCATTACCATGCCAAGGAAAAATGATAAAACTTATTAAAAAAATGAAAAAAATATGATGCACTAGATAAAAAAAACTATTTCAAGATGGTATAATTTTTTTTCATTTTAGAAAATATTTAATATGAAAGTTGATGTTCCATAGAAACAACAGTTTTTTGATTTATGCACATTTTAATATTAATTTAAAAATATATGTTTATCAAAATTGGGAAAAAATATATCCATGCACTAAAGTTTCAAGTTATAAATACATGAAAAAAAAAATTACTATAAAAAGTTTGACATCTCATGCAACTTCATTTTTCAGCATTTTATCAACAACTATTTATTATAGTGTTAATTTATTAAAAACTACTTTAAAATAATTTTTATTTAAAAGAAAAAAACACAAACATAAAATATACTAAAAAATACATACTTTACTACATCATTTTAAAATTCAAAACATATATGCCACTTTTTAGTGATTCAAGTTTAAAAGTTGGATTAGTGTTGATCGTTTCCTTTATAAAGTGTGACACAACTTTGTGCTTTTACCCCATTAATATAGTCTTATGCAGGTAGTTAAACTATTTTCAATAGCATCCAAATCATAAGTATGGTATATATAGGAGCTATTGGTTGGTTTATGATCATCATATTGTTTATTGTGTTCTTGTTGGAGACTATTGAAGGTATCCCTTTGAAGTGGCTTAGAATGTTGTCCCCTCAAAGTGACTTATTATTATCAAGACTTTGAAGCATTTTCTATCATATTCTTCTCTTATATAATTTATTTCATTACATAAGATCTTATGGAGGGGGATAACTAAACTTTCTAATAAGGTGCTACTAGAGAAATTTGAGAATTTTACAATTATCATCCCATGATTTTATAATAGTAAGTAGTCCTAAAAATTCTAGTTAATTTTTTTTAAGTAGCTAATATTATCATGCATTATATAATAATAGATAATTATAAAAAAATCTAAAATCTAAAATAATTAAGATGTCTTATAATGATGTCATGTGGATTACAGATTATAAAATATAGAGGAAATTTCTAGCCCCAACCCACATATAACTATTAAAATTTAAAAGGTAAAAATTAGGGGTTCTTATTATCTAAGGTAAGATTCTATTTTATCTTGTATTTCTCATATGATCAATTAAACCATAATTATAGATCCTAAAATTCCATACATAAGAATCATCCATAATTATAAATTGAAGCTATGCCATTCTACTTAAACATTGATTTTTATTTTTTTAAAATGGTTATATTTGTAAATAGGACTTAGATGTTGTCAGATAAGAGAGCTTACCATTAGATAAAGGTTCTAAATGTTTTTGTTAACTTAAACTAAATAAAAATAATATTTTACCATTGACTTGTATAATCATTAAGAGATATAAGATATATTATCTAGTCCTTCACATCTTATTTTGTATAATTAGATCAATGAATTTATACCTAAACTAGTGCCTTTTATCTTGTTCTCTTGTTATAAAAGCTACAAGGTTATTACTTAGTTAATCATTTGGAGAAGGAAATTTCTATTTAATAAAATTGAAATTAATAGTAGATGTAATGAAGTGCATCAAGAAAAAATAAATAAATTTTTTAATATAAAATTTTTCTTTTTTTATTATTTCATTTTTTTGCATTTTCAATAATAATTTTTTCAAATTTTCATACAAATTAAGGGATTTTTTCAAAACATAGCATTAATCTATAATGTAGCACTCACACAATTTAAAGAAATTAATATAAGACCCTAATATTTAAACAAGGATTGGAATATTTTTATATTTGATTTCCAATGATAAATGTGAGCACCAATCTCACTCAATCATAAATTCCATAGTTTAATGGGAAGAATTATGATTATTGGAACATTAAGATGATTTTATTATATTCTCATAATTTCAACAATAAAGACTCTATTGTATCACACACACCAAAAAAAAAAGAATTAATAAAACAAGCAAAATCACCTAAAAAATGTACGTGCTTATATTGAAGAAAAAATATTTTATTTTATTAATTAAATGAGAAAAGAAAACCATGACCTCCAAATATTATTCCAACATTCGGTTACTAAACCTATCAATTATAAAAAACTTAGCAACTAAGAAACCAAGAATATCTAGATCCATAAAGTCCAAGTATAATAGAGATACAATTTACTTTCATTCATTATGTTGAAAATCATCAAATTTTTAGAGGGTTTGAGCATAACTACTAAAAAAAGATCTATTATAAATTTTTGGCTTAATTGTCTCTTTAACCAAAAAAAATCATTGAATTTAATCACTTTTGTTTTAAACAATGTCAAATTTTCACCTTTCTTTGACCTAAATTTTATGAGTAGGTCCATTTGCAATATTTTCACACACATAATTGTCTCTTGATTCAACTTCATTGTATCTTTCATCTCTCCTCCACCAACCATATTTTTAGAGTTTATTTGTAATTATCAGTGTGAGAAAAAATCTCACTCAACCATAAATTCCATAATCTAATGGAACGAATTATGATTATTAAGATGATTTTCTTAATCTCAAAAGATCAATAGACTTAGTGGATAATAGATTTTCTTAGAACCATAGACCACACAATTTTTAATGCTCTAATACAAGCCCAAAAGAATATTCTCAAAAGAAATAAGAAGAAAGATGCTAAGGCCTTGTTTTTTCATTAAAAGAAGTAAGCAAGCATAATATAGTTTAAAAAAATTCTTATCAATACACCAACATTATAAAATTGTAAAAATTATAAATGTTAAGAATGGAATTTAAAAATAATAATTGAATGAGTTATTTCTACCTATGTAATGGGCGTGATTAATCAAATATAGTCTCATTGGGAGAAATTAGAAGATCAAAGAATAGCCAATGATATTTTAAGAAGTTTACCAATAAAGTCTGATCTCATTATGGTTGCAATAAAATAATCAAAGGATTTGTCAAAAATGTCTATTCAAGACCTTATGGGATATTTACAAACTTATGAACAAAGGTTGAGTAGAACAAAAAAAATACCTCCACAAATAAAGTATGTAAATCACAAGTCATTGACAAAGACTCAAAGAACAAAAGAGAAAGAGTAAAATTTCAGCAAGGAACATATCTAAAGCATGGATGGAGGAAGAGGAAGATGATAAAGAAGAGTGAGACCAACAATTGTAATGGTCAAAGAATAAAAGAGAAAGAGTAAAATCTTAGCAAGGAACATATCTAAAGCATGGATGAGGAAGACGAAGATGATAAAGAAGAGTGAGACCAACAATTGTAATGGAGGAAGGAGCATTGCAATGGTATGTAGTATGAAGAAGAAAGAGAAGAAACTATATATAAGGAATTAATCAAATGTAAGATGACTAAAAAATAAAAATCTAATTCCTATATAAAAAATTGGTTATTAAAATTATGAATTTAGGGAGACAATGTATGATTCAAATCAGCAAAGTAAAAAAAAATCAAAAGAAAGAAACAGAAGATTGTGGTTCCATGCTTATTATATAAAATATTGTTAAGAAGAGTACACAAATAAGATAGTGGATGTAGCAATCATATGATTTGAAATAAAGATATATTTTAAAACATTTATGAATCAATTAAATTAGAATCAAATCTTGCAAATAATAAAAAATAATTGTGATGAGAAAAGATAACATTTCAATAATACAATCTTATTCATTTTGAAGATGCAAAAATCTATGGATGAAACAATTAATTGTATAGTAAAATCCCAACATGGGAATTGATTGATACTCTAGTAGGGAAGAAAATAATTGGTATGAAATGGGTGTGTAAGATAAAGTTTAATGTGAATGGTAACATTGAAAGATATAAAGAAAGATTAGTTGTGAAAGGGTATTCAAAAATCTTGATGTTGATTACAATGGAATTTATTTACCTATATCAAGGCTTGATAAAATGAGAACAATTCTAGTATTAACAACTCAAATAAAATGGGAAGTATAGCATTAACAAGTCAACAAAACTGGGAAGTCTAGCATTAGCAATTCAACAAAAATAAGAAGTCTAAAATTAACAACTCAACAAAAATGGTACAAGTCTAGTAAATAGATATTAAGTCGATAATTTTGAATGGTTTTTTAGAAGAATAGGTTTGCATTAATCAACCAACAAGATATAAAATGGAAGGACAAGAACGTTAAGTGTATAAATTGAACAAAGTGGTGTATAGGCTCAAGAAAGCACATAAGGCTTGGTATAGCTATATTGGTTCTTATTTTCTGATGAATAGATTTTTTAAATACTTAAGTAACATAGACTTTAAACCAAAGTATGTAACAAAAATATATATTGATAGTTTGTTTATATGTTGATGATATGATTTACAATAGGCATATGATAATTAAATTAATGAATTTAGAAAATCAATGGAAGGAGAGTTTGAGATGATTGACTTAGTGATAATAGATTTCCACAATCCATGAAGATTGTTGCTCAGTGTTTTTGCCTTAGATTGTGTTTGTATTTTTTGCATCTAAGCTAGATACACTCAACAATAATGATTGACTTAGTTTTGATGAAATATTCTTTAACAATTAAATTTTTTAAATTACGAATGATGAATTTTTAGTTTACAAACTAAATATAAATATGTTTCAAAGAGATTTCAAATGGAGAAAAACATACTAGCCTAATCACATATTTCCATAGATTATAAATATCAAATGATGATAATAATAACAATATTGATTACAAAAGATTGGTTGGAAACTTGATGTACATGATGATCACTAGGATAGACATAATGTATGTTCTTAGTTATATTTGAATATTTATGGAGACACTAAATGACACTCACTTGTACGAAGATTTTTTTGAGATATGTGAAGAGAACTAAAAATCAAAAAGTTTTCTTACATCTAAATAAGTTCAAACTTGTCTAATATACTAACAATTATTGTGATAGAAATATTAATGATATAAAATATTGTCTAATAAACTTGTGTTAGATCTTGGTCTTCTAAAGACAACCTATTGTTTAACTTTCAATTGCTAAAGAAAAATATGTTGTACCCATAACAACTACTTAGAATTTTTTTGGGTGAATTAGATCAAGTTTTGGGTGAATAAAAATACAACTTAGAATTTTTTTGGGTGAATTAGATCATGTAGTGTCCCTCCAGTCGATACTATTTGTTTTAGTTTTCTTATGACCATTTGTTAGTTGTTTAGCTACTTTTGATACTATATTACATTATTTCTATTATGGCGTTGATGTTATGTTGGTTGTTATACTCTGTAGATGATACATTTGACATCGTGATCATCTAGTTATGTTCTTGTGATGATATTATGATAGACACGTATGTGTTATGGTTTATGTTATTTCTCAGTTTTTATGATGTTATCATGATGTAATTGATGTTTATGATATAATGATGGATGTCAGTTTTGGTGAAGGAGATAGTGTAGCATTACTCACTTATGAGCACCTTGCTACGTTGTGACTCTCCTTCAGAATGTGTTTGTCGATATAAGTTGATATGTTTGACAGTGCCGTTTGATGCAGTTTGTAGCTACCGACATCAACTCCACCTGCTTGGTTAGGTCTGAGCATGCCAAGACTCAATGAAAATATGTTGGTTGGAGATAGTGTTAGATCCTCTGTCTTAAGCCATAATTCTTGATAGAATGAGTACCCGTTTGTTACTCGTTTATGTTTATCATTTGTTTTGTCATGTCGTTTGTAGTTTCGTCATGTCATTCATATGTTCGTCACATTTAGAAATTGACTTGTTTAAATTAGATAAATGATTTGGTTAATAAGTATTTGATTATATTATGATTTAATTGTTATGTTGGATTAAATGATTATGTTTAGATTACATTATAATTAAATTTTGGTTAAATATTTAAAAGGTTTAATTAATTAAATTATTAAAATAAAATATTGATTTAATGTAAATTGTTGAATTATTGTGCAATGTTATTAAAATAGATATTTTTAAAAGAGTTGTTTTCAATAGATTAAGCAAAATATCTGAAAAATCAAACTTATTGTCAGAAGATGGTTAACTTGTACAATTAATTGGTTTTAACTGGTTGTTCAATTATGAATGCATGAGGACTCCCAGTTAAGTTTTGGTCAATGAAATTTAATTGAAAATTAATTAAAGGAAAGGTTAGGCAATTTTTGTGCACGACAATTGGTTTTGGCTGAAAGTTGTTCACGACAATATTTTGGGAAGAAGCTTTTTGTTTCTTTGTGTGTTTGATTGGAAAAAGATTGAAGATTGTGAATTCTGAGGCCTTGCTCGTGTTGGGAAATATTATGAGATCGAAATTATGTGTTTGGCTTCACCCTTCGTCGGAATTCGAGGAAGAGCACCAGGTTTTCTTTTGTAATTTTATTTGGTTTCTAGAATTCAAAACTTTAAAATGACAATTATGGTATTTGGTTTTCTTTATGCTGAGCTTGTATGCTGAATAACCTGCATAAACAATAGAAAACAAAAAACGTTAATGTATCTTTTTGATTAATTCGAAGAGAAATTTCATAAGAGAAAAGGAAACTTGTAAAAATCTAGTTGTAATTAATTTAGAAATATAGATTCACCAAAGGATTTCATACGTTCAGATCGGTTTCTCCAGCTTGTTGATTAATACGCATGCTTCAATTGGCTTTTATTGAGACTCTAGTTTAATAGTTGAAATTCTTTTGTTAGAAAACATAGAATACACAGTATAAGAGGGTTTGTACTAGAGTAGTCCCTACCGTCTTTTCAGGCTTTTTATTTACTTTCAGATTATGTAATGGATACAATCATTAGTATTGTATGGTAGTATACATGAAACTTGAATTTTTATGGGAATCTCCCTATCATTTTACTCCATCCGGCTCTCAACATTTTTTTCCTTGTGTTACATGTGGCTCTTTCCTTTACTGTATTTGCTTTTTAATTTAAGTTTCTCTAGTTGTACGGGGAATTCCTTTCTTGCAGTCATTTCTTAAACTTTAGCCCTTATGAGATCTTGTTTCTAGTTATTTGGATACTCAACATATCTCTTAATAGGTCATGTGTAATCTTTACAGGCCGTAATCCCTTCGTTTAGACCAAGTAAACTTGGTATTGTTGTCCTTGTTGTTTCCCTTTGACACTTGTAGTTAGCATGATCCTTTGGAATATTTTCATTCGATTACCTATAGGGAGTTTGCTGCCAATTCTTATTTGGGTGATCAACACATGCTCAACTCTTATATTGGCCGCTTTTGAACGAATTTGTTACAGTCATTGTGTTTGTATTCTTATGTGTTAGTTTGTATATTGTTTGCTTCTCTCTCTCCATGCATACGCTTAAATCTTGATTGGCGCAGAGTGATCAGGAATTTTGTAAGGATTGATCTCCATCGTGGTTTTACAGCTCCTCCTCTACTTCACATCTTTCGGCGCATGTCATGGCAACATTCATTGCTAACTAAGTGCATGTGTGTTGGCCGATTCATTCATTTGAACTATATTTGGATTATGCTCTTTTTGTTTGGTCGATTAAACTTATGTGCATGTGTTGTTCTATTAGTTAATATATGTTGTTAGTGTTTTCCAAACTCGTCTTACATCATTGACTATCTCCTTCACCGAAGGTATTGATATTCCTCTTGATCTTAAATTTCTTGAATGTTATGATTGTCCTATCGGCATGTCAAAATGCAAGCACTTTCTGTAGATGCCATCAACTAAATTTAGAGTTGGAACGGTTGTATGTCTTGTCCTGGTTTGACTGAATGTTAATCTCCTCATTTACTTTAAGTCAAATTTAATGGAAACAAAATTTAGGTCTATCTCTTCTTCATAACTCTAAATGCATGTATTCTGTACTTTTAATCGGTGAAATATGAATCGATTGAGATTACTATTGTTTATTTATTCTTTTAGTTTACAATCAGTATATATATATAAATAGATTTTCTTAAGTGATTCGAATAATGGACACAAATGTATTGTTTATTTATGGAATTAAATACATATATTTTAATTTGTATTGTTTGGTATTTGTAATTTAGATATTTTTGGAAGTAATGAATTTATTATATTCTTAATGTATAAGTCATATTAACCTATTTGTTAAAATAGAAAAAATAAATAAAATATATTTATCCTGCCAATGATTATGAACTTTTAGTTAGATGTTTAATTTTGAATATCAATATATATATGAGTTAATGATTATTAAATTTATTTAATTGAACAAAATCTATAAGGCATTGAAATTATGTCTTTTTGCAAGCTTTTAGAAACTTGAATTTAAGTTGATATGATGGACAATTCGCTGAATAGAATTTCTATTTGATATTATATTATGATTGAATTCCTTAGTTATGAGTTTTCTATTTAAATTTTTGAGAGGCTTATGCTAGTTATTTGTATTGAAAAGCATTGGATGCTTGTCTATCGTTGTTCTTTGCACACATTGATTTTGGAGTTTGTCATTCGCGATGTATTTTCTTACTGAGGTATTTGGAATGTTATATGATAACATCATGATTATGATGGGAATATTCGAGGTTTTGTTTTGCGTGCATGTTGGCTATTATTGTTATTTTTAGTAAGTATGTTTTGTATATAGGAGGACTGGGTTTCATTAGAGGCCGAAAGCCTAAAGAGGTTACCAGGGTAACCTATCGAAATTAGGTAATCCAATGAAAACTATAAACCTACTATATTAGGGGTTGGGTAGTATTCATTTAAAAAATCATATAATTGTTTTGCCTCACCTTGTACCTTAATTCTTGTTTAGATTAAGGGTAGGTTTGAGATGGCCTGGAATGGCATATTCGTTCACTTTTTCCTCTCGAAAAGTGTTTTGATTCCACATAAGTTTTTTTAGGGGCCGAGAATCAGTAGAGATTACCAAGGTAACTCAGGACGAGGGACGTTAATCTAGGAAGATTCACCAAGATAACCTAGAATAACTATGTGATGACACTCTTATCCTTGTACATGTTTGTGGTCTCTTGTGTAGAGTCACTTGTAGTTTTTTTGTTGTCTCTAGGAGTTTATCTATTATCCTTTGGTTTAGATATTGTGATGTCATTTTGTTGTTTTCAACCATGTAATGTTATGTTTTGTCTTCTTGTATGCTTGTTTGACTAGTAGACCTGACATTATTTCCTACCACGGGGGGTGATCTTTTGAGTACCATATGGTTGGGAGGAATGTTCCTTTTCCTCCATTGGGTCCCCTTGCAAGTGATGTAGTTTGAAACAAGATTGTTCTTGATAGGTTTCTGGATTCACTTTGTTCATGGAGTTGATCGGTACGCATGCTCGTGAACGGGATAGACAGTTGTACATGTTCGTCATCTATATTGTATTCATTCATGATGCTTATCTGATACTTTCTCATATTATGAATTTGGATGTATTGAGATTTGTCACAATCTTGTTTGATGTGTCTTGAACTTGTAATTAAACCTCTGTATGATTATGTAATCGGTGATATGACATATTTTTATGTTTCTTGTATATGGTTTTATGATGCGTTATTCTTTAGTGTTTGTTTAGTAGCATTGTTGTGGAACCCTGAGAACATTATTGTATATGCTACTTTGTAACTTGTGTTATTGAATGCTTAAAAAAAAAAAATGGTTATTTTGTGTTGTTCTTTGTGTTCCATGACGGGACGTTACAGCTTGGTATCATAGCATAAGGTTTTAACACTAGGTACTTTTGTTCTTGCGAGCCATTAGGTTGTCCTAGATGTTAGACTCTATAGTGTGTGTTTTCTTGTTGTCTTTTGCATCTTGAAACTAAGACTCATCTTTGATATTGTGTAGTACCATGCCCAGATGTGGTGGTGGTCGTGCGTAAAATCACTAGGATACTCCTCCTCAGAGTTCTCATGAGAGTGAGCATGTTGAGTAGTTGGAACCTTAGGTTGACCAAGAGAATGAGGAACAAAATCTGATTCAACCGGGTTCAGAAGGAGCTTTGTTGCGTCCTTTACTTGAGCAGGTTCTTGCTCGTCTTGGTCCTAGATGAGAGAGTGATCAAGAAGTGGATAGAGAATGAGATAGGTCACCTAGTAGGGTTTTTGAGACTATGGAGCAGGATGTTGTTGTTGTAAGGCATATGAGAGATTTCTTGAGGGCATGCCCTCCCACATTTTATGGTATTGGTGGTAGTTTGGAAGCGAAAACTTGGCTATTAGACTTGGGATAGTGTTTTTCTATGCATCCTTATGGTAGCAACACAAGAGATCGATGTGCCATTATGCATCTTAGAGGCTTCATTTTTATATGGTGGCACTTGGAGGAGTAGAAGCTTCACTTAGAGATTGGCTCTATATCAAGGGATATATTCTTGGAGCATTTCAAAGCACGTTTCCTATTAGAGCATTGGAGACAGTGTCGTGCAGACGAGTTCCATGATCTGTGTCAGATGGCTATGCTAGTTGAGCAATTTGAGCGTAGGTTCTATGAGCTCAAACAGTATGCAAGGATTATGGATGATGAGGCTACGCTAGTACAACATTTTATCAAGGGCTTGAACGCCCGTATCAGTGGAGGAGTCTGAGTCTTTGAGCTGAAGACTATGGAGGTAGCCATGTGGAGAGGGCACAAATTGTGGAGGAGAATCTATCTATGGATTTGGGTGGACATACAAGTGTTCAACTAGGTAGTGCACCTACTGCAAGTTTTGTTCCATGTGGTGGTCTGAATTAGACAGGAGGTTCCTCTCGGAACGAACAGGCACTTGGTAAGGGTGGATAGCAGTAGCAACAATGTTACCCATCGAAGAATAAAAGCTCTCAATTTCAGTTGGGTAACGATTTACAGTTTAGGAAGAACCGTAACTGTGATGAGGGTGCAACCCGAGACACAAAAAAATCACACAGAAAACCAAAGAATCTTATTATTTTCAAAATATGAAATTCTTAGATG
Source organism: Sequoiadendron giganteum (assembly GCA_007115665.2). NCBI lineage: Eukaryota > Viridiplantae > Streptophyta > Pinopsida > Cupressales > Cupressaceae > Sequoiadendron > Sequoiadendron giganteum. The sequence continues at coordinate 277,172,189 of CM021108.1, read as the reverse complement.
CAAAGAATCTCAAATCCTTGAGTTTTGTAATACATGCAAATTACAGAAAGTTACAGAAATTCCCCTTTTCGCAACATGCGATCTTCTTTCCCCAAAAAACTACCCATAAATAGCCCCCCATCCTCCGTTTGGAGCCAAAAACAACATTCTAAATATGCACCAACTTCTAGAAGCCCTAACTTAAGATCTGACCATTGTATCTTCAATCATAATACCTTTTCGAAAATCGCTTGCGAAAATGAAGTGCCAAAAAGTGGGGCCTGAAGGCTAACCACTTTCATTTTTCGCCAATTTTCAAGCCCATCCAGAGCCTTTATGTACCTTAAAATTAACTTCAAAGATTTTATAGGGCAAAAAGTAGAAATTGAAACTTGAATAACTTTTGAATCGGGAATGATCTTGATTTGATTCTTTCACCAAAGTGTTTATTTTAATGTCCTGAAGCTTCCCATAAATTTGCGTCTCCTCATGCCTTCAAATTCACACCTGCTAAAAATAGTAGTTGAGTAGAAAAAGCAGAAAAGAAGTTCTGAAAGTTGGGACTTCTTCGACGAAAAGGGTATCCAGAAATGCAACAACATCTACAAAAAGCTAAATGAAAGTAAATATATTTTTGGGTGATGTAGGATTTCCCTTACACCACTAGATGCTCCTGCATCAAATTGGTGGCGTAATAAGCAAACCATCAGGATCAACCAATACAAAGTGCACAATCTACGGTTAGCAAAGGTAGTTTCCAGTAGTCGAATGCACCTTCGGGTGGTAGAGGTTTTGGCAGGGGTACTGGTTACTTTTCTTATGGTTAGCAAGGTCACATCATGAGGCAGTGTCTGATGAGAGGTACATCAGGGTTTGGTCAGCAACCTGCAACTTCAGAGTTGATAGTTGGAGATGCAAGTCATTCTCACAGATTTTTTTCTATAGTAGATAATCTTCAAGCAAATCATCAAAATACTATGGTTGAGGCTTCAGGTCAGCTACAGGGTATTCATTTTTCCATCTTTTTTGATTTCGAGGCATCTGATTCATTTATTTCTCCATCTATTTTTGAGTGATGTGGACTCGTTGTAGTAAAGCAAGGGGTTAGGTGGCAGGTAGAATTGGCCTCTAGGGTGAAGGTAGTAGTAAAATCTCTTGTCCGCAATTATGGACTTAGGATTGGATCGCTATCTACCTTCGTAGATCTTCGGGTTACACCTCTTGGATCGTATATTGTGTTGGGTATGGGCTAGTTGGAATACCATAGTGCAGTGATTGATTGTCGGTGGAAGACAGTATGTTGCTTAGATGATTCTAGTGAAAAAGTGGAGATAGTCGGTGTGAATAGACCCATCTACTTGCGAATTATATCTACTATGCAATTAAGGAGATGTATGCAACAAGGTTGTCAGTTGTTTACAGCAACAGTTAATGAATTGGAGGTAGGGGAGAGTTGAGAGGTATCTCTTGATGATTACCTTGTTCTTGGAGAATTCACAGATTTTTTTCCCAGTGATATTCTAGGTATGCCACTGAAACCTGATATAGATTTTAGAATTGATATGGTTCCTAGAGTAGAGCCGATATCTCAAGCTCCATATAGAATGACCACACAGGAACTAGAAGAGCTTGGTTTGCAGTTGGAGGAACTTTTGGCTAAGGTTTTTGTTCGTCCAATTTTTTCTCCTTGGGGAGCACCTATCATCTTCATGAAGAAGGAAAGATCTCTTAGGTTGTGTATTGATTATCGTCAATTGAACAAAGTGATGGTTAAGAATCAATATCCTTTACCTAGAATCGATGATTTCTTTGATCAGATCAAGGGAGAAAATGTCTTTCAAAGATTGATCTAAAATCAGGATACCATCAATTGCGCATTTCTAAAGAAAATATTCATAAAATGACATTTTGAACTCGTTACTGGCACTATGAGTTCGTAGTGGTACCGTTCAGGTTAACAAATGCACTATCCATTTTCATGAGTCTGATGAACAATGTCTTTCACACATACCTTGATCACTTTTTTCCTGTGTTTCTCAATGATATTTTGATCTATTCGAGAGATATGAAGGAGCATGAAGAGCATATGAGATAGGTACTATAGTTCTTGAGAGAGAATCAGTTGTTTGCAAATTTTTCGAAGTGTGGGTTCTTCCAGACTGAGGTGAAATACCTTGGTTATGTTATCTCTAGAGAGGGTATTGCAGTGGATCCTTCGAAGATCCAAGTCATCATTGATTGGCTCGTGCCTACCAATGTACTTGAGGTTCGTAGTTTTATGGTTCTTGTAGGGTATTATAGATAGTTTGTTCATCCTATTACTTCTCTTCAGAGGAGAGGAAAGAAATTCATTTGGTAAGATCAGTGTCAGTTGGCATTTCTGACATGCAAGGAAAAGTTGATGAGTGAGCCTATCTTAGTCATTCTTGATCCTACTAAGGAATTTTTTGTTTGCACTAATGTGCCTTTGGAGGTTTTAGGAGTTGTTCTGATGCAGGATGGTCATGTGATGCTTATGAGTCTCACAAACTCAAGGATCATGAATTGAACTATCCTACTCATGATTTGGAGCTAGTTGTAGTTGTTCATGCTTTAGTTCAGTGGAGGAATTGCTTGTTGGGTCACCATTTTGTACTTCACAGTGATCATCGTAGTCTGTAGTACATTTTCACATAGCCTAATATGAATGCTAGGCAAAGATAGTGGATGGAGTTCTTATGCGAGTATGATTTTTGGGTGAAATTTATTCAGGGGAAGGAGATCATAGTGGCTGACGCTCTTAGTTGGCGAAGGCATGAGCTTTCTACTGTGAATCTTGGAGTTGATTTGAGGAGTCAAATCTTAGCATCACTTCCTACAAACAAACTATATCAAGAGGTGAAGGCGGAGTTGGGATCAAATAGACTCTTGGAGGGTAGATTCGCAAGATATACTCTCGAGTCAAATGGTTTGTTGCGGCATTTGGGTAATATCTATGTGCCACTTGCAGACAGTCTTCGCACTTTGATTATGTCAAAGGTACATCAAGAACCTTGTTCGGCTCATCCTAGTGTCAAGAAGATGCATGTGGATCTTCAACAGTTATATTTTTGGCCTGGGATGAAGCATGACATCGCTGATTTTGTTTTGAGATGTCTTAAGTACTGGAGAGTTAAGGTTGAGCACCAGCATCTCACAATACTGTTGTAGCCACACCTTGTTCCGGAATGGAAGTGGGGTATCATATAAGTAGATTTCATTGTTGGGTTTCATATGTCATCTCGTTGACATGATGCTATTATGGTTACTATTGACAGGTGGACTAAGGTAGCACATTTCTCTCCGGTTTATTCATCCTATAATGCCTCATCTATGGCAAAGATCTTCATGAAGGATATTGTTCATTTGCACATAATTCCTTGCATAATGATTTTAGACAGAGATCATGTGTTTACATCATCATTATGGACATCCTTGCAGCATGCCTTAGGTACTCAGTTGAACTTTAATTCAACTTTTCACCCAGAGACCGACAGACAAACCGAGAGGGTCAATCAGATTCTTGAGGATATGCTCAGGGTGTATGTTATGGATCAATAGTCGTGTTGGGAAGACTATCTCTACTTGGTGGAGTTCGCCTATAATAATGGGTATCATAGTTCCATAGGTATGCCTCCTTTTCAGGAATTGTATGGATGTCCTTGCCGGACTCCGTTGAGCTGGGATCTACTTGAGGATATAGTTATTCTTGGACCTGAGATGCTTCTGGATATGGAGCAGCAAGTTGATTGTATTAGATAGCACTTGGTGGTGGTGCAAGATAGGCAGAAGAGGTATGTTGATGCTCACAGAGTGGATCTTTAGTTTTTAGTTGGTGATAGGGTATTTCTTCAGGTGCGTCCATGAAAGAGTCTGATCCATTATGGAAAAGGCTCTAATCTCGTGCCTCGTTTTGTTGGACTGTTCAAGATTTTGGAGAGGATTGGTCCTATAGTGTACCATCTTTCTTTACCACCCAGTTTGTCGCACATTCATGATGTATTCCATGTATCTGTTCTTAGGCCTTATCATCCTGATATTTCACATGTGCTCGATTGGAATGCATTATAAGTAGAGGACGGGTAGTTAGATTTGTAGCCCGTGGGAGTTCTTTAGCGTAGGAGGCTTGTCCTTAGGGGTCAAGACATTGGTTAGGTGAGGGTCCAGTGGGATCCTAGCACTGGGGTGATCCCACAATATCGGTTTACAATTTCCAGGAGATCCTGATTTTTGCTAAAATCACATATTTTTAGAAAATGTAATGATTTAAGCATTGAAAATTTTCATTTAAAGGATTCTAATTGAAGAGGGCTTGATCGAACAAGCTTAGATCAAACCCCCTTGGATAGAACCCCGTTAGTTTTAAACCATACATGTAACGAAGTCTCCTTTCCATCTATCAAAATGCTAATAAAAAACCACTTTTGATTTACCTTTTGGGGGATCAAATGAATTCATTTAAAATTTATTTTCTCTAAGTATGTATTCCTTATTATAAGCTTCCCAAAAACTATAATTTTAATTAGATTAAATTTAATTATTTTATTTAGTTTTTATTTCTTGTGAATGTAGGTTTGTCACTGAAAATCAAGCTCTATGTTCTGCACATGTGGAAAAATAGAATATTATCAAAAAAAATATTAAAAAATGTCAATGCACTATATGTTGAAGTCCTTGATCGAACAAAAAAATAAAATTGAATTTCGATACATATAGAAAACGTTATGTTATATACAGTCCACCTATGTCTGAATTGTAATTGGTTTGACTTTGAAACTTGATTAAGGAAAAATTATTCAATAAAACACTATGAAACCAAATGAAAGTGCTAGATATTGTAGTTACAAATCTAAATTAGAATTGTATCCTTCATGGAAAAAATTTATGTTGTATACGATGAGCATCACTCCTTAAAATTGGTGTTTACTGAAAAAACTAGTCTTCGAAGGAGGTAGAAAAAGAAGTACAATCTTATTCCAAAAAAAATTGAAAAAATAATTTAGAATATATGTAAACAAAATGTTAGAAATCACTAGTTTGCATCATCTTCAAATTCCTCATGGTTTAGCCACTATAGGTGCTTGAAAGTGAAGATTTAGTTAGAAAAAATCAGTTTAGTGTCCAGTTTGGCCAAAAAAAAGAAAACCAGTATTGTGGGATCACCTAGTGACGAGGCATCAGCTACTTGGGAAGATGTGGCACGCATGAGTGAGCATTATCCTTTTTTTTTGCAGAATTCCAGGAGCAAGCCTTATCATAGGGGGGGAGGATGTAATGTCCCTCCAATCGATACTATTTGTTTCAGTTTGCTTATGACCATTTGTTAGTTGTTTAGCTACTTTTGATACTATATTACATTATTTATGTTATGACATTGATGTTACACTAGTTGTTATACTTTGTAGATGATACATTTGACATCATGATCATCTGGTTATGTTCTTGTGATGACATTATGATAGACACGTGTGTGTTATGGTTTATGTTGTTTCTCAGTTTTTATGATGTTATCATGATGTAATTGATGTTTATGATATAATGATGCATGTCAGTTTTGGTGAAGGAGATAGTGTAGCATTACTCACTCATGAGTACCTTGCTATGTTGTGACTCTCCTTCATGGTGTGTTTGTCGATATGTTCGACAGTGTCATTTGATGCAGTTTGTAGGTACCGACATCAACTCCACCTACTTGGTCAGGTCTGAGTGTGCCAAGACCCAATGGAAATATGTTGGTCGGAGATAGTGTCAAATCCTCTATCTTAAGCCATCGTTCTTGATAGAATGAGTACCCATTTGTTACCCATTTATGTTTACCATTCATTTCGTCATGTCGTTTGTAGTTTCATCATGTCATTCGTATGTTCGCCACGTTTAGAAATTGACTTGTTTAAATTAGATAAATGATTTGATTAATAAGTTTGATTCTATTATGATTTAATTGTTATGTTAGATTAAATGATTATGTTTAGATTACTTTATAATTCAATTTTGATTAAATATTTTTATTATTATTATTTTAACAACTTTTGATTAAATATTTAAAAGGTTTAATTAAATAAATTATTCAAATAGAATATTGATCTAATGTAAATTGTTGAATTATTGTGCAACTTAAATGTTATTAAAATAGATATTTTTAAAAGAGTTGTTTTCAATAGATTAAGAAAAATATTTGAAAACTCGAACTTATTGTCAGAATATGGTTAACTTGTACAATTAACTAGTTTTAACTGATTGTTCAATTATGAATGCATGCAAATTTCCAGTTAAGTTTTGGTGAATGAAATTTAATTAAAAATTAATTAAAGGAAAGGTTAGGCAATTTTTGTGCACGACAATTGGTTTTGGTTGAAAGTTGTTCATGACAATATTTTGTGAAGAAGTGTTTTTGTTTCTCTGTGTTGGAAACACAAGGGCAAACAGTTGAGAGGGGGGCTGAATCAATTGTGACAAAAATTATACTTATTAAACTTGTTCTTAGATCTAATAAATAAACATGAAAGCATAAACCATCACCACATCAAAAACACACATAACACCAATAATTTTTTTTCGTGGAAACCCTGCTAGGGGAAAAACCACGGTGGAGGTTAGTCCACAAGATTATACTCTGTTAGAAGTATTATAAATGGGGAATGCACATGCATTCAAGCACACTTCCTAGAGCTCACTACTCAAATACAAAAGGTTCACTATCTAAAGGAAGACTCATTGTCTTACAGTCACATTCGGATTACATCCGAAGATTTTAAACTGAGAAAATAACATCTTCTAATGCATGATTACAGTTTCCGATAAGCACATAAACACTTTCTTTTGCTCACTCTTCTTCACACTTTAATTTTTCCTTCAAAATATTAGAACATTATTCGCACACAACACATAACATACATCGCACACCATTCCCTCAAATGGTATAAACAATTGATCATATATATCCGCAACTACGGATAACATCAACTACATGTCAGCCCAACAAAATATAAAATGTGTACAAATTGTTGGCCCAAATCAAAATTTTTTTATCAATATGGACCAAACAATGTCAGCCAAAACATAGTAAGGACCCAAAAAAACATGTATCAAACACAAAACACCTTAAGCAATTATGCCTCAAAGATCCACAACATGCTACAATCACCTTGTCAGCCATGATCATGAAAAACATGAACTCACAGAAGAAAATCACCAATCGCGAGCACAACAATCAATGCAAACCAACAACACAAATAGAGCATGATCTACAAACATCCAAAAGCATCATGAATCACCATAGAAGCGTCTGCAACAACTCAAATTACTAGAATCACATCATCTTCTTTCATGAACATCAACTAAAGCAACAAAACAACTGTCAGAACATAGATACTCATAACTTAATCAAATCTTCATGCAAACCTCTGAAACTTCATGTGGATAAACTAGATATACTTTTCAACAAACCCTTTAATCAGTAACTTCTTATCATCAATATACTAAGCTAGCCATCATACTGAACTTCACTGCATCATTGACAACCTGCAACTTATTTTATTACAATTTTCTCAATATCCTTGACATATACAGCCTTAAAGACATTAATGGAAATAGTTTTGACATCAATGAAAACCACATATCAGCAATATCCAACAATCTCCCCCTTTGGCATTCATGGAAACACATGATGTGAAAAAAACCATCAACAATACTTTCTCTTAGCACTTTCTCCCCCTTAGATTTTGACTCTTTTCTCCTTAACTCTTTCACATTTTTTCACAAGACTCTTCTCCCCCTTTGACATCAATGAAAAAGGTACACATTTACAAGCTCTAAACCACATTTATGAACATCTCACTACTCCCCCTGAGTAGCAGCCACCACAACATCAATCTAGATCACAAGATATGACTATGAAATGCACGGACTGATGCAAGTCATTGCATCTTAATTTTGATTAGGAGGGGTAATCACCCCTAGCTTCCCTCTGAGATACTCAAAAGTATCCTTAGGAAAGGGGTTGGTAAAGATATCTGCAATCTGTTCCTTAATGGGCACATACTCCAATCTGACTTCCTTTTCACTCACCTTCTCTCTCAAAAAGTGAAGCTTGATAGATATATGCTTGGTTTTTGAATGCAACACCAAATTCTTAGAAATGTTAATTGCACTTGAATTATCACATAATCTAGCAATAGGTTCATCATGCATAGCTCTGATATCTTTCAACATCCACTTCATCCACAATACTTGAGTACAATTGTTAGCAACAACAATGTATTATGCCTCTATAGTAGATAAGGAAATGGCATTCTGCTTCTTACTTAACCATGAAATCAATTTCCTTCCCAAGAAAAATGTACCACCACTAGTACTCTTTCTGTCATTCACATCTCCTTCCCAATCAAAATTAGTAAAAGCACTCAAAGTAAGGTCATCTTCTTTAGAATACCATAGGCCAAAATCAATTGTCCCCTTTGAGTACCTGAAAATCCTCTTCACAGCTGTCACATGAGATTCCTTAGGATCAGCTTGAAATATTGTAACAATGCATATGAAATTCATGATATTAGGTCTAGTTTGAGTCAAATAGAGCAATCCACCAATCATGGATTTGTACCTATTCTGATTTATTTTAGGAGAATCATCATCTTGTGTCAACTTACATCCAATCACCATAGGTGTACCAACTGGCTTTGAATCTTCCATACCAAACTTCTTTAGTAATTCTTTCACATACTTGGACTGAGATATAAAGACCCCTCTATCTAGCTGAGTAATTTGTAATCCCACAAAGAATTTCATTTCTCCAATCATAGACATCTAAAACTCACTCTACATCTCATCAACAAGCTTCATGCACAAACTATCATCTCCTCCAAAAATGATATCATCAACAAAGACTTCAACAATCAAATCTTTATCATGATCAATCTTGAAATACAAATTACTATCAGCAATACATTTATTAAATCCAAGCTTCAACAAATACTTGTCCAATTTGGCATACCATGCTCTTGGGGCTTGCTTAAGTCCATACAATGCTTTATTCAATCGACAAACCATATCTCCCTGATCAGTCAATTGAAATCCATCAGGTTGCTCAATATACACTTCTTCATCTAGTTCACCATTTAGAAATGGCGACTTGACATCCATCTGATAAACCTTGAAGTTTTTGTAAGTAGCATAAGCAAGAAATAGTCTCACAACTTCAATCCTAGCAACAGGAGCAAAAGTTTCTTCAAATTCAATTCCTTCCATCTGAGAATATCCCTTACACACCAGTCTTGCTTCATTTCTAACAACTTCACCTTACTCATTCAGTTTGTTGTCAAAGACCCATTTAGTTCTAATTACATTTTTGTCCTTAGGTCTAGGAACAAGAATCCATGTATCATTTTTCTCAATTTGTAGTAGTTCTTCTTTCATTACTTCCACCCAATGTTCATCTTTGCATGCTTCATTAACACTATTAGGCTCAGTCTTTGAGATCAAATAGTATTCTTCTACAATTCTTCTCCTAGTTTGAACACCTTTGTTCTTATCACCTATAATATGATCTTCTGAATGATTTAGTCTTACATACCTTGGAGTCTTAGGGTGTTTTTGAACTTCAGGCTCTTGTGATCTCACTTTTGCACTTTCACTAGTTTCTTCCTCTTGATTTTCCCAATTCACCAGAATGATTTGAACTTGATTTAGAGTCTAAACTTTCTTTCCTTTATCTAAAATTCCATTTTGATCGTCTGAATCATATCTATAGGTTCTAGATAGTCTAATTGTGTCTTCATCAACCTTGACATTAGCACTTTCAATTAATTTCCTCAATATCTTATTGTAGCACCAATAGGCTTTACTTTTAGTAGAATAACCAAGAAATATTCCTTCATCACTTCTATCATAAAACTTTCCTATGTCTTCATCTCTTTTGATATAGTATTTACTCCCAAATATTTTGAAGTATCTAATAGTAGGCTTATGACCAAACCATAGCTCATAAGGAGTCTTACCAATATCACCTTTGACATGTACCCGATTGAGAGTGTACAAATGATAGTACTCATAGCTTCTCTCTAGTATATATGTGGAACATTTCCTTCCACCATCATAGTCCTAGCAACTTCTTGAATTGTCTTGTTCTTCCTTTCCACAACTCCATTTTGCTTAGGGGTTCGCAGGGCAGATAATTGTCTCTTTATCTCATGCTCTTCACATAAAGAATTAAACTCACCAGAATTGAATTCACCACCTCTATCTGATCTCAGACATATAATCTTCAGACCTATCTCTGTCTCAACCATATCCTTAAAAATCTTGAATTTCTCTAGAGCTTCAGATTTTTCCCTTAAGAAAGTAACCCACATCAATCTAGAATAATCATCAATAAGTAACATGAAATACCTATCTCCTTGTAAACTTTTGACTCTAGAAGGACCACACAAGTCAGTATGCACAAGTTCCAACACTTCATTTGAACAATGTTGTTTGCTCTGAAATGAAACTCTAGTTTACTTCCCTAACTGACATTCCTTGCATATAGTATTAGTAGGTTTTATCAACTTAGGAAGATCTCTCACTGCCTAAGTAGAACTTATCTTGATAATATTGTCAAAGTTTACATGACACAATATCCTATGCCACAACCAACTTTCATCAACTTGAGCAATCATAAAAATTTTACTCGTAGCACTTAGGTGAAAGATATTACCTTTTTTTTTTGTACTGGAGATGCAATCACATTTCTGGAGCTCCCCAATATTCTATACTTTCCATCCTTGAATTGAAGATTGTATCCCTTGCCAACCATCTGTCCAACACTTAAGAGATTATGCTTCAATCCTTCCACATATAGGACATCATCAGTATTATGCGTACCATCAAGAGAAATGGATCCTCTACCACATATTACACCAGATTTGTCATCACCAAATCTTACAACACCACCATCATACTTTTCCAAGCTCACAGAATTACTTTTATCGCCTATCATGTGATGAGAGCATCCACTGTCAATCACCCATTCATCTTTTTCTTCAACTCTAGTAGCTAGAGCTTTCTCCACATTTATGCAGCTAGTAGATTCAGTAGGTACTAAATCATTTTCCTTGATAGCAATACATACCCATTCATCCTCACTTAAATTCCCTTTATCAGATTCATCATCTATCACACCTTCATCAGCAGCATAATAACACTTTCCTTGGAATCTAATCTTGTTAGGTCTTGTCTTAGGAACTCTTTTCAGACACCTTGAGGCAAAATGACCTATCTTATTGCAAGAAAAACATTTAAGAGGAAATTTCCCTTCATACTTACCTTCTCCTTTGGCTACCCTCTTGACAATAAGTGCTTCAATATCATGTAGTTTTCTCTCTTCTTCCTCAATCTCTATCATTTCCTACTCATACTTGGACATTTTTCTAGAAGAAATTTCTCTCGGATCATATATTCTTATCTTTTCTAAAGATAGTAGCTTTGAATGTAGATTCTATCTTAGGAAGAGATTCACCAAACTCACTTAACTCAAAAGTAGCAAGCTTACCAATCAACATGCCTCTGGTTACATTTTTCATAGTCTAGATCTCCTCAATAGCAATAGCTTTGTGTTTGTATGCAATAGGCAAGGATCTGATCACTTTATAAAATGTTTGATTTTTCCAATGATCCACCAACACATCTGATACTACACACAAGTTCATTCACTCTCTGCATAAAAGAAGTGATGTTCTCATTTTCACCCTTTCTCAATATTTCATATTTCCCTTTTAGGCTTTGCGGCTTAACAATATTCACATGGGTATCACCTTCATACAAGGTTTCCAAATTTTTCCAGATCTCATAAGCAGTCTTTAGCTCCATTACATTTGTCATCTCAAAATCAGTCAGAGCACTCAACAATGCTTCCTTAGCCCTGATATTGTACTCAGGTTCCTTAATCTCACCTGCAATAAAAGGACCATTTTGTGGGGTAATATATCTATTCTTTGTAATTGTCCAATAAGGTTCACCAATGCATCTTAGATGACACTCCATTCAAGTCTTCCATAGAGAATAGTTTGTTCCATCAAATCTGGAACTATCCTTCTTATATGTCACCATCCCAGATCATCTCAAGTAGTCAAGATTCTCTAGAGGAACCTACTCTGATACCAATTGTTGGCAACACAAGGGCAGACAACTGAGACGAGGGGTGAATCAGTTGTCACAAAAATTATACTTGTTAAACTTATTCTCATATCTGATAAATAAACATCAAAGCATAAACCATCACCACATCAAAAACACACATAACACCAAGATTTTTTTTTCATGGAAACCCTGTTAGGGGAAAAACCATGGTGGAGGTTAGTCCACAAGATTATACTCTGTTAGAAGTATTATAAATGGGGAATTCACCTGCATTCGGGCACACTGCCTAGATCTCACTACTCAAATACAAAAGGCTCACTTCTCAAAGGAAGACTCATTGTCTTACAGTCACATTCAAATTACATCCAAATATTTTGAACTAAGAAAATAGCATCTTCTAATGCCTGATTACAGTTCTAGTTAAACACATAAACACTTTCTTCTGCTCAATCTTCTTCACACTTTACTTCTACCTTTGAAAGATTAGAAAATTATTCACACATAGCACACAACATATGTCGCACACCATTCCCTCAAATGGTATAAACAATTGATCATATATATCCTCAACTAAGGATAACATCAACTACATGTCGGCCCAACAAAATATGAAATGTGTACAAATTTTCGGCCCAAATCAATAAACAATTTCTCAATGTAGACCAAACAATGTCAACCAAAACATAGTAAGGACCCAAAACAACATGTCTCGAACATGAAACACCTTAAGAAATTATGCCTCAAAGATCCACAACACGCTACAATCACACTATTGGCCATGATCATGAAAAACATGAACTCACAAAAGAAAATCACCAATCGCAAGCACAACAATCAATGTGAACCAAAAACACATATAGAGAACGATCTAGAAACACCCACAAGGATCATGAATCACTACAGAAGCATCCAAAACAACTCAAATTACTAGAATCACATCATCTTCTTTCAGGAACATCAACTAAAGTAACAAAACAACCATCAAAACACAAATATTCATAACTTAATCAAATCTTCATGCAAACCTCTGAAACTTCACATGGATAAACTAGATATACTTTTCAACAAACCCTTTAATCCGCAACTTCTTATCATCAATATACTTAGCTAGCCATCATACTAAACTTCATTGTATCACTGACAACCTGCAACTTATTTTATTATAATTTTCTCAATATCCTCGACATATACAACCTTAAAGACATTAATGGCAATAGTGTTGACATCAATGATAGCCACATATCAGAAATATCTAACACTCTATGTGTTTTTTTGGAAAAATATTGAAGAATGTGAATTCTGAGGCCTTGCTCGTGTTGGGAAAGATTTTGAGATCAAAATTTTGTGTTTAGCTTCACCCTTCATCGAAATTTGAGGAAGAGCACTAGGCTTTCTTCTGTAATTTTGTTTGGTTTCTAGAATTCAAAAATTTAAAATGATGAGTATGGTATTTGGTTTTCTTTACGCTGAGCTTGTATGCTGAATAACCTACATAAACAATAGAAAACGAAAATGTTAATGTATCGTTTTGATTAATTTGAAGAGAAGTTTAATAAGAGAAAAAGAAACTTGTAAAAATCTAGTTGTAATTAATTTAGAAATATAGATTCACCAAAGGATTTCATAGGTTCAGATTGGTTTCTCCAGCTTGCTGCTTAATACCCATGCTTCAATTGGATTTTATTTTTACTCTAGTTTAATAGTTGAAATTCGTTTGTTGGAAAACATAGAATACGCAGTGTAAGAGGGTTTGTACCAGAATAGTTCCTATTGTATTTTCAGAATTTTTATTTACTTCAGATTATGTGATGGATATAATCATTAGTATTGTATGGTAGTATACATGAAACTTAAATTTTTATGGGAATATCCCTATCATTTTACCCCATCTGGCTCTCAATATTTTTTTCCTTGTGTTACATGTAGCTCTTTCCTTTACTATATTGTGATGCAGAGACTTCTAGAGGTCATAACTTTTGACTTGGATGTTCGTTTGGGCTGAAATTTTACAAGTGGATGCATTATGAGGTGGCATGTGGATTCTTTATGACCTTGAGTCGATTGGCCCCCATTTTGGCACATTTTTCGGGGCTTGAAACTTTCATCTTGGCCCTCAAAATGGAAATTTAGTGTTTTTTTCTAGTTTTTAAAAAGTTTTGTTTTTGTAAATAACTCAAAACTTGTGTTTCGAATTTAGGATGTTAGTTGGAAATTCGTCCTACCTTAGTTTTTGGATTTTTTTGGAAAAAAATTGGATTCTCAAAGTTTTGCATGCAAAATTACCTAAAATGAAAAAATCTAGCAATTGTCAAAATTTGCCAAAAAGGGTAATTTTTTTTTTAATTTTTAATTTTTTAATTTTTTTTTCAGTTTTTTCAGTTTTTTGGATATAAGAGAGTTTTCTCTCATTGTATCAGCAGAGTTGGTGAATAGAATATTTTCATTTTCTAGTTATTTCAAATCTTTGGCTCTCACATATGATTAATGGCACAATTCTATTGAGTGTATGTTGTTGACTACATCATATTGCCTTTTTAATTTAAGTTTATCTGGTTGTATGAGGAATTCCTTTCTTGTAGTCGTTTCTTAAACTTTAGCCTTTATGAGATCTTTTTTCTAGTTATTTGGATACTCAACCTATCTCTTAATAGGCCATGTGTAATCTTTACAGGTCGTATTCCCTCCATTTAGACCAAGTAAACTTGGTATTGTTGTCCCTATTTTTTCCCTTTTACGCTTGTAGTTAGCATGATCCTTTGGAATATTTTCATTCAATTACTTGTAGGGAGTTTGTTGTGAATTCTTATTTGGGTGATCAGTGCATGCTCAACTCTTATATTGGCCGCTTTTGAATGAATCTCTAACAACCGTTGTGTTTGTATTCTTATGAGTTAGTTTGTATATTGTTCGCTTCTCTCTCTCCATGCGTACACTTAAATCTTGATTGGCGCAGGGTGACTGGGAATTTGCAAGTATTGATCTCCAACGTGGTTTTACAGTTGCTCCACTACTTCACATCTTTCAATGCATATCATGGTAACATTCATTGCTAACTAAGTGCATGTGTGTTGGCCGATTCATTTATCTGAACTATATTTGAATTCTACTCTTTTTGTTTGGCCGATTAAACTTATGTGCCTATGTTGGTCTATTAGTTAATATTTGTTGTTAGTGTTGTCCAAACTCACCTTACATCACTGACTATCTCCTTCACCCAAAGTATTGATATTCCTCTTGATCTTAATTTTCCTGAATGTTATGATTGTCTCGTCAGCATGTCAAAATGCATGCACTTCCTGTACATGTCGTTGACTAAATTTAGAGTTGGAACTGCTATATGTCTTGTCCTAGTTCGACTGAATGTTAATCTCCTCATTTACTTTAAGTCAGATTTAATGGAAACAAACTTTAGGTCTATCTCTTCTTCATAAATTTGAATGCATGTATTCTATACTTTTAATCGGTGAAATATGAATCAATTGAGATTACTACTGTTGATTTATTCTTTTAGTTTAGAATCCATATATATATATATATATTTTGTTAATTTGAATAATGGACACAAATGTATTATTTATTTATGGAATTAAATACATGGGTAAGTGCACCAATCTGTGACACAATTTTGGCCCTTAAGATGCCACTTTTTTTCTAAAATAAGGAAAATCTGATTTGCACGAGAAAATGAAGATAGTTACGCTCAAAATTTCAAGATGTGGCAAGAACAAAAGTTGAAGTGCTCCAAGTCTAGTTTCTAAGCTACTATTTCTTTTTGAAATTAATATTAATATATATATATATTTTGTTAATTTGAATAATGGACACAAATGTATTATTTATTTATGGAATTAAATACATGGGTAAGTGCACCAATCTGTGACACAATTTTGGCCCTTAAGATGCCACTTTTTTTCTAAAATAAGGAAAATCTGATTTGCACGAGAAAATGAAGATAGTTACGCTCAAAATTTCAAGATGTGGCAAGAACAAAAGTTGAAGTGCTCCAAGTCTAGTTTCTAAGCTACTATTTCTTTTTGAAATTAATGAAGATTAAGGGTCTCAAAAAGGGGAGGTTGGAAAAATAGGTCCCGTTTTTATCAAAAAAAATAGCATAGCGCCTAAGGGCTCCCCCCTTTTTGGTTAACCTTTTTTTAGAATTTCAAAAATCCCAATGGTGAGAAATTAGCTAACACCATGTAGTTTATCCTCCTTATTTCGGATAATTTTTTTAATGAATATATAATATTTTATGAATTTTCAAAGTGGACACATCCTAAAAAGCTAAAATTTGAGCATGCTCCCCCCCAATGTTTTTGCAAACTAATCGAAAATTGATTTTTTTTTCATCATGTGTAGAATGGAGTCTAGTTTCAAAAAACATGATTTGTTTCACATTCCAATGAACGTGTAAAAATCTATCCTAAACCTAGCACATGCTAGTTTTTGACCAAAAACAAAGGCATTTACAATAGAAGCCATGGATCAAAACCTTAACTAAATTAAAATGAAAAAATAATTATATATTTAGATAGCTGAGACAAAGGTTAACACTATCACGATTTTTTTTATAAATTTGCATTGAAAGACGTGCAAATGAGACAGGGAGCACGAACGAAAATATGGGAAAATTTAGCAAATCTTGTTAATTAACATGTCTAAAGTAAGTCTTTTGGCGAGCACCAAATGGCCTGCTTTGCACAGAACTAGATTTTCACTTTCTCTGTCAGGGAAACTATATACATGAAATAAACATTCAATTATAAGTTGAAATTTACATATGGACATTTACTTTCTTATACTTTAAGTTATATTTCATGTATATATAGGCAGGATGTTTGAGAGTGGTTTCAGATATCTAAGAGTTATAATGCAAATTCTAGTTTTTGGAAGATCTTAAAAATTTCAGACTTAGTCAAATTTTAGTAATCAGCATGTCAACTTTCAGTAATCAGGAGGTCAAATTTTAGTACTCAGGAGGTCAAATTTCATCTTTCTCTCTCTATCTCAATAATTTTCATCTCTTATTCTCTAGACCTCTCTCTCTCTCACTATTTCCATCCCTTTATCTAACAATATCTTCCTTGAGCTCAAGAACTATGTCTCTACATGTCCATCTCTCTCTCCTTCCCTCTCCAATATATATCTCCCTCCCTCCTTCCCTCTCTACATTTTTATATCTCTCATCCCTCTCCTTTTATCTCTATATATCTCTCTCTACTCTCTATACCTACCTATCCCTCCCTCCCTCCCTCCCTCTCCTCTCTTTCTCTCTCTTTTCTTCCCTCGCTCTCTCCTCCCTTCTCTACTCTCTATCTTGTCATTATTTCTCTCCTTCCCTCTCTAGTTCTCTCTATCTCACTTCTCTCTCCTTCCCTCCCTCCCTCTCTAATTTTCTCTATCTCCCTCTCTCTCTCTCCTTCCCTTTCTGCTTCTCTTTATCTCACCTCTCTTTCTCCCCCTCTCTCTCTCCCTCTCTCTTCCTT
>CM021108.1:277089051-277154498 GCA_007115665.2 Sequoiadendron giganteum | reverse complement strand
TTGAGGTTTGAGGGTTGAGGGTTGAGGGTTGAGGGTTGAGGGTTGAGGGTTGAGGGATTAAGAGGGTATAGGGACTGAGGGATTAGGGGTTAAGGGTTGAGGGTTGAGGGATTAAGAGGGTATGGGGGTTGAGTGATTAGGGTTTAATGGTTGAGGGTTGAGGGTTGAGGGATTAAGAGGGTATGGGGGTTGAGGGATTAGGGTTTAAGGGTTAAGGGTTAAGGGTTAAGTGTTGAGGGTTGAGGGATTAAGAGGGTATAGGGGTTGAGGGATTAAGAGGGTATAGGGTTTGAGGGATTAGGGTTTAAAGGTTGAGGGTTAAGGGTTGAGGGTTGACAAGGTATAGGGGTTGAGGGATTAGGCCTCACTTATCTCACAATCCCTCTTTGTCAGGCCTCACTTACCTCCCACCCTACTTTCTTAGGTCTCTCCTTCCCACCCCCTCTCACCCACTTTGACTCCCTCTCCTTCTCTCAGGTGTCTCCCTCCCAGCCTCTCTCTCTCTTAGGTTTCTCCCTCCCACGCCCACTCCCTCCCCCTCTCTCTCTCTCTCCCACTCCCTCTCTCTCTCACTCCCTCTATCTCTCTCCCACTTTGTGTCTCTCCCTCTCTCTGAAGTCTCTCCTTTTTAGAGGAACATATTTGGTGCTCACCAAATGGGTTTTACCTTGAAATGGTAAAAATAAGGGTTGACCCCATGATTCAGGCCCACATTCTCCTGTGTTTGTCTGGTTCAGCGCTTTATCCGAGTCAGAAACGCCTTTTTTTTTTGCAGTTGACTTTATATTGTACCAATCTATGCTTGATCCATCACCTTTTTACCACCAATTTGTATGGTAGACAACGCAGAAGAAGATATTTTGAAGTTTCTACATTATTTTACATTATTTGAGGTAATATATTCATTTTGGTAAATTGAAATGTTTGTATTTAGTATATTTGTTTGTTTTTGACAATATAAACTAAATTTCCTTAATGATTTTATTAATCATAACAATTGGACTTAGAATTCAACATTGAATTAGATGGGATTTGCATAAAAAAGTTCAATTTTTATGAGTTTGAAGAACAAAAAAAATAAAAACATGACATTTACTTAACATAAATTTACTTATGAATTCTATTTGCATTGCTTATAGTAGTCCATTTCCAACATGGCTAGTGGAATTCATTGTATTTCATTCTTTTTTCAACTAATTTGGAAAACTTTTATTTTCATCTAATTTGGAAAACCTAATAGCTTTCATCAATGTTAATGCAAGTGTCCATTAATTTTTTTGTTCCATAAAAAATTCAGCTTCATCACATGTGCTTAGATAAATTCAAGTGAGTTGACATAGTTTAGAATGCTTATTGTCTTTCTAAGTTACCCCATTGCCAAGGAAATAGTGAATAATGATAAGATATAGCATCACAAACCCTTCTTTGAATCCATATTCTTCATGACTTTGTTGACAATCAAAAATTTGGTTTTGAGAAAAATAAACACAAGAGTCTCTAGTTTTCATTTAGGTGGCAGCAACTTATACCCTAGGTTTGTGATTCTCATTGATTTTCTGTATTTAATGGTTTCCACCCCTCTCTACATCAATTTTTTTGTAAAATGCATTACTTACTTTTGTTCTATGTGTGTTTGTGGACATGTAGCATTCAAGGTCATGCCGAGGAAATGACTGAAACCTCTAACACCAGAAGAACTTGCAGTTAAAAATGCAAGGAGAAGAGACTCAAAAAATGTAGCTTGTGAAGCAAAGGAATTGCAGCCCATACAGCCAAAAATTCCCGTGCAATCTAAGAGAGATGTCAAATTGGAAAAAAAAAGGGCACGAATGAGGAAAGTTTGTGGAAGGATAGGAATGGATACAGAATTTGGGGGAACATCATCAACCATAGGTGAAGCTCAATGCACATCTCTAGTTGAAGATACATTGACAACAACATGTGGTTTTCTAGGTACATCGGAAATCACATCTCCAATTGAAGACACACCATCAAAAACATTGTGTTTTGAAAGTACATCAACAAACACATCTCTATATGAGGATTGTTGTACACTAACAGGATCAAGCGAGCTACACTCTTTTAGAAGCTCCAATGCATGTACATGGACTATCCATACAAGGAAGATGGCATGCTTTTCTTATGCATGTACACTTCAATCATGGAATTATTGCGAGTCAATAGAGTGGGTTGACGAATGGTCTGTAAGAAGTCTAACCCCACTTGACACTTATCAGCTCTCGACGGCTCTATAAATCATGGAGATGCAATCATCCATTGACTTTGATCATGTATCGAACCTACTAGAACCAGGTAATATATCTTACTTACAAGTTTTATTATGTTGCTCAGTAAATAAATCTAACAAGATGAACATATCAATACAGGGCACGTTTATGTGGTGATTGCAGATGAAGACAATGAAGAGGGTACAAATTATTACCTGTGTCATTGTATCAAGGCCAAAAATAAATTCAAGTCCCCAGTTATAAACGGAGAAAACATAGAAATCCTACAAGTTTGGTGGTTGTTACTGGAACATGGCTTTGAAGGTATCTAGTTAAGAATGTTGTAGTTTGGTTGTTTGAGGACTTTGACACGCATTGGAAAATTATTCACTATTCGAACCTTGTCGTCGCCACCAATGTTCATTCGATCAAATATAAGGGTAGACCTATGAACAAGAACTTGTGGAAAGTGCATGAGTCTGACGACGAGGAAATACTCGACACAATAAAGATTAGAGCAGACCTAGATGGTTCCCTAGATTGATTTGTAAGTATGCACATTGAATTTGTAAAGCCATGTTATTGATCACTCTTTTGGACCAACACCTTGCAATAAGGCTTTTTCACGATTACTGTTTGATGTCATATGCATTTACTTATGTCATTGATCCTTTTCTAATTGTGACTATAGGTAATACTAAAGTTTGTCAAAGTATATAAGAAAAGAACAACATCGGTTGTTGGTGCAAGTGTTCAATGGTATGAGAAACATCGGCTGCTGGTGCATTTTCTAGTTGTCAATCTTCTCTTTCTTTTCCATCTCCTAGATTTATCGGATTCTTATATGCTACATGTTTTATGTTAAGCCTCTCAGTGATATATTTGAAATTTATATGTAGGGTCATCGAGAGATGATAAAGTAGCAAAGGGGCACATCACCATTGAAGGACCTTCAATCAACCTCCTTATCTAGCATGCATGAAGGTGATAGTAGGTCTCATCAGCTATATGACTGACATTATTTAGTTATTGCTCTTTTAATGATTTTTATGTGAGTCTATGTCTAAGATTGAGAGGATTTTGTAGGTTTTTGTGGACCAAATTCCTATGATGCTACACAACCTTGGCTCTAGCTTTATTCCTTGAAAGTGTAGAAGACTAGCAAGAAACACCAGATTATCTAGCCCAAAAGCCACAAAAGAAAATATTATATTCATCTAAAGACTGTCTAACCTCATTCACAAAAACTTCTAATGGAATTTCAAATACCCTAACCAACTGTTAGCAGTGATCTTCCTTGAAATCCTGAATGGTCCCTCTATCTGAACATCTAGGGTTTCTTCAATCTATGTTATCTCTTGATGTTTTGATATTTGTTGCTATCTTTTTCCAATTAATTGTCATATGCCATCACCTCACTCCTGTGAGAACTGACATTAACTTCTTTGTAGTCTTCCATTTGAAATCTTGTAGCACATTTGACTGCCATGAAAGCTCAAAAAACTGGTAGAAGAGACCTAAAAGGTAACAAAACCCTAACGTCTCAACTCAGTCTTTATTAAATTCAATCATAACAAAACAACCTACTCATGCATATGAATTTGACTCATTCAAGGCATTAGAGACTAACCTCTTACAAATTTTAAAAGAAAAGGTTGTTTTGACCCTAAAGGATTGAACATAGACTAACAATTGTAATTGTTTGGATCTACCAATTCATCCCCCCTCTCAGTTGATTGTGTTCCCTTCACCCTTGGCCTTTCCATTATTATCATAAATTTGAAGAAAAATATCAAAAACTACTCCAAGTGCCTAACAATGATACTGCCTCACATTTATCATCCTATATTGATCCATCCACTTTAGCCTCATCATCCACCTCACATAAATCCTTTCCAAATATCAAGGTCCAAATACGAGACAAGACAAGGGTTGTAGAGTCTATGGTCTTAAAGGGTATTTTTATGTAGGACAACTCCCATCTTCTCCTAAGACATATAGAAAACCATAACACATAGAAAAAAGCCTCTTCTATCATCAAATTTGAACCCATGGTTTTCTCCAAGTGGGGAGAGCTAAACAAAGAGGTTATAGAGGAAGACATCTCCAAATTGTTGTACCAATATGAGAAAGAGAAAGTAACACTACCAATAGATCAATGTGGTAAGGGTTTCCAATTCATTAAGAACATGGGGGATTCACATGACATGGTAGCCTTTGTCTACATCAACAAGGAATAAGATAACCCATTTTTCTAGAGAAATGACAAAAATATCAAGGGCTTGGGTATGGTTCATTATACGTTACTCCTAACATCGAGAGTACCCCTAAAATCATATTGCTTAGGGTTGAAAAGGTAGGGGTAGTGTATGCCTCAGAGAAATCAATGCAACCTAGGTCATCTCTAACATACCTTAGGGTATGACATTCAACAAAACAACTACTATGGTTCAATCGACTCGATCCCTTAAGGGTGCAAAGTGCAGAAGGGCAACAATATTTGATAGGGTATTACTCGTAAACCGTGGTGATTACGTAATATTTGTCTAAACCTATGAGATCACGTTGGACCCCTTTACAATAACCTCTCTCGGTTATTGCTATCTCGAATGAATTTTCCTGTGGTGACGAATTTTCACTCGGGGAAAGAGTTGTCAAATCCAAGTAGTTGAAAGTTGCAAAGTGGTGAAACTTTCGTTCTATAGCTCGTCTAACCAAACAAACTATTCCAACGCGTTCGGGTGGGTACTTTTACGCTATGCATGGTCCTCTTTCGCACCTAAACACGTGAAATCGCTCCGAGCTACGTCCAACCAGATCGATCCCTTAAGGGTCCAAAGTGCAAAATGCCTACGAAATTTAGCATGCTATTACTCATCCACTGTGATGCTTAGAATCTTCTCATCTAATCCTACAAGATCATGTTGGGACCATCTACAATAACCTCTCTTGGTTTTCGCTATCTCGAAGGCATTTTCCTATGCTGGTGAATTTTCACTCAGGGAAAAAGTTGTCAAATGCAAGTAGTTGAAAGTTGCAAAGTGGTGCAACTTTCGTTCTGCAACTCGTGTGACCAAACGGACTGTTCCAACACATCTGGGTGGGTACGTTTACGCTAGGAACGGTCCTATTTCACACTCAAACATGCAGAATCGCTCCGAGCTACATTCAACTGAATCAATCCCTTAAGGGTCCAAAGTGCAAAATGGCAGCAAACTTCAGCATGCTATTACTTGGACACTATGATGCTTAGAAACTTCTCGTCTGATACTATGGGATCACATTGGGCCCCTCTACAATAACCTTGCTCGGTTTTTTCTATCTCGGAGGATTTTTCCTATGGTGGTGAATTTTCACTCAAGGAAAAAGTTGTCAAATGCAAGTAGTTGAAAGTTGCAAAGTGGTGCAACTTTCGTTTTGTAGCTCATGTGACCAAAAAAACTATTCCAATGCATCCATGTGGGTACGTTTACGCTAGGCATGGTCCTCTTTTGCACCTAAACACGTAGAATCGCTCTGAGCTACGTTCAACCGGATCAATCCCTTAAGGGTCCAAAGTGCAAAATGGCTGCGAAATTCAGCATTCTATTACTCGGACACTGTGATGCTTAGAAACTTCTCGTCTGATCCTACAAGATCATGTTGGGCCCATCTACAATAACCTCTCTCAGTTTTCACTATCTTGAAGGCATTTTCCTGTGCTGGCGAACTTTCACTCAAGGAAAAAGTTATCAAATGCAAGAAGTTGAAAGTTGCAAAGTGGTGCAACTTTCGTTCTGCAGCTCATGTGACCAAACAGACTGTTTCGACGCATCTGAATAGGTATGTTTACGCTAGGCATGGTCCTCTTTCACACCTAAATACACAGAATCGCTCTAAGCTACGTTCAACCAAATCGATCCCTTAAGGGTCCAAAGTGCAAAATGGCTGCGAACTTCAGCATGCAATTACTCGGACATCGTGATGTTTAGAAACTTCTCGTCTGATCCTATGGGATCACGTTGGGCCCCTCTACAATAACCTTGCTCGGTTTTTGCTATCTCAGAGGCTTTTTCCTATGGTGGTGAATTTTCACTTGAGGAAAAAATTGTCAAATGCAAGTAGTTGAGGCATATTTTCAAACAATTCACTGCCTTGTCTATGGTTTGTCATGGCATTCCATCACCATGAGACCACTTTTATTTGAGGCATTTTTTCAAAATGTTCAATGGCTTGTCTATGCTATTGCTTACTATTATGCTTTCATAGATTTTTTCCAAGCATCCATAGCTTGTTCGAAAGCATCTGTTTTAAGATTTTAGCCATAGCAAGAAGGCAATGAACTATTTGATAAAATGCTTTGGTAGACATATATGAAAAATTTCATAGCATAGACAAGGGAATGAACTATTTGAAAAAATGCCTCAAAGAAATGTGGTCTCATGGAATTCCATGACAAGCTAAAGCAATTGGTAGCTGTTTCTAGTTATTAGTTATGCAATGTGAAGTAATTGCATAACTGCTTAGGTTGACTTTGTAAAAAGCTATATTGTAATTGAAATTTTGTCATCTATCAACATCTAGTTATTTGTTATGCAATGTGAAGTGATTCTTTGAGTTTGAAAGATGTGCAATGCATGAATATAAACTACAAAAATCTATTTTCTACATTTCATTAGTTAAACTCTTTATTTTATTTGCTCTTTATATCTCTATGCTATGGAAATGCCTTTCGATTTCAAAAAAGATAGTTTTTATCTCTTGTTATACATCTTTTTACATTTTTTTATCTCTTGTTATAAAAAGGAGCGGATATACAATGTTAAAGAAGAGTGAAAGCACAACTAAATTTATCATTTCAAAGCAATTTTTTTAATGCATTTTTTCAAACAGTTCACTGCCTTGTCTATGCTATTGCTTACTATTATGCTTTTGATATATTTTTCGAAGCATCCATAGCTTGTTCAAAATCACTTGTTTTAGGCTTTTAGCCATAGCAACAAGGTAGTGAACTATTTGAGAAGATGCTTTGGTAGACATGTATGAAAAATGTGGTAACATAGGCAAGCCAGGGAAATATTTGAAAAAACATCTCAAAGAAATTTGGTCTCATAGAATGCCATGATAAGAAAATGCAATTGGCAGTTGCTCCTAGTTATTAGTTATGCAATGTGAAGAAATTGCATAACTGCTTAGGTTGACTTTCTTCAAACTATATTGTAATTAAATTTTCGGCATCTATCAGCATCTACTTATTAGTTATGCAAAGTGAAGTAATACTTTGACTTTGAAAGATGTGCAATGCAATGTAATCAACGACATGAATATAAACTACAAAAATCCATTTTTTACAATTCATTAGTTAAAATATTTATTGTATTTTCTCTCTATATTTCTATATGCTATGTAAATACCTTGCAATTGTATTTAAAAGGCTTAATAGGTTAGTTAGGTGGTATTTGCAAAATCAAGTTGTGAATGAACGGTAGTTAAGAGAAAAATTGGGAAATTGCCATCTTAGAAGTCTAACAAAGGGTGGTTATTGTGGTTGATCGACTCAAGGGGTAGTTGGAAGGTGGTATCAAGATATATTTCTGTAATACCCCGAGTTGAGGGTTGATTTTGTTTATTTTCTAATAAGAAAATATACTTGAAAATGTTGATCACTAGTTTTCTTTAGTTTCCTGAATTTTCTTTTCCTTGCACAGGCCCATACAAGTCTATCATGACTTGAGGCTTTGGATACTTTATTGCATATGTATCTACTCTCTTTGCATCTATTCTAAAGGTTTAAATCCACCATTGGTGTGTGTGGGATCAGCAAACTTGGTTACTGCTTTGTTTTCTATGTTAGGGGTTTTGAGGGCAACACCATGACACATTAGCCAATCCACCTATTGTTCTGACCCTATTGCTTAGTGGATTGGCTTGTACCATGATTATTTTGGTGTATGAATACTTTGGAGGCTAAGAGAATGAATAAACTTAGTGGGGTGTGAAGTTCTAATGTTGTTCAGGGGTGTTTACACCATGAAAGCAAGGAACTCAAGTACTGAATCTGAGAAATATTGAAAAGAATGGGATTTTGAGTGTCTTTTAAGTTAGGGTAGAGATATTATGGGGTGTCTGGACATTTGGAAGGATTGGGGGAGGTTTGGAGTTATGAGTTTCTTTAAAACCCTTGTTTTTGTGAAGGTTTAGGACGGTTTGTGAGTAGAGGAATAGAACAAGTTCTTGGGGATCTTAAAATGGGAGAATACTGAGTTTGGTGAGCATCCCTAAGACTATTTCAAATTTCCTTGGTTTGGAGGTGAGTTTGTGAGGGGGTTCCTTTGGAAATTAGGCCTAATTGTGAAGCCTAGAGCGAGCGAGGTGTATTGAAAGTTCATGTTGGTCCAAAAGAGTTACTATTGGTTTTGGCATATGTTGTGTAACCCTGAAAAGGGTATCTTAATCCACCTTTAAATGGTCAGGTGTTTTGGAAAGGTTGGGAGAAATTAGGCTTGCACCGAGTTTTGAGTTTGGTGCAGGAGCACCTACACCACATCATCAATTTTTTTTTATTTGAATACATCAATAGGGAAATGTTAGTTTCCTTAGGTTTATTTTGTCTAATAAGCTTTGAGAGATCAAGCATAATGCAAATAAAGGGTGTTTTGTGTCTTAGAAGTCAATTAGAAATCATATAAGTTGTAAAATTCTAACAAAGCAACTTTAACACAAACAAATGTAATTAAGGGACCAACTAATCCCAAGGTTGGTTATGGGAATTGGGGAGAAGATGGTTGTTGGAAAATTATTTAAAAATCCTTACGAAGTCTCGAATGAGAGAGTGGAAGAATTTTTGTAACAATTTTACACAATAAACACCACAGTTTTGAGCAATTTTCTAGAAAAATATTGTTTTCTTGATCTTTTTGAGTGTTGTACGGGAACATACAGGTTCTTCATGGTCTAATAATTTCAGAGGACGTGTCTATATTTTTTCTAATTCATTTATTCTTTATTTGGTGTCTTAACTCTTTGTTTGTAGAGAGAATCAACACAAACAGTGATTGTCCCAGTGTTGCTGAATCAAGGGTTTGAGGGGAAATTTTTGATGTAACAATCAATCCACCTATTGTTTGCTACTGTATCTCAGTGGATTGATTGAAAAAATTTTATAATAAGTGTGTCAACTCATTTTGGAATAAGGATTCATAATTATGTGGTGTTTTTGTGACTATTCTAAGACTGAACAAGGGTTTTCCAACATGGAAGTGAGGAACCAAAGAGAGGTTTTTAAGAATTAATGCCTGTAAGGGTTATGTGAGGGTTTGATGAGTCTGTGAAAAAGTATTTTGAGGTGTTTGGGGCTTTGGAAGTGTTGAGAGAGGTTTGGAGTTGTATGTTTCTTTAAAACCCTTGATTTTCTGAAGGTTTAGGAGGGTTTCTTGGGTTTTGTGAGTTAGAGGCTCTGTAGACACAAACTAATGAAAAAATTTGAGGTTTGGCACCATGAATTAAGACTATCCAAGGCATTTGGATAGATACCTAAAGTTGGAAGGGCGGTCCCTTTGGAAAAAAAGGGCTAATTGTGAAGCCAAAATTGAAGTAGGTGTGTTGAAAGTCTATGTCGGTCCAAAAGAGAGACCACTAATTCTTTGGTACATTATGTAGCCCTGAAAAGGGTATCTCAATCCATCTTGTAATTGTCTAGTGTTTTGGAAAGGTTGGGAGAAAAACTGAGTTTTGAGTACTACAAGAATAACCAGTCACAAATGTGAGTTTTGGAAACCTTGATGAATCTGACTTAGGGATTGTTCTCAATTGATTCAATTGTCATTATATGAATTTTGATGGTCTTTGTAGGGCCTTGGTGGAGTCTTGTTGTTCATTTGCAAGGTTGAGGAGTTGAGACCCTTGAGGGTGGGTTGATGCCTATTAGGCTGAATCATTATGAAGAAGAGTTCTTGATTGAGAATTGACATTTCCATTGTTGTGAGCCTTCTCCACCTTGGCTCTGCATCAGAGTGCTACAAGGGTGGATTGTTGGGTAAGGTGTTGAATGAAGAGTTTGGTTTGATGGGGCTTAGAGGTTGTGTAGATTGCTCAAAATAGGTTGTATTAATCTTGTTAGGAGCCCCTTGAAGGTAGGTTGTCAGACTGATTGCGTTTGAGCCTCCTTGCTTCTGCATTGGTGAGGCACAAGTAATTAAAGCATTCCAAAGGATACAAACCACCACGAATGGAGCTTATTTATACAATACGCTTTAGATGGGGCTTATTGAGCATTCAATGGTAATTAATTAAGCATTAGATGTAAACAAAATCCATGCCTACAACATTCAAGCATACAACTTACATGATACACATGATAACATAATTCAAGAATGGCAGTAGCAAAATAAGAGTTTCTTTAATCAAAAATCTGAAAGGCTATAAAATGATATATATTCATAAAAGTATATAAATATATCCAAAAAAACCATATAGGCTTAGTACAAAGGAGCCATTTGGACATAAAATATCACGTATATATATCAATAGTACAAAACATATGTTCCAAAATGCCACATAGGCATACAACAAACAACACTAATACATAGTCATTTCCCTCTAGGGGAAGGAAATAGATCTCGTGCTACCTTCGAAACTCAGCTGGATGGAGTGACTGTTGCTTGTCTTGTCTTTCGAACATGCCTGCTACTCCTCCTCTCTTCACTATGGACCTTCAACTGATACAATTAAAATTAAAGATGTTAAAACATAGAAATTGAATTATGGAATGGCATATAACAAAATATAATCACTTACCGCATACATATAGTCATCATGCACATTTAAAGCATCGTCATGTCCATGATCTGGAGTGACAACCACCAGTAGCAACCATAAAGATAGAAATTAAAATACATAAATTTATCGTGAAAATTTTCTATAATAGACCATAAAAGAGCAAATATAATGTCAAATCGACTAATCTATTCGATACCTCTCTCAATGGATCAGAACTGTCTATTGCTATAGCAACTCTATGGTCCATCGTGCCACCAACATCACCAGGGCTATCTCTTGTCAACAATTGCAAATGAAACAATATCTCAGGTATCATGTTGATATAGGAGAACATAATGTGACAAGATCAAGGAATATTTGAATGCAATGTTTGTGTTTCTCATCATTTTTTTAGATTTGTATATACGCAAAATTATGAAAACTAGTTAACATAGATTTACAACCCTATTAATGAATAAAGGCTACCTGAGTGTATGTTGTTTGAGGATATGAATCACGAGGTGTGGAGGAAGAAGGTGCACCAGGAAACTGTTTGAAAGACGGAGCATGTTATGAGACAAACATTCAAATATAACATTCAATTGTTCAAATGCAATAATAATATCTTTAATACTAGTTGCATACCTATGGACTCATCGTCGAGAATGTATAAGGGTCTCTAGGAATAGAGCATCCCTCATGAACAGTGCGACCCTGAAATTTCATCATATCAAAATTTTACTAATTTAGTTATTCTTAAATTTCAAAATATATTTTAATAAACAACATTAAAATAACTTGCTAAATTTTACCTGAGTGTCAATGCCGAATGTATCATTCAGAATATCATTTATGAAAGCCATCGCCTCTACAACTGACGTAGGTTGTGTAGCTGCATCACAAGCACCCTGATAATCGTACGTGCAAACAACACCACAAGCGCCACAATGGTGGGGTGGAGCTCGAGGCCTACACGTCTCCTCCACACCAGGCTCTATTAGAGGACTCACACACTATAAAATGGTCTAGGTGAGTGAGCCAATCGACTTCATTGTGTCCACCTCTACAGTGTCCTTAACAATGGAAGGAACAATGACATGCTCCACCATGGGTCTGCCCAAGGCTCTCGGTGCCAACTGTGGATTTCGTCATGCAATAGGTCTATCGTGTGTGGAGCCCCCACCTCTACCCTAAAAGTCTAAGATGTCAAAATAGTTTGGCATTTTATTGAGGACAAACTCGCAATAGAGTTTCCTCAAAAAGTATTGTGGCACCTCATGGTTATTGCATGGAGGTTGGTCAAATACCATCCACCACCGCTACCAAAATTTGTTTCTAATTAAATCATGGTGGCACCAATGGATGGGGAACCTCCTGCATGCATGGGACAAAGGTTCATTGGTTTTTGGGTCTTTAAATAGGGCACACAACTCGGATTTGCTAATTTTTAGTTTTTTGACATCTGCATATGAAAAACCATTAGCATAAAATTGCCTCATCTCATCTCTCTTAGTTGAAAAAAAATTCATTTGCTCGCTGATTTCTCCTACATGAGTTAAAATTGACTTCAATGATTCAACAATCCCTCTCCTATAAGGGTGGGTTTCGACATGCTCAATTAATCTTGCAATTAATTGTTGAATGTCTCTTTTATTGTTTTCAATTTGATTTTGAATATTTTCTTGTGTTCCTTGAGGATACCTATGAATTGATGGAGGGGTTTTGGGTTGTTCTTGTATAGGAGACTCTTGATGAGGGGGTGATTGTGAATTCTCAATGTTTTGAGGTGGAGATTCATTCCCTGAGAATTAGAACAAAGTTTTATTATAAAAATCTATTTAAAGTTGCATTCCAAATCAAATTCAAAATAAATAGAATAAAAATACACACCTCTTTGCAATCTTCGACCTCTCCAACGTGTTGGCGGCATCCTCGTGGAAAATAGAAAGCTAAGGATGCAAAGAATGGAGGAGATTTGGCGAGCGCAAGTTGCAGACCTAAAATCTTCCTTCTCAAGCCGCGGGTTGAAGACAAAATGAGGGTTTGAAACCCAACTTTCGTATTTTATGTCTAGAAAGACATTTGGCGCACGCCAAATTTGGCATGCGCCAAAGGCCTTATTTCGAGGTTTTTTTGATTTTTTTTTCAATTCGGCACCTAAATTGTGTCACAGATTGGTGCACTTACCCACGTATATTTTAATTTATATTGTTTGGTATTTGTAATTTAGATATTTTTGGAAGTAATGAATTTATTATATTCTTAATGTATAAGTCATATTAACTTATTTGTTAAAATAGAACAAATAAATAAAATATATTTATCCTACCAATGATTATGAACTTTTAGTTAGATGTTTAATTTTGAATATATATATATGAGTTAATGATTATTAAATTTATTTAATTGAACAAGATCTATAAGGCATTGAAATTATGTCTTTTTGCAAGATTTTATGAACTTGAATTTAAGTTGATATGATGGACAATTCGCTGAATAGAATTTCTATTTGATATTATATTATCATTGAATTCCTTAGTTATGAGTTTTCTATTTAAATTTTTGAGAGGCTTATGCTAGTTATTTGTATTGAAAAGCATTGGATGCTTGTCTATTGCCGTTCTTTGCACGACTTGATTTCGGAGTTTGCCATGCGCAATGTATTTTCTTATTGAGGTATTTGGAATGTTATATGACATCATCATGATTATGATGGGAATATTCGAGGTTTTGTTTTGCGTACATGTTGGCTATTCTTGTTATTGTTAGTAAGTATGTTTTATATATAGGAGTGATTTTTGTTAGGGGCTAAAACCCTAAAGAGGTTACCAGGGTAACCTATCGAAAGTAGGTAATCCAGTGAAAACTATAAACTTAATGTATTAGGGGTTGGGTAGTATTCATTTAACAACTCAGATAATTTTTTTGCCTCGTCTTGTACCTTAATGCTTGTTTAGATTAAGGGTAGGTTGAGATGGCCTAGAATGGCATAGTTGTTCACTTTGTCCTCTCGAAAAGTGTTTCGATTCCACATAAGTTCGTTTAGGGGTCGGGAATCGGTAGAGATTGCCAAGGTAACTCGGGACGAGGGCCGATAATCTAAGGAGATTCACTAGGGTAACCTAGAACAACTATGTGATGACACTCTTATCCTTGTACATGTTTGTGGTCTCTTGTGTAGAGTCACCTGTGGTATTTTTGTTGCCTTTGGGAGTTTATCTGTTATCCTTTGGTTTAGATATCATGACGTTGTTTTATGGTTGTCAACCATGTAACATTATATTCTATCTTTTTGTATGCTTGTTTGGCTAGTGGACTTGACATTATCTCCTAGCACGGGGGTGGGCTTTCGAGTACCACATGGTTGGGAGGAACGTGCCTTTTCCTCCATTGGGTCCCCTTGCAGGTGATGCAGTTCGAAATGAGATTGTTCTTGACAGGTTCCTAGATTCACTTTGTTCATGGAGTTGATCATTGGGTGTGCTCGTGAACGGGATAAACAATTGTACATGTTCATCATCTATATTGTTTCACTCATGATGCTTATATGAGACTTTATCATATTATGAATTTGGATGTATCAAGATTTGTCACAATCTCGTTTGATGTGTCTTGAACTTGTAATTAAACCTCTTTATGATTATGTAATCGGTGATATGACATATTCTTATGTTTCTTGTATATGGTTTTATGATGTGTTATTCTTTAGTGTTTGTTTAGTAGTGTTGTTGTGGAACCCTCTGAACATTAGTGTATATGCTACTTTGTCACTTGTGTTATTGAATGTTTAAAAAAAATCATTCGGTTATTTTGTTGTATTATGTTTTGTTCTCTGGGTTTCATGACAGGGCATTACAGATCAAGTATATGAATTTACAACAAAACTATTTTGTGGTAATAATGAAGCTATATCATTGTCAAATAATCTAATTTTCATGAAAGAAATAAAGACATGATATCATAATTGATTTCGTCAAAGAGCTTATTGACAATGATGCATTTCAATTAGGATTCTAGAGGTCAAAGGAGCAAGCTATAGAAATATTTAGAAAAGTTTTGGCAAAAGAAGATTTTGTGCCAGTAAGAAAAATCTTGGAGTACACTCAATTTGAGAACAAATGCATAGCAATGTTCGATCAAGATTAAGGGAGGGTGAGCTATAAATATTATGTTACCCTTCACCTCTTCATTTGTAAAGCTATAATAATGAATATAAATCTAATCTATAAAAAAGTTTTATAATACATAGCAATCTAGAATATATTTATTTTGTTGCAGAAGCTATCAATAATTATTTAGAGTGGTTCAGATATAAAGAACATTTCAGAATTTATTAAAAATACATGTATTCTATATAAAATTAAAATTAAGAGTAAGATAAATTATATAAAAACTTTCTTCATTGATATAAAATAAATACATCTATATACACATTAATTCAACTATTCGAATTATTTATATCCTAAACAATAGACTATTTTCAACAAATTATAAAGAGAAGATTAGTCCAAAATAGGGCAATAGTCTAAAAATACACAATTTCAACAAAATAAAGACTTTTACATCATGCACACCAAGAAAAGAGAATAGAAAAACAAGCTAAACCACCTAAAAAAACACACCTATAGTCTAAAAATACACAATTTCAACAAAATAAAGACTTTTACATCATGCACACCAAGAAAAAGGAATAAGAAAACAAACTAAACCACCTAAAAAAACGTACACCTATAATCTAAAAATATACAATTTCAACAATAAAACTTTATATCATACACACCAAGAAAATAAAATAGAAAAACAATCTAAACTACCAAAAAAAAATGTACACTTGTAGAAGGAAAAAGAGCTTTTATTTTACTGATTAAAAAAGAAAACCATACACTCCAAAGAGTATTCCACCATTCAGTTGCTAAACCCAGTAAACCCAGTAAGCAGAAACAGCTTAGCAACTATGCAGCCAAGAATATCTAGATCCACAGAGTCCATATCTAACAGAGATACAATCTACATTCATTCATTCTGTAGAAAATCATCAAATTTTCTGAGGGTTCATAGCAGAACTATTCAAGAAAGGAGCCATTATGAAACTTTGGCTCAACTGTCTCTTTAATTGAAAAATCATCAAAGTTCATCTCTTCCTTTTTAAACAATGTTGAAATTTCACCTTTCTTTGACCTAAACTTTGTTTGCAGGTCCATTTGCAGTCTTTTGACACACCCAATTGTCTCTTGCATCAGCTGCACTGCATCCATCCTTTCTCCTCCATCAACCATCTCTCTCAACCTCCTCAGACTTTCTCGAACTCTCCTCTGCCTTGGAGAGCCCTCTGTGCCAGAAAACTCACCCTGTACATTTAGCAGAGCATCAATTTCTTCTCTATTTTCTTCACCATTCTCTGCTTCAGGAATTTCTTTGAACAAAGGAGTTGACACCCCTTTCACAGTCACCGCCATGCCATTATCTGATTCACTCTCAAACAGTTTACCCAAACAATCTTCATGGAGAAATACTTTCTTACCAGAGAATATAATGTGTTCTTTTGACATTTTGGTTTGCACCAGAGAATCCAATCTTCCTCATTCAATTTTCACCTGCTAATCAATGAATTTAACAAGTGGGTGTGAGACTTAGGATACATCTGACATGTACAGATTCATAGAAACAGATACCCAGTTCTACCAACCCTTCAAATCAGCGGCGTGATAAAGTGTTTTGTGGCAGAAAATTGAGAAACAAGGCGTGCGGTGTACCAACTTTAAGAACGTACGTGAATAGAAAAAATATATAAGGACATGAAATATGCGGAGAATTTGACAGGCTGTTAGCTGGTTTTACACTTTCGGCAAAAAGATCTTAAGACGAAAAGATAAAAATCTGCCCGAGATTATCTGAAGATTATATGAATACATACAATATATGCACCCAAACACAAATGATCTGAATCTTCCAGTACCAATCAGCCCTTGCTAATGTTTTCCATATTCCAGATTTGTTCTAAGTTCTTTTGACTTCTGGTCTATGATGTCATTTTAGAGTACGATCACGCCATTGCTACAAGATTATTTTTATCCTCTTCATTGTATTCCTTTATACCCTTTAGGAGGTGGCTTCTCCATAGTGAGGAATTCAAAGTTTGGCTCTTTTATTTAAAGTTCCTTTTTCATATTTTAGTTTAAACAATATATTTTAAGTTTTGATTCTTTTGATTCGTTTAGATGGTTCATCTGAAATAACATTCATATGCAGATCTTATTGAAGAAGCTATTGTGATTTCAGATCAGCTATAAAGACCCTATTGAAGAAGCTAGTGTGATTTCAAATCAGCGATAACCTCCTTCATAGAGGCATTCAAGCTTCTTTAATCTGTGTAAGTAGGCTGGTTAGGAGGAGATTAAGTAGGCTAGTACTTTGTGATTGTTCATCTCAAATAACATTCATAGGTAGTTTTTATTGAAGAAGCTAGTGTGGTTTCAGATCAGTTATGAGGGCCCTATTGAAGAAGCTAGTGTGATTTCAGATCAGTGATAACCTCCTTCATAGAGGCATGCAAGCCTCTTTCATCTGTGTAAGTAGGTTGGTTAGGAGGAGATTAAGTAGGCTAGTACTTTGTGATTGTTTAGGGAGGCTTTATGTAAAGAATAATGTGTCATTTGTTTAGGGGGACAATCAATCGTTGAGTGGTGTTTAATATTCATTAGTGTATGAGGCGTTACATATCTATTATTTATTTTTTTAAATATTATTTGTGAAATTAATGATTAATAGGGAGAGGGTTCAATTGTAGTACAATATCTTATATGATTGTTATAGCATGTGTGCTCCACTACTTGAAATGGTTTAATTAAAAATTGTTTAAAATATAACACGTTTTTGTATTTTTTACCTTTTTCACCTATGTTTTGAAGTGCAATGTATCACACCATGTTTTGTTTGAAAGTAGACAATTAGAGTTAGCTTTCTTATAATACTATGTGAAAATAATGACATGACATGAATAGTACTACCTAATTATGTAAAGTTTGAAATGATGGTGTTCCTTCTAAGTGTACACATGAAAAAGTTTCATAGTAAACATGTGACAAACACATCTCAAGTTATTAACACTAATAATAAAATATGATTCATATAGCAAGCTATGAATCTTTTATGATGATATTATATATTAACCATCCTATCAAAGAGAGAACTTTTTCCAAATATCAACATTGCTACATCAACATATAATGATAATAGACTCAAGTACTAGTACATTTAATATGTTGAATGCATACAACCATAACAAATATAGTGTAAGTATTACCACTCAAACACTCACATAATATAGAAAAAACAAAGGAACAAATAATGATCTATCAAATTACCATAAACACATCTAGAGAAAACAAAGAAAAATTATTTCATTACTAAAAAATATCTATGAACAAATAGTCATTAATGATTAAATTAGATATAGCAATATTGAAATATTTTTAGTTGGATTAAATTTTTGCTATGAATAACATAGAGTTGTTAGTGATAAAATTGTAATATTTCTAACTCAACATCATGTCTAAAAGGTTTTAAAAAAGTCAAGTTAGGATTTTGTTTCCTTTGAATCAAATATAAAAAAGCCTTGGCTAACCTTAGTTTTTGGGTGCATGTTTTTAGTTCTCTCTTGTAGGTAGCATATTTTCTTAACATAGTTTGGTAAGTTTTTGTGTTTTCTATTACATATGGAAGGGCCTAAAACCGTAAGGATGAGTATCTATTTATCCAAGTATGATCACTTCACCCAAATCCCTAATTCTTTCTTCTACCTATATGTTGTTCAAGGTTACTATTTTATTTATATGAGGCATAAATATTTTATTAAAACTTAAGGTTTACTAAGGTTGGGTTTATCTTAGGGTACATTGTTTTATGTAATGCACCTCTCATAAGGTTATAGTGGTAATCAATGCTCTTTATTTATAACCTTCAAATACATGAATCCCTATTATAGTGAGTGGTGGTTTTTATGGGTTCCTACATCAATTTTTAGTTGCTTCATTTAATACACCTAGTGGCTTCCCAATTTAATTAACACTAGATTCACCTCATATTGAGTATCTAATGCTTATTAGTAGCATCAACATGACCAAGAACATACAAAAATTACACACAGTCAAACTCAAGACAACACATTCACTATTGCTAGTAGAAATCCCCTATCTATATACATTGTAATGTGCCTATTAATAGTTATAACCAATTGCACTAGTCTCATTGAGAATCACTTCTAGTTGTCAACAAATCAAGAGGTTTAACCTTTGTATCATCACTTATTCCTGCAACTTTGTGCCAAGTTTCATCTCCTTTACTTGTCACATATTTGCTCCTCATCATGCCACATATCACTTACTCAACTTGCTACATTGTGCTAATGTGAACTCTATCTTGGGAGGACCTTTCTTCCATAATTAAGAATTTTAATTTTGCATACTAATTTTTGGAGTGTCATTCTTCATTGTCTAGAGTTTGATTTAGGTTGAAATTTTAACCTTGACTATTTTTCATTGTAAAAACCTCCCCTCAACCACTACATTTTTTATTTCAATTCACATCAACTACCAAACTAGCCAACTAGGCTTATTTCATCTAAAGTTAAAGTGCTAATTTCTAAAGTTCTTCATTTAATATGGTGACAATGAATCAACATCATCACTTATATTCTTGCACATAGGAGTGGTAAGGTCCCAAGGTTAAATTCATTCCTAGACCTACAACCTAGGCCTCGAGGGTTCACGATGGCCCATCCTAAGTATCCCCTCATGGGAAATCAAATGCTTTGTAGTTCACCCACCAATGTTAGAGGGATTTCATTCTCTCCTCTTGCATGAGATCTCTAATCTTACCCATAACCCATGGCTATTCATTAAGCATAAATTATCAACTTAGTCCAAATATAATGTAACGATGATAATTGTTTCATCAAGTTTTGGGTTCATATCAAACATCACTAATCCTTAGTGTACAAAAATGCACAAATACACATGGATCATATCATACCATGATTCCATGATCACATACACAGTGCTTGTATTGAGCATACATCACATATATACAAGATGACTAGCTCATACACATGACAAGTATAACCATGATTGGCTCATATGCACATCACAAGTACAACATTGTTTGATTCATATACATATCATAAGTACAATGGTGACTAGCTCATATGTACATCACAAGTACCATAGTGATTGACTCATATGCTCATCACATATACCACAAATACTAGCTCCAACATACATCACAAATACATAGTGACTACTCTATCACATATAAATAGTGACTAGCTCCAACACACATCATATATACATAGTGACTAGCTCCAAATAACATCACATATACACTGACAAACACATCCACATTGGCTAACTAACACTTGCCCTTTGTGCATCCTAGATAGAAAATTAAATTTGGTGCAATGCACACTACATCATGGGTCCCATCCTTCTCTCTAGTCTTCTACACCATCTGACAACTAGGAAGAGGATTTGGTGCATCCCATATTACACCAAGGGTTCATCCTCAACCCAACAAGGGCAAGTATACCATTTGAAAACTAGGAAGGGGATTTGGTACATCACATACTACATATGGGGTCCATCCTCAACCCAAAAAGGATACGTATACCATTTGACAACCAGGAAGGGGATTCAGTACATCACATACTACACTAAGGGTCCATCCTCCATCCCAAGGCTTTCCACAAGTAGTGAACCTATCCAGCCCAGTGGGTTCCAAATTCAATCGATTATAGACCACCGACAACAAGTATGTCCACCTAGGAAAAATTATCTTTCAACAAATACCACATTGTGACCTTTGCAATATTGACAGTTATCTCCTTTACAATCCTAAGTAGCGCTTAGAACCTACCACCCTTGTGCTATAGGTGACTGTTGGTGAATCCTCCCGATACAACAATTAACTCTAGTTATTTTTACCCTCGTGATAGAGTAACTAATTGTGCAATCATTACCGTATCAAATCCCATATAGCCCCTAGCAATCTACCTATGTGAACCAAGTGAATGCCAACTAATCAAAAAGATACAATAGTAGCTCTAGGCATCCGCCATTGGCATGGTCCAATGAAAACCTACTAACTATTATCATACCATAACTAGGGTATCCAATTAACTTCACCTCTGTGAACCAGGTGAATGATGACTAATCCTTAATATTAACCTAGACATTGATCATTAGCATGGTCTAATGACTGCCTATCACTACTCAAACACCATGGAGGTTCACACTTGGGTGGGTCATACATAACACAATTCACAATATTGGTCAACTGACCTAGATAAATATATCACAATCAACAGATCTACATACCTATACACAAAGACCTCTAGATATGGAGTTATATTTCATAAACACATAAAAGTTACACA
Source organism: Sequoiadendron giganteum (assembly GCA_007115665.2). Taxonomy (NCBI): domain Eukaryota; kingdom Viridiplantae; phylum Streptophyta; class Pinopsida; order Cupressales; family Cupressaceae; genus Sequoiadendron; species Sequoiadendron giganteum. The sequence goes on along the minus strand of CM021108.1, from coordinate 277,133,105 downwards.
AAACCAACACAAGATGGCCTTTACCCAAAATGTAAATATAATCAAATACCAACTATAAAGTAGTTAGTCTCTTATTTTATTCCACTTACTATATAGAAGCATATTATGTATTAAATACAAGCTATTAGTCTTTCTTAACTCATTCATACCCATTTGATACCCATTTCAGCCTCAAACTGAAGCTTATGGGTGAGGGAAGGAAAAAAAGATAGGAACAACCCCATACCTTAAAGTTATCCCCTTGTAAACCCTCCCCCTAAGGAATTGAGGTCATAAGGGAGTCATTCACCCAAGGACTACCTATGTACCTGCTTCCAAATGGGATTGAAGTCACACATAGTTCTCCTTATCAAGTCTTTCAAAGATATAGGTAGACAACAGTTCTTATTTTAGTGAACCTATATTGTGACACTTTCATTCCAGGTCCAACTACAGGAGCCACTTAGAAGAGTCAATCGGTAGCCAACCAAGAGCTCTACCAAAAGGCCAACTAGAAGCACCACCAGAAACCCACTAAAGGCCACCCTAAAGTAGCCTAAGGAGGAGGGGAGGGAAAGCGTCTATGAGACTGTAAGCTGTTGTAATGTCAAGCCTAGGTGGGGGAGTGGGGATGCACCACTTGCATGTCCCGAGCAGATCCACTCTTGCCTTCATGACAACCCCATGAAGGCAAGCAAACCTAAGAGGAAGCTAGAGAATGTGACACATGAGAAATAGTGTAGGGGGTATTTCCCCAATGGTCCAGGAGCTATTGGAGGTGAGCCAATTCTAGTGTATTTTTGTTAGCTTGCACTTGAATTTGCATTAACACATTATAACATATATTAGCTTTAGCAAAAAGTGAAGCATGCTTATCATTCTTGCTATGAGAAAAAATAAAAAAATTTCTATCTTTCCAAATGTTGAAGAGGATTTCCACCTTGAAAGCATGCCAAATTTGGGTATACTTATGCGGGATGCAGGTTCAGTCTCCTAAAAAAATCATATTCTTGGAGAAAGGTTCATGCCTAAAGTTCTAGAAGAAATCATGAATCCAATTCCATAATTGTTGAGCTTTAGAGCAAAACCAAAAGAGGTGCTTAAAAGTCTTGAGTTACCCACAAATTAGACAATGAGGGTCAGCAACCCCTAGATGCATGAACCAAGATCCCACTGGTAAGCCTTGGAAAATAATACACCAAGCAAAGTGGGATAATTTGGGCTCGACAATAGCAACCCATACATTAATGAATTTGTGGTGCCAAACAAAAAATGGTGATTATAGATGCCATCTTTGGTTCAAAATGTTAACCATCGAGAGATGAGGTGAAAGCCACTAGTAGCCAAGCCAAGGCTTGTAGTTCATGAAGGATGTATTTGGCACCCACTTCCAATATTTACACCAAGGCTTGGCAGAGTGAATGCCAATTTTGTGAAGCATATCATCTAGAATGGCATTGATGACTCCTTAAAAGGTATCTCAGTTAGAGTGATTTAAGCCAAACTTGGATTTGAAAGCTCCATGACATGAGGCTCATCATGGGTCTAGAAAACAAATCCTTTGGAGTATGAATGCCTTGTGAAAACTAGGGGCTTTCAGCTAAGGAACCTTGGCTAGAGAGTTCCCCAGATTAGTGAATAGAGGAGACCACCAAATATTGTGTTGGTTAAAAGACAAGCCTTCCTGGAATTTAGTTCCATTCCAAATGAGTCGATTTTTGATGGTTTCCCAGGCATGCTAAATACTTCTGGCAACAAAAGTGCCTTCTATCTGAACAATATATTTCATAATAAAAAGGGTTTGAAGGCCAATCCCTTTCCAAGTTGGTCTGTGAATGAGATATCTAGAGGAGATGCAATGTCTGAGGAGAATATTTCAAGCTTCATTTTCAGTGAGGACTCAAATAATTCATTTGGCACAAAGAGAAATCCCTTGTCTTTGTGTGGTCAAGATGCTAAGCCTACCAAAGTCTCTGAGAAGGTAGCATAACTCCCAAGCGACCCAATGAAATATGTTGTGTGTCTCAGAGGAGGCCTAAAGAAAATCTTTGAGAGAAATTTCTTACTTCATGTAAGAGGTCTTAGAAGGGGCCTAACATGAAGAGTAGTAAACATGAGTGGCCTCCAAGATTTTAGAGCACACCTGGAATTTCCCAGGCAGAGAATGTGGCTTGGTGATTCAGAAAGACAACTTTTGCTCAATTCTATTAAGGAAAAATTTCCATAAATCAGTGGGAGAGGCCTGAAAGGAAAAGGGAATGAAAAGAAACCTAGATATTTCCCCTTGAGATATCCATTTCCATCCAAATGATGCATCCAAGGAGGTTTGGGGAGAATGGACTATCGATAGCATTGTATTTTGTGCCATTGAATTGTAGACCCAAAAGTTGGGCAAAAAATATCCAAGCATTTAAGGGCTACCTTGACATTATCTTCATCCTCCAATAAAGTCAAAAAAGAATAATTAGTAAAGTGACTATTAACAAGTTGATCCGATGAATTAGGCAAGGTGATCCCCTAGAAAAAATTGTGGGAGATGGAGTGGGCTAGGAGATAACCAAAACCTTTGGCAGCAAGGACATACAAAGAGGGGGGCAAGGGAAATCCTTGAGGAATGGAGTGAAACAAACCAAAAGATTGAGATTGGTGGCCATTAATGGTGACACAAGTAGAGGCATATGAAAAAATAATACTCACAAATTGGATGAAATTAGGACCAAAGCCCATGGTAGAAAGCAGAGAAATAATGAAAGGCCACTCAATGCAGTCATAGGCTTTAGAAAATTATATCTTTTAAAAATGGCTTTCTGATGAGAGCACCTAGCCCACTTCATACCTTCCCAAATCACAATGATTTTATCCAAGATGAATCTAGATTAAATTAAAACTAGTTTTCTCTAGGTGAATGATTTGAGGAAGAAGATGACAAATATTCAAGGCAAGATCCTTGGCTATGATTTTATAGGAAACATTGAGGAGAATAATTGGCTTCCAATTGCAAATATATTCAAGATCACCAACCTCAAGTATGAATTTTATATTTACTTTGTTGATAAGATGGCCTAGGGATTTAGAATGAAAAGCCTCCAAGTAAAATTTATGAAGATATTCTCTCACACAGTCCCAAAGAGATTTGTAGAACTCACAAGGAAAGCCATCAATTCTTAGAGCTTTATCATTTGTTATCAATCTCACAACTTCCATGAGAGCTTCAATGGTGAGAAATTTCTCACAAAAAGTCCTCTAAGAAAAGGATAGCCTATTAGACACAACTTCGAGACATTATTGGAGAGCACTGGAATACTCAGGAGTGTGATCTTGAGCAGTAAAAACTTTTTTCATAATGCAGGTAATAAATTCTTGGAGAATTTCAAGAAAATATATGAGAACATTATTGCCTTCCTTGATTTGCTTAATTCAATGTGAAGTGTACTGAGCTCTAAGAGAAAGGAATAATTTCTTCAAGGAACGATCACTAATTTAAGCCAATAAAGTCTGGCATTGATCTGGGCACCTCTTGTGGTATAGCTATAAACAACTTGGTTTTAATGTCTCAGCTTTGCTACCTTGCCCTGCAAGGTTGGGGAGAAAGGAATGGAAGCTAAGGCCTTTGTGGCAATTTGAAGATTTGATATGGTGACCTCATATGATCATATGAAAAAATGGCTAAGTGGTGACCATAGATGTGAAGAAACTATGCAATGCGGTTAATGACATTATTTCACTACATAGTCCAACCCATTGTATGAATAGGTTTGCATTCAAGATTCTAGATTATTTTGATGTGGGCCAACATGAGCTGATAATTCAAGAAGGAAGTATTCTAAAAAAAGTTGGGACTTACATGACTGAGGCAGCCCCACTTGCCACTCAACCTTGAAATGAATGGGAAAGTGGTTTGAGAAGGTGACATCCACTAATAACATAATTGAAAGAGGGGAAAAGCTAGAAAAAGAGAAGAAATATTAAGAAGAGATCATAGAATGATCAAGATGCTTAAATATTTTTCAGACCCATCCTAAACGTTACTCCAAGTATACCATAAAGAGTGAGAGTGGTGGTGGCCAATATTGGGGTCAAAAATATGTTGGAATCAAGGAACACTAAGAGGGGGGGGTGAATCAGTGTTCTGCACTTTTTCACTTTATTAATTTGATCATTAAAGCACTTATAATATTCAACCAAAAGAAATATGCAAGAACATACAACAAACAACCACAAAACCATAACACGAGGATTTTTACGTGGAAACCTTGTTAGGGGAAAAACCACGGTGGAAGGCCAATCCACAATATGAGTATACTCAGAAATAAGTGTTTACAAAATGGGAATGCCCTTGCATTTAGGCACACTGCCTAGAGCTCATTGCTCAAAAATAGAAAGGCTCGCTACCTTGCAAAATATTCAGATTAAATCCATCTGAAGAATTGAACTGAGAAAGTAGCATCTCCTAATGCCTGATTATAGTTCCAGTTAAGCTCAACAATCGAATTCTTGACCTTTTGTCTGATTATGCTCTTCTTCTCTAACTGCTTTGACTCACATCACAAATCCTTTTATGCACAAGTGAAATTGTGCATAATCGCTCTATAATCCTTCTGATATTCACAACACACATCGCATCTATATCAAAATGATATAATCGATCACTTATATATCTACAACTAATGATTTAATCGCTATATGTTGGCTCCAACAAAATGGGAAAAATATTTACAAACTGTCTGCTCAATCCATAATCAATTCTCAATGCACACCAACCAAATTCAACCACATCATAGTGATGAACAAAATCAACATGTTCGAACACAAAAACACAAAACAATTACTCCTCAAATATATCCAATGGCTACATCCACCAACTCCGCCTTCATGCATTGTTAAACATAAAATTAATCAACCGGATCTTCTAACCCGCACACGGATCGATACAAGGCTCTAAGATTCAAGAATATCAGAGATCATATCCCAAACAACCTTCCCTGAGATCCATAGCTAAAAAGAATAATAGAAAATTGCATGTGAATCGATGAACACAATTCTATCAGATGCTCTATTCTTGCTTGATATTTAATCAAAAAACTTCAATCTAACTTTTGGTATGATCAAATTATGGTGTGTGGATCAAATCACTGACTAGAGTTTCCATCAATGAAAACACAAAATGACATTTGTAGTGTCTCTTGCCAATAATATCCCCCTTTGGCATTGATGGCACCACTTAGTGAAAAATGACTAAGTGTCGGATCAGTACCAACATGAATACATTGCCAACCTCCAAAATTCCAAAACCACAACTCCCCCTGAGACAATTAAAGGAATTTTTCAATGTCCCATTCTGCCCCTTTGACATCAATGGCAAAGGCAGGAATCCACATACCAAAAATTAATTCAAAACTGTTATAAACAAATTGCATATATGTACAATCAAGATTCTTCAACTTACATAAACTTGAATAGATCTGAAAAAAAATCTTCAACAAGCTCAAACTCGTGTCCCAACCCTTCTTAAGACTCTCCAAGATAGTCATGTTCCCACATAATAAGTAAGATTGCATCTCTGCAGATTCAAGGTTCACCGGATCACTGACCGACATAGCATCGTGTGCTTCCTTCAATGCACTCAATATTGTTTCCATCTTAGGACCAATTATTCCTCTAAGCTCACAAACTCTTTCAACCATTTTACCTTCTTCATGTTTCAAAAAATTTATCTTTTCAAGCAGGGATATGACTTGACCTTCTTGCTTTCCAACAGAGACGGTTAGAGGATTGAATGCTTGAGTGATATCTGCTAATTGTTTCTCACATTCTTTCATTTTCTTTTCAAAGTCCTCAGTGAACTTAGATAAAGATATACATGACCTATAAATGTTACCACCTTCAAACAAAGCACTTTGAATATTCTTTACATAGGTAGCTAACAAATATTTATCATTGGCTATCATCCCTCTCAACCTACTGAACCTTTTATCATCAAACTCCTTTTGTACCTTATCCTCAGTTGAATTCTCAAGGGACTCAAAATGAGTACTTACATAATTAATAAGCTTCTTTAGCTCATCAGAGGGATAACCAGATGGATCCTTAACATGAGAGGGCATGATCTTCTCCAGAATACCAGATGCAAGATTCAACAACTCACTGTCTTCAATATGTGATTTCAAAATTTCTTCCCTTGCCTTGTTCTAAGCGAATGAAGCTACCATTAGCTTCTGAATATGGGATAAAGTTTCCAAGTTGATGGGACCTTTTACTAGTTCACAATCAAATTATTCACGTTGTTCTTCCAAAAACTCCTTCACTGTCTTAACAGTGTCTCTTGCTTTCACAGGAATCACCTTCACTTCATCCTTCTTCTCTTTCATTACAGATTCTTGCATGGCTTCAAGAATCTCTTTTTCTTCAACTAACACAACTTTAAGAGCTTCAATCTCCATAGGAATTTTAGCATCATGCATGTCAAGAGGATTTAGAGTGTCCTCGAATGCATCTTCTTTTCCCTCTTCTGCTACTGAATCACATGAAACATCTCCATCATGTACTACTTCAGAAACAACATCGATTCTATTCCTTAACAAAACTTCCTTTAGAATCTTTTAGGTTCTTTTTCAACTTCTTCAGTTCAACCAATCATAAGCTTGTTCACTCTTGTTTTGATTTTTAAATCCTTTTTAGCACCATTCAAAATTGACTTCATTTCCTCAATAGAAATTACCAGACATAAACCAGCAAGAATGTTCTTTCTCAACTGTTCATCTTCAGTTCTGGAATTCACTCTCCTCATTTCTAAAACTTCATATAGACTTTTGGGTAATGCAAACATTATTCCAATAAGTGCCACATTAAAATTATTCAAGTATTGTATTGAATATTCCTCAAGAAATCTTTGACCAACACTGTCAAAGGTCTCATACCATTCATAAAGAGGCCTAATATTACCATCCTTAATCAATGATTTCTACACTTCTTCTATAGACATACCTATTTTGTTTGTTTTCATCTTTTTCTTTCCTTTCTCTTCATCGGATGGCTTTTCCTTAGAGACTATTGTTTCCTTTGTGTCCTTTTGCTTGATTTATCTTATCTCTGCATCAGATTCAGTCTCTTCATCTTCAAAAACAACATAAACTCTTGTGCTTTTTTCCTACTTCCTTTTTCCTTCTCTCCTAGATGACTTGTCTTGAGCTTTCACAGGACTTGACTTCTTTGCAAGACTGGATGGGAGAGTAGAGCTTCTTGTAGATCTAGTTCGGGCAGAGGATATGGCCGGACTAGCAAATTTAGTTCTAGTTGGCTCTCCTTCTTTAGCTTGTTCTCTCTTTCTTCCAGCTTCTCTCACAACTTTTGTAGATATACCCATGCTCTCTGCAAAGGCTTCCACTTATTTTCTTACTCTTTAGACTATCACAAACTTTCTTAGTTGATTTTGCACTTGTATATCCTTCTTTGAAAAAGTACCGAATCTTTCTTTTATTGTATTCTGAGGTTTACTCAACAAATATTCAACATAAATTTCCAAAATAGTTCCTCAACCTCATAGCCCATAGGCATAATCCACATTGTTCTAGGATCTGCAGCTTCCATCAAGCATTGATCAATGCCAACCATAAAATAGATTGTGTCTTTGTACTTCTCCACAGTAGACTTAGGAATTCTTTCTCTTGCTTGCATCTCATTCTGAAAGTTCTTGAAATAACCCCAGATTGCAGTATTCCTTGTCTTGCTATCACCAAATCTATGCAAGATATCTCTAATTTGAGAAACTACAAGTTTATTACCTTGCCATTGTACTTTTCCAAATCTTGAAAGACTTTCATAAAGTAACAGAACAAACACAACAACAGATTACCATATTTGAAGGAATTCTTCTTATCTTTCTTGATTTTACCGAGATTTTCCATCAGCTGGCTTCTGAGTAACTCACAGAGATCATTTTCTGCATTCTCCTTCACCATCTGATATGCTGCATAGATAGTTGTACTGGATATAGAATTATCTCTACCAAAATGATAGATCTTGTAACCAATGACCATTGAGGCAAATCTGACATCCACATCAATAATATCATCAATTGTCATAGCTCTTTTATCATACACTAAAATGGTTGCATCAATAATTGTCTGATTCTTCGTGGACTTCAAGATCGGTAACCCACCAGAGGAATTTAAACCACTAACAATGCTTATGGATTCTTTTGTAATCTTAGAGGGTTGATTCAACCACATAAATTCAACATGAATTCGGCTCAAAATATAGCAGACACGCTCTCTTTCTTCAAACATGGGAAATTTTACAATCTACGTGAATTTCTTCTCCTCCGGGATTTTGAATTCAGGTTTAACACATAAATCCTCTCCTATAATGTGATTGTTGTACAAATTCAATAACTCTGAGCTCCCTAACTCCTCAATGTTTACATGAATGTATAGCCCAATGTCTTCAATATGTAAGACGTTGTACCGAAAAAAACAAAAATGCACCTAAGGGCTCTGTCTCAACATATTTGAAAGGATGCCACTTGAATTTTGGATGAGGTATATCCTTGATATCAACTACCAATAGAGTATCCATTTTCACAAATTCACAGTTCACATGTTTTCCCAATAAATACCTTTTTACCGGTTTAGGGGTTTGATCGTCGAATCGCCTTCACACTTGAATTTTTCGCCAAATTTTTCCAAAGTTGGCTTTAGAGCTCTCCAAACTTCTTCTTCTTAAAGTTAAAAGTGAAAAATGAAGAATACAAATGACCTTTTAATATTCGCACACCTGACCTTTTTTCTCAAATTATTTTTCCCTAACTCATTCAGATACCCTGTTTCCATACTGTGTGAAAGATAACTCTTATGCAGACCTTCAACTTTGCATAAATACTTTCTCTGACTATTTCAGCAACAATTGTGGATCATTAATGCAATCACTGTACTCATCCATATCTCGGTACCAACTACAGACAAGGGGTTTGAAGGATTTTCTTGAGAACTCCCCCTAGGTTAGAGACCATGAACTAATTTTCAGATGAATTACCAGAACCATATTTTGGTGCTGGCTCATTTTCTGCAATAGAAGGACTCTTCTTCACCCATTTCCTCTTCATTTTCTTCTTGATCTCACCTGTAGTGACTTTCCATTTTCCCTTTTCATTCTTCTGCATGTTGCTTCTTTGATTTTCCAGACCCTTTTTGCTTCTACAGAATCTAGCAATGTGACCAGATTTGTTGCAATTGTAGCACACCACATTTCTTTGTCCATACCAGTTGTTCCATTGATTTTCTCTTGATTTGTACTAGTTAGCAATATGGCCAAATCTATTGCATGCATAACATCTAACATCTCTATCGAAAAAGTTGTTTGACATATTTTTGCATTCAACTGACTTATGACCATACTTATTGTAATTGAAACACTGACAAAAAAATCATGGACCACTTGAGTTCATTCTACTTCTACATTGAGTAGCCATGTGACCAAAATTTATTGCAAACAAAATAGTAACCATTGAATCTTTGAGCATTAGGTTGTCTTACCGGATACCTTCCAAATTTGTTCATCTGATTTCCTTGCCTAAATCTCCTTTTTCCAGATTTGGAACTTTCTCCTTCCTCATATCCAAGACCTCGCTTGTCACCTTTAGTCCTCTGAATTTTAATTAGTTCATTAAGCTTGGCTGAGCTAATCTTGAACTTCTCCTTGAATTCATTTGCAGTAGTAAGTTCATCTTTGAGGGTAATAATTTGTCTTTCAAGTTCTTCTTCATTAGTTCTGGATTGTTGCAATTCAAGTGCCAGATTAATGAATCCATCATTAATTCTATTGCGTTCTTCAGATTTCTCTTTCAAGGACTGAGCAAGGTTCTCTTCATTCTTCTTTTTTTCTTCAATCTCCTTGGTAATCCTCATCATAATAGATTCCATCTTATGCTTTAGGACTGTATTATCTTTGGTAAGCTTTTCACATTCTTTTATCTTTTCCTTCAGGGCTTGACTCAGTTGTTCATCTTCCATGCTTTTACCGCCATTCTGCTTAATCTGATCACAAATTTTCCTTCTCTTCTCCCTGGACTTATTGATTTTATCTTTCAATGACTCATTGAATTTCTCAGCATCCATGAGGTTTGCTTGCAATTTCTAAACTTCAGATTTTGACTGATCAAGATCATCTAGGGCCACCAAAAGTTGTTGTTGAAGACTATTTGAATCAATTGAATTACTTTCCCAGATCTTCCCCAAGTTGTTAAATTCCTTCCAAGGAACTAGCCTCTGATACCAATTGTTGGAATCAAGGAACACTAAGAGGGGGGGTGAATCAGTGTTCTGCACTTTTTCACTTTATTAATCTAATCGTTAAAGCACTTATAATATTCAACCAAAATAAATATGCCAGAACATAAGACAAACAACCACAAAACCATAACACAATGATTTTTATGTGGAAACCTTGTTAGGGGAAAAACCATGGTGGAAAGCCAATCCACAATATGAGTATACTCATAAATAAGTGTTTACAAAATGGCAATGCACTTGCATTCAGGTACACTGCCTAGAGCTCACTGCTCAAAAACAGAAAGGCTCACTTCCTTACAAAACATTCAGATTAAATCCATCTGAAGAATTGAATTGAGAAAGTAGCATCTGCTAATGCCTGATTACAGTTCCAATTAAGCTCAACAATCGAATTCTTGACCTTTTGTCTAATTTTGCTCTTTTGCTCTGACTTCTTTGACTCGCATCACAAATCCTTTTATGCACAAGTGAGACTATGCATAATCACTCTATAATCCTTCTTATATTCACAACACACATCACATCTATATAATATAATCAGTCACTTATATATATCCACAAATAAAGATTTAATCGCTATATGTCGGCTCCAACAAAATAGGAAAAATATTTACAAACTGTCTACTCAATCCATAATCAATTCTCAATGCACACCAACCAAAGTCGGCCATAGCATAGTGATGACCAAAATCAACATGTTTGAACAAAACAAAAAAAATATAAATTACTCCTCAAATATCTGCAATGGCTACATCCACCAACTCAACCTTCATGCATTGTTTGAAGAAAATTAATCAACTGGATCTTCTAACTTGCACACAGATCGATATGAGGCTCTAAGATTCAAGAATAAAAGATATCATATACCAAACAACCTTCCCTAAGATCCACAGCTAAAAAGAACAAAAACAAATTGCATGTGAATCGATGAACACAATTTTGTTGGTTGCTTTGTTCTTGCTTGACAGTTAATCACAAAACTTTGATCTGACTTCTGGTATGATCAAATGATGATGTGTGGATCAAATCAATAACTAGGGTTGCCATCAATGAAAATAGCAAATGAAATTTGTAGTGTCTCTTGCCAAAAAAGACCCAATTTATTGCACATATAAAACCATGCCTCTCTCACCAATTGCCCACTAAAATATAGAATACCCACTTTATTGTGTGCCACCTCAACCATATTGAAGCCGCCAGATAGAACCCAAGTGGCAGTTGGAAGAGAATCGATGATCCATTGCTAGAGAAGAGATCTTTTAACAACATCATTGGATGCATAAACATTAATAATCCCAAAGGAATGATTTTCAATGTTCAGAAGAATCTAGATCAGGTGATGTGTGGCATCAGACCCATGATCTATGACACAATCATGCCAACATGGTGATAGAAGGGTGACGGCCCTGACACACACAACAACATGACCAGTGGGAAACATCCTGTTGAGCGGCCAAATAACTCGACATGCAATAGATAATAAAAAAAATTAAAACTTTAACTTCTTGAAGACACAAAACATCAATGCTAGCATGTTTATGAAGAATACTTCCTAACAAGGTTTTTGAGACCTCGAACATTCCAAGAAATAAAATTCGTATGGGACTTGATCATGTCATCAATTTTTTCTTCCACAGAGGAAAAGCAATATTGTAAGAATTATGGTGGCACTTCCCCCAACTGGAGTGGAGGATAGGAAATTCTCCATTTTTTAACAATAAATTCTCCTTCCTCAAGCTTCCTTGAAGGGCTACAAGATCTTCTGAGAGATCCTAATGCAATAGAAGGAAGAGTGGGTTATTTTGTCAGCATAGATGTTGGTTGAGGAATTGTGGAGGGTCTCAGTCGAGTAGAAGTGTCATTAGAAATAATATGCATCCCCTTCCCCTTCTTCGAAGGGTTTGAAACTTCAATTGAGGGCTATGGATCCTTAGTTGTTGGCCTTGAGGGGCCATTGGACTTTTTTTTTCTCTTGTCACCATTGTCCATTTTTCTTCCATTTTAGACGCAGGAGTTTCCACAGGATGAGACTTCTCAAATTCTCATGGAGGGAACTTCACTCTAGGGATAGTCATAGGACAAAATTTGAGCTTGTGATCAACAAATTGACACCTAAAACAAGTATTTGGAAAATTTAAGTAAAACACCTTTTGGGTATGCCGGGAATTTTTGATTTGAATATTTGTACTCTTTCAAGTCTTTGGAGAGGTCAACTTCTATGCAGACTCATTTTTGAGGATGAGCCTAGTAGAACTGGTCAAATTCAATATAAATAGCTTTCCCTATTGAAGAGACAATGTGGTGAATAAAATGCAGACAAGGCAAGGGGAGGCCAAAAAACTCAATCCAAAATGGGACCCTTAACTTTCAGTCGTCAGAGATAAAGAAGTCCCAGGTCTACGATTGGAAGACCATAAAAGACAATTAGACATACCACAGACCATGATTCAGGATAGACTAAGCATGATTCAATTCCACAAAATGAAAAAGGAAAAACCCTTTGGTTAGGTTTTGGACCATATCAAGGCGGACCAGGTATGAGGGACCCAACTTTTGTGAACCCATGTTTTTAGCACTCTTTCAAGGGGAGACCTCCCAACAAAATATCCTATAAGGGTGTGATTCTCTAACCATTGACATGTATCATATTTTGGGATGGGAAACACCACATTTGTAAGGGAGTTAGAAGATATACCTCATGAAAAACCTTTAGGATGAATTTTCGAGGTCGCTTGTTTAGAGGAGGAGCGATTGTGAAGAGGTGTCACACCGCCAACACCAAAATGAATTGTTGGGTTGAAGTCGATAGTGGGAATTATAAAAATAAAATAAAGACACAATTAATGTGGTAGTACTTGGAAGAGAAAATTCTTCCACCTAAGGTGCATAATGACACAAGGAGATCCATGGATGATCGAAGAAAACAAAAAATTCTAGCAAAGCCGCATGCCAAAATTGCCAACCATAAATTTTTCTTGGTGACAAATTTTTTGGGAGACAAAAACCTAATTTGAAAATGTGATTCAATGTTTAATCATGGGTCTATTTTAATTTATTTATTCTACTTTAATTTTTTTTGGGGGTTGGCTTTCTTATTGTTGAAAAAATTATGCTTTGAGAAACAAGGATTCTGGAAGAGGGAAGATTAGAGGAAGAGTTTGAGAGATTGGAGAATAAGAAAATTAGAAGAATTTAGATCAAGGCTTCACATAACTTGGTTGAATCATAGAGGTCCAATTTTTGAGTCATTTTTAAATTGTGGTAGTGTTTTTTATGGTTAATATGTGAAAAATATGATATGGTTGTTTTTTTCTATGAAGTCACTTATTTTTGTGTGTTTAAAACCCTCTTGTAATGTGTTGTGTTTTTCCAAAAAAATTATACGAGTTGGGTGTTATGTGTTGGGTGTATATCTTCCCCATTGTGATGTGGTTGGTGTTAGAATTGTGAAATAGACGCAAAACCACGAGCCATGGGATCAAACAAAAAACAAATACACCTTCCACGAAAGAGATCTAGAACAATATATGTAATATTCTCCAACAAGAAAAAGCTACCGAATCAAGAGGCTCTCAAGAAAATACGAAAGCTCGAGATATTCTCCAGAGAGATAATTACAATGAGGGTTGAGTGCTTATAAGAGAAAAACCATAAATGAGAAAGGGATTAGATTAGGACAAGTGTCAACATCACATGAGATGAGACATAATGATCTAATATTAGTTCAATTAATAAAGCATAAAAGAACTCCTAATTTTAGCTTAAGTGCATGAGAATAAATTAGACTAATAATCAATTAAAGATTAATTAATTAATAGCTAATGCATGATAACTCTAACACCCCCCCTGAAGATGAGCTCAGGGAGTAGCTAAAAACCCTAAAAAGAATGCATGATGGGTCCCAAAAAACAAGGCCAAATAAGGTACCCATGTACAAACAAAAGATCTTTATAATGCAGAGAAATAGAGAAAACCTCATGGGAAAAACTCCACTCCAAAAAGAGATATAAGCCAAGTGAAGGATTAAAGAAGCCTCCAAACAAGACAATGTTGTCCCAAAAGATAGGAACAAAGGATGAACAAAAATAACACCACTGAAGCATGAAGAAGCTACAAACATTGTCAAAGAATGACTGTTATAATGTCAAAAATAGGAATGCAAGAGTGTCCAAATGGTAAGTGATCCATCTCACTGAAATGAAAGTAACCAACCACTGATGTACACTACATCCAAAAGTACATAGGAACAAATATTGTGTACATACCTCACTCCAACGTGAAACAAAAGAAGCATTAGAACCAACAGTAGAACACCCCCCCTAATGCTGAAATGGGAGAGGCATGACAGGTACACTGAAACTGAATGCCAGAAAGAAGTGCATGAAGAAGAATCAAGGACATCTAAACGTGCAAACATGAAAGTACCTACATATAAAGGGTGTGAAAACAAAAGTCACACATGCATGAGGCTGTTGTTATGGAAGGGACGCTCACTTGACAAAGGTATGATTGCAAATAAAGGCAAAACATCAAACCCCCTCATGGAACTTCATAACATAGTGTGAGTACAATAAGCCACAAAGTGATGTGCAAGATCCCATAAAAGATACACCTACTATGGAACTTTATTTCAGTGCATTTACACAATGAAAGATTCATACAATGGGAGCCCATAATGTCCAAAAAAGGACTACATGCTGAAAATACAATTCTCTAACAAAAAAGGAGGAAACTGGTAGCACCACAATGAAGTAAATGAAAAAAAATTCACTTTAAAAAAATGACAGCCAAAAATGTGTCTGATGTAGAAGATATGGCTCATCGAAGTCTCCAAAACAAGAACTAAACAACAACATTGAGAAAACTAAATTTTGGAAAAAACTAGAAGTCAAAAATAGAAAACAACTCCACCACCGCATAGAGCTCAAAATTTTACCCCATTTAAAAAAAAAATGCACTGAAAAATATCATCATATGACCAAGATATAGCCTCTGGAAGATAAGGTGCAAAAATGAAAAGCCCAACGAAGAGGGGTTGAGCTTGACAAAAAAAACCTCTACGAAAGTTAGCAAAAAAGCTGCCAAAGTTGGAGATCTGACAAATTTAGAACCCTAGGAAAAAATCTCCTCCAAATTTTTCAAAAAATACCTCAAAAAGTGGAGGTTCGCCAAATGTAGAGCTGTGCTAAAAACTTCGCCAAATTAAGCAAAACTACCTCCAAGTTTGGAGGTCCACTAAATTTAGAGTGTTGATAAAAAAAGTTCTCCAAAAGGTTGCATGTGATTTATTTTACAAAAAAACCTGTCCTTTTTTTTTTTAAAGGACTAAAAAATCCTTTAAATATTTTTTTGAAAAAAACATATTAAAAAAACTGGCTTTTATATATTTTTTAAGTTAAAAAAATACCATAAAAAATGTTTATATTTAAAATATATATATAAAGTTTTTTCCCATTGGGCGGGGGGCCCAAGGGTGCATCGTCGCCTACCACTGCAGACGGCGGTACTCTCGAGTACCTCCCCATGAGGGGGTAGGGCCCGAGGGCTTGCCACACCTGCTGTGGCAGGGGGCAGTAGGTACCTTGGTACCTACCCTAAACAATTTTTTTTTTAATATATTTTTCAAAAACAAAAAAATTGCGATTCACCCTTAAAGGGATTCTTTTAACAATAATTTTTTTAATTTATTTTTATTTTTAAATGACAGAAAAAATAGTGGTTTTTTAAATTTATTTTACCTTCATTTGCATGTTGTGGAGGTCATATGACCTTCCTGGAAAAAATATTTTGCCTCAAAAACTCCTGACATGGATTTTGGCGATTTGATTGTCAATCTTAAGGTTATTGGGCCTTCTGAGCGCGATGGAAACCTCCATTTTGGCTCAAAATGCACCAAAAATACAGCTACCCTCTGGATCTAGAAAAAGAGCAACCACTTCAAAACCTTATAGATCTGGCATTAGGAAACCAAATCAGGCGAAATAAAAGCCAAATTTGACTTTCTCGACAACTCTAAATCCAACGACAAGGTCCTTTTCACACAAAAAGTGCACCAAAAAACATCTACCTCTAAAATTTGCAAAAAAAATGAAGGGGATTCAAATCTAAAGCCTGTAACCCTCGTTGAAGAAAGAAAATCTCATAAATCGAGAAGGGGTTCGCTAAATCCACGCTCTGATACCATGTTAGAATTGTGAAACAAGCACAAAACCATGAGCCATAGGATCAAACAACAAACAAATACACCTTCCATGCAAGATATCTGCAAACAATATATGCAATATTATTCAACAAGAAAAAGCTACAGAAGCAAGAGACTCAAGAAAATGTGAAAGCTCAAGATATTCTCTAGAGAGATAATTACAATGAGGGTTGAGTGCTTATAAGATAAAAACCCTAAATGAGAAAGGGATTAGATCAGGACAAGTGTCAACATCACATGAGATGAGACATAATGATCTAATATTAACTCAATTAATAAAGCACTTCTAAGTTTAGCTTAAGTACATGAGAATAAATTAGACTAATAATCAATTAAATATTGATTAATTATTAGCTAATGCATGATAACTCTAACAGTTGGGAGAGGTGTAAACCCTCCCTTGGGAAAAAACATAGTAAGTATAATGTGATTTGGGTCTTTGAGAACCTAATGGATATGGGAATGATATAAATTATGAAGTATAATGTGACTTGGGGCTTGAGATCCTAATGCATATGGACATAATATTTGAAGTATATTGTCATTCAGGGCACCTAGAGCCTAATGGATATGGGAATGATTGAAAAGAAGGGTTGAGTATATGAATTTTGCTTGTATTGAGTTGGTGTACATATGTTGGTTATGAAGGATGTTATGTTTTAATGATATGTTGGGACTGATTGATGTATAGCAAGGAGATTTATATCATAACATGTATTCCCCAAGAGGTAGAGAGTGTTTTCTTGACTCCCCTTTGATTATGGATCTTTTGAGGATCCATTTGTGTTTTCATTGACCATATGGGTAGGTGCATGTTTGTGATTCTTGTATGTGTTTTTGTGTTGTGCAAACTCATCTCTTGGGAGCCTCCAAGTTTGGAGTGGAGTTTCTTACAAGATCTATAGTTGAGAGGTGAGATATCCTTGGTCATTTGAGGTTTGGATTCTCTTTTATATGTACATCTCAAGTTTTTATTTTGAGGATGAATTTCATGGAAGAGGCTTGCTATGTAGTATATTAATCTATATCTTTCAAACCCATTATGAATGGGTTGGTAATATAAAAAAATTGAGTTGATATTATTTATTTTATTATAATGAAGACATGTAAATGAGGTTATTTCCTTGATGATTATTTGATTTAAAATGGATTCAAAGCTATACATTTTTGTGCTTTTTTCTCACTTGAGCAATTCATTGTTTTGAAATAGAGAACAATAATGTTTCTATCATAACTTTTAATTTGTCACCTAGGTTGACCTATTTTTTTGGATGTCATAAAAATTCAATATTATAACCCTTTAAATTTTATTTCATAGTTATGTGTGTATCATTCTGTTTGGTCAAATCTATATAATTGCATTATGATAGTTTATTGTTTATGATAGAGGACATCAATATTTCGAGAATAAATTTTAATTGGTCAATTGGGTTGATACAATTTTTGGAAATATTATTTTTAATGTGGTATGTGAAAAATAATTTAAATTTAATCTCTCCATTATATGTCTATCATTCCCTATGATTAAATCTCTATGATTTCTTTATAATAGTTTATTGTTTGTGAAAGAGGATATCAATGTTTTGGTAATAACTTTCGATCAATCATCTAGGTTGACACAATTTTAGGATTGTTGGGAATACAAGATGGTATGTCATTATAGATTAGGCATCTAAGACAACAATTCCTTAGTGATATTCATTTATTAAAATCACATCAAAGACACAAACTATGACATAAAGCAGAACTAGGCACAGTAGATCCCCCATTGATCTTTCTAAGAAAATTAAATGCACAACTGATAACACATTCAACACAAGCATAGATTCAAGAATGCAGAATCAGACAACCATGAAAGACAAACATATGGACACACAAATTTACGTGGGGAAAACCTTTTCAGGTAAAAAACCCCACCCTCTAAAACACTCAACTCAAATTTTATTATTCAACAACAAACAGTTACAATACAATATCAGAGCTATAATCTTCAGAAGATTACATCTTGTCCATCTGGAGAAAAATAGGCAACACAAAATATAGAATCTTCACATAGTTACAATGTCTTCAAATGACATACTATGTAGATTCCCTTCAACTCCTCAGTTGACTGTCACAGCCAACCTCACGGCCAACCCAGCCTCTAGGCATCTCAGGTTCACATCTTCATAGAACTAAGAGACTAAGTGTTCATGGTAAAGATCGTTTGAACACTCTCAACCTTTCACTCTTCGCTCATAATCCTTTATCATGCACACAAGATTACTTTATAATCTCTTACCATGTGCCTACTTGTTCTGCTTGTTCAAGAAATCAACGGTCATGGAGATATTTAATTATCCCACCTGCAAGCTTCCATCACTCTCTGATAACATGCACCGTCTTCTATAGACATTGAGCCACCCAACATTAAAATAATGTAGCCTATCGCAATCAAAAAATAATCTTTCGACCAATCAGATCTTAAAGATCTTGCCACGTGTCTCTTTCACTTTCGTTTGCTGCTTTGACCTTCGGTCAAACTTGGTCAACCTCGATCTGCTGAGCTCCGAGCTCATCTCTATCTTCCACCACGCTACCAGTTTGAGTCCAAACATCCACCGCAATATGGTAGTGAGCTAGCTCAGTCTGCCCTTAGCCTCCAACCGTGCTACCCCTGGTCTTGGCTTTGCCCACCGTGGTATGGCGATGACTGCCAGGCAGACCGCCATGGTCACACCCGCGCTACCGCGGAGGCCACCAGGCCACCCCGCGGTAGGGCAGTGACCACCCTGGTAGATCGCCAAAGGTCATACCACTACCACCACGGTGAGTTAGATCACTGCCCATGGTGAGGTGGTAACCACCAAGCTTCACCACAGATGGCATACCGCGGCCGCCATGGTCTCTCTGAGCACCACCCACGGTAGGGAGGTAACCGTCACCATACTTCCACCCTTCAACCGCCAACAGTTTATCACACCCATCGTGGTTTAGAGAATAAGCCTCCGCGGTAGGGCAGTAACCACCAAGCCTGACCGTCATTGGTACTGCACTACCAATGAGCAACCTCCACGGTAAGGAGGTAATACATCACTCTGCCACCACACCGCTCATCACACTACCGCACCACTTCTGAGGGAACCCTGAGGTATAGCGGTAACCGCCATGCCGACTGTCACCACTCACTGTGCCACTGCCAGTCCAGAAGAAGACCGTCATGATAGGGTGGTAACACTGCCCAACCATCGGACTAAGCAAGGTGGCCCATGGTAAAGCGGTAAACCTCTCAATCGTGCCACCAAGGTAAGCTTATAATGGTATGGCGGTAAAGGCTAGAAACATGAAGAAATCAGGCAAGTCTTCAAGGGAAACCAGAATGTTGAGGCATAAATTTCCCAACAATCTCCCACTTGACGAAGACATACTGGCTTCCTCCAAAATGCGAACAAGGACCACCACCATGCTTTCATGCTCCAACCAAGACACCTGCAATGACATTCGATAAATGTCCACCATCTCAGGAAACAACTACAAACATCCAACATAGGAAGAAAAGGATCAAGCTAAGGTATGCATGCACTAGTCTCTAGAACACAAGCATCAGATCCTTCAAGCGAAAAAGGAACCACAGTAGCAACAATGAAGCACAATGTGAACACAAAATGAGAAACCATTCTCCAAAACAAGATAAACCATCAGCTAGAAAAGCAACCATAAAACTGACTGCCTTCATCCAACTGACCAAACCCACGCGGCTGAAAACCATCACCCACATCTCGTGCTAATTCATCCAACCACCCATACCTCTCGGTATGAACGTCAGTGAACTCATGCCATCACAAAACCAACCCATCAACAAAAAATACAAGCACCATGTGTCAACTAGTCAAATGACCAAACACGTCCAGGTACTCCCACTGCAAAGGTACTATCTAGATGAATGCAAACATAGCACCATCACACGTGATTCAGGCATACCAAGTCCACCAAACTTTGTACATAGAAAAGAGTAACCATGTAGTTATGAGGAACACCCACACTAATATGCACAACCTACAACCACCTACTGCAAGAAACACTTCTCTCAACAGTCTTCCACAGTTCTTCCAAGGTCCTCATATCTGACTGAAGAAGGAGGCACAAGAAACTTTGTGTCATCACCCAAGTGACAACAAATGACCACAAACAAGTGACCAACATGGCTCCACATAGAAATCCCACATCTAATTCAAGAACATTTAGGAAGAGAAAACCATAATAGAGAGAAACAACAAATCATAACACGTAGCATCCTCCTACATACACTTCTAAATGCCAGTTGTGTCAAGAATGATCTTCTTCCAAAAGAACTTCATTTCCAAGTAGACCAGGAAGAAAAAGATGCTCCTCCAAGATATACAAGCCACTATGACTTACCCAAGATCATTCTCCTCCATGGTCTATGTTGAACTCGCGTTCAACCAAGGTGTAGGCTACTCAGACTTTCAACTGTAAACAACAACATTCTCAAAACAATTCAAGCCTCACCTTATTCTTCATGCATCCATGAGCACCAGAAACCTGTCATCTCATGCTAACTCCAATCTGCATTACTACACTTAACATGAAGTCCTCAAGCATATGACCAAAGTACTCAAAACATAAAGAAACCCCAGACCACTGTCAAAGCTCCAAACCAACTGAACTAGGAGCTTATCATGACACCATGATCTTACACATGCCCCTTAGGAGATACCATGCTTCAAGTCAACTATCCATGGTCTCAAGAGCAAAGCAACATGCCAAAACTCTAATGCACATGCAAGAGTACACGTGACATCAAGCAAACAAAATCTAAACCAACATCACCTGTCAAGCACCACCAACATCTCAGCCAAAGACTACCAATGTCCTCCATGGCTCCAAGATACTGCACATCTTCAAATAGTGACCATGCAGATGCAAAATAACTCTTCTACATCAACAAGATCTAAGAGTCCCACCAAAAGCATCTGCAACACCAAAGAAGATCATTCATCACCAAATGATGAATCCATAGTCACTGCTAAAGCTCCCACTGAACCGTGAAAATGAGCTTTCCAAGCATCATGACCGATCACTTGCTAATCCAAACAACCTCCAAGTACAATCAACAACATGTCCACCAGACAACAACGTTGAACAACACCAAGATCACCAGATCACGCAGTCCACACCATCATTGTCAAAGAAGCTTACACTAGCCAGTGTATCAAGCTCTTCATCACATCGTGATTCACATGCTACAGGTCCCCATAGATGAATATTCAGGTACTCAAACACCATCCAAACTCTCATCTCAAAATAGCCACAACAATGCACAAGTGACCACAGACAAGGTCAGCGAACAGATTTGCACCACCACAAAAGAAATCTCGTGGATATTGACAGTCCACTTCCGAGTTGTCTCACAAAAACCATGTAGGTAGAGACAACCCACAACATTGCACAACTAGTAGATCCACTTCAACGAAGCCTGAAAATCTATCATCACACTGGAAACTACAAAACTGAGATCATCAAAGAGAATAGCCAAAGCAGACAAACATGACTCAAACACCAGATCAGCAACAGTTCGATTTGCTAATCACGTCCACAACTCAAGCACCATAGACTAGGAAACCAACAAAGAAAACACCACAAGAATATTGAATGAAAAACACATACCAACATTCTAATGTAGAGAAGACATCACGCCTCCTCAAAACATATCGAACTGCAACTATCTCATCCAGTCACACCCCAAAAGCCAGGGTCTAGAAAAATAGTTGAACAACAGCTCCACAAACCACAAGTTTTTTCTTGACCGTGTAAAACCTGCAAAACCACAATGTTTATAAAACACCCATGCACGTCCATATTCACTGATCATCTAGACAACTCAGGAGTCTACACACAACCATCACGGTTAACCAGAACAATGAAAAACATGAATATGCATCATAGACTTTTAGGAAAATCTACAAAAAACCTTCAGAGCCAAAGACACGAATCTGAAACTTGCGAGTGCAAGATACGGGTAAGAAGGAACAACAGGTCCATTTTAGACCAGTTCCAAAACCACAACCATGCACAAGCATACAAGAGAGCCAAGCTATACAGAAGTTATAGACCACCCAGATCAACTTCATAGCCTTCATGCAATCAGAGCAACAGAGAAACCGTCTTCAGTGCTAAGTCAGAACACCCAGCACAAGCACAATACTCCATGGCTGAACAGCAACACAAGCAACTCCATACCGCCAGGGAGCCTCTCACACAGACACTCAGTATGAACCATGCTCTGCTACAACACAACCATAAGCATACCTCACGCCCCTTGCATCAGGATCATTTGTTGCCATCCAGGAGCTTTAGACCACATTGCCACAATATGATCACCTCTAGTCTTCTCCAGCATCTTTCAAGCTACATGATGAATCAAGAAGCATGAACTTCTACTCATCAAAGGATCAAACAACAATAGATTCCTCTAGATTTCCTCATGCTTTCCAAGCTAAGAAAACTTCACAGGAGAAATACCTAGAACTTTAGTGACCAAGAGAAGGCTTTGACACCACTTGTTGGTATCATCAAGCCTTGACCTCCCTTAACCAGCTTTGATACCACTTGTTGGGAATATGATATTTTATGTCATCATAGATTAGGCATCTAAGATAGCAGTGCCTTAGTGATTTTCATTTCTTCAAATCACATCAAAGACACAAACTATGCAATAAAGCAGAAACATGCACAATGGATCCCCAATTGATCTTTCTGAGAAAAGTAAATGCATAACTGATAACAGATTCAAGAATGCAGAATCAGACAACCATGAAAGACAAACATATGGACACACAGATTTACGTGAGGAAAACCTTTTTAGGTAAAAAAACCCCACCCTACAAAACACTTGGCTCAAATTTTATTATTCAGCAACAAACAGTTGCAATACAATCTCAAAGCTATACTCTTCAAAAGATTACATCTTGTCCATCTAGAGAAAAATAGGCAACACAAAATAAATAATCTTCACACAGTTACAATGTCTTCAAATGACATAATATGTAGATTCCCTTCAGCTCCTCAGTTAACTGTCGTAGCTAGCCCAGCCTCTAGGCATCTCAAGTTCACATCTTCACAGAAGTGAGAGACTAAGTGTTCACGGTAAAGACTGCTCGAACACTCTGAGCCTCTCACTCTTCGCTCATAATCCTTTATCGTGCACAGAAGATTACTTTATAATCTCTTACCGTGTGCCTACTTGTTTTGTAAGACCCCTCCATTTTTCTCTTTGATCGAACAATGTTCTGTTTGGTTATGTCTTATTCTATGTTTGTACTTTGACTTAGAACTCAGTTGTTATTTGATCGCTATCTATTAAGCGATGTGAATGTTATATTTGATGTGATGGTATTTGATCTTGATGTTATCATTATGGCACGTTTTGGATTAGCATAGTGGATATTTGAATTAATGGCGTTTAATGATTTTGATTAAAATAATGATGCTAGATTCGTCAATTGGTAATACTGTATTGGTGAAGGGGACGGGATTGCACCACTCACTTGCGAGTGCCCTGTGATTCCGTGATTTCCTCTTCATGGTGTGTTTTATATGATGCATATGTACATGTTGATATACGCTTGGTTGCAGGATTACAGGTACAGGACATCGACTCCACCTGGTTTCACAGGTTTGAGTGTGTCCATTTCCCAACAGTATTCGATTGGGAGATAGTAGCTAGGTTTTTCGTGCCAAGTCGTCACCCTAGTCATAATGTGTCATTGGGTCTTAGTCGGGTTAATTGTTTTATATTGTTCACTCTCTTCAATTATTTAATTGCAAGTTGAAAAGGGTAATAAAATGGCTTTATGCATTTAACTTGTGAATTGAAATTGATCTAGTATTATGTTAGTAACGTAATTTATTTTATTAATTAATTTAATTTAATTAATAAATAATTTGATTGTGGATTAGATTCATTTTATTAATTAATTAAATTGATTGTGTTGAAATTTGATAAGTTATTCATTTTGAAATTTATGGATTTTATTATGTGAAATTGAAAATTAAAGAAAAAGGTTTTAAATTGCATTTTTAGAAAATTTAAATTCAAAAATTGAAAATAGAGATATTTTGAGATATTTTGCTATTCTGTTTTTGAAAATTAATGAGGGTTGTTGCATGATATTTGTTTTAAATTTCTTTATTATTTGGGAATTTTCTTCACAAGTTTTCTTCTCAACAAGTATGGATTTTGGAAATTAGAGGAGAGAAAGAATTTTTCATTTTGTGGGTTTTGGTTTGAATCTGAGGAAACTGTTGAGTTGAGGAGGGAATCCAAGAAAGGATCTGTGCACCATCTGGATCTCCTCACAAACTCAAAAATACCAGTTTCATATCTTTAAAATTAGTTGTTTTTGAAATTTTATTTGTATATGTGTTGATGAAAATCATGTTGCAAAGCATTGTAATCTTCTGTTTAAATGGCAAAATAAACCCAGCTTAAATCTTGTTTCAAAATTGTGAAAACCTCCCTTTGAAAATGAAATTTTCTCAAAAAAATATATAAATGATGATGTTCTTGGCTGTAAAGGGTTTTTTTTCAAATTTTATTTGCTCAATTTGATTTATTAATATGGGGATTTAAATTCATATATATATATATATATATATATATATATATATATATATATATATGTGTACATATGCATATATTCATATATATATTGTTTAAATATTTCATTATGGGAGGAGTTTTGCTGTTAAAATTTTTTTTAAAAGGCACCCTTTGGAGGTGCGCGGATTTCGAAATCCACAATTGGTTTTCATTCAAAAAATTTGTTTAAAAAACCAGAGGGTTTATTTTTTTTGTGCGTTTTTATTTGTAAATAAAAATAAAAATAAGAGAAAAGATGTTGGGGGAGGTCGCTGGGGGTTCACCCCCACCGTGCCCCCATGGGAGGCGAGTGGGGGGAGCCGCACCCAGCGCACTCCCCATCCTCCTTCCACCGCAGCTGTCACCAGCCAGGGGACGACTGTGTTAACACAGCCACCGCCCCACTTAGTGGGACGACTGTGTTAACACAGTCGGCCCCTGTGTGGGGTTCAGCTATGCCAACACCGCCACCCCACTTAGTGGGACGACTGTGTTAACACAATCGGCCCCTATGTGGGGTTCGATTGTGCCAACACCGCCACCAAGGGGTCGGCTGGTAAGCCGTCGCCCTACCAAAACCCGTGCCGCCCATTGCAAAAAGAAAATTGTGGCCTAAGAAAAATGCCACCCAGCTCCAACCCTAAAGCACGCGGCCCGAGGAAAGCGCATGGGCCCCATTTTGTATGGCTATCTGTTTTAATATATATATATATAATATTTTACATATTATAATTTATAATATTAAAATATTTAGAATAATATTTTATATTATATTTTATAATATTAAAATATTAATATATATCATTAATAAAATATATATATATAATATCTTGTATATTATAGGTCGTAATATTATTTTATATGATGTTAAGACATATGGTTATTGTTGTGGACATAAATTTATTATGTATAGGAAAATGGTGTTTTAAATTAATGGCATGATTTAAATTTATATTGAGGAAACGAAAGTATAGTAAACTTAGTTGAACCATTGTTTTGATTTTAAAATATTATTTTAAAAGAGAATAGTTTTGATTTAAAATAATACATTTTCGAGTCAAGTCAATTATTTTTTAATGGCTATATTGAAATGAGGAAACAATATTTATTTTAAAGCAACGTATTTTTTGTATATGCTGAACTGGTTAATTTTCATTATTTAAATGCAAGTAGGGAAATTAAATAAATATTGTTAATTTCTCCCTTATTTGAAAAGGTGTATTTATAATTCAGTTTTATTGATGCAATAAGTTACTGAATGTAATGAAGAAAAGGATTTAGAATATCCAAAGGTAGTTTCTTTCAATTGCCTTCAATGAACATTTCCTTCATGTTCTTGTTTGGGGAAGTGGGTTAAAAGTGTCTTTAATCTATAAGTCTTCCAGAAGACCCTAGAGGTTGGGGGTTGTCGTTTGTGATTTCAACCCGTTGTGAATTCCCTTGGGTAGTCCATGGTGTCTAGTCAGTGTTTAACCCGATTTCCACGAACGGGGATGTTTTGTACCTCATGTGGAAGGAGTGGATTATGTGATTTGTGTCTCCTTGTAAGGATTGGCTCATTATTTTGTTACCTACAGTGTTTGAAAAGGGTTTTGACTTATGTCGCCTCCTGAGAAAGGAGTGGTCGTGTTATCTTGTTTGTTGCACTTTGGTACCCTTGGTGTTTGGATGGTATGTATGTTTTCAAGTAGAAGAGTGGCTTCTGTAGGGGCCAGAGCCTAAAGAGGTAAACTAGATAACCTTCGGAGGTGGTTTAATCAAGTGATAACTAAAACAATACTTAGAAGATTAGGTGGTACTTCTCACTAATCAAGATAATTATGCCTCACTCATAGACACAATGGCTCGTTTAGACTTGGGATGAGTGGGAAGGCCTGGAATGGCAAGGTCATCTATCTTGTCTATACGAAAGGTATTTGATTCCGCATGAGTAAGTATGGGGGGCGGGATTCAGTTGAGGCCACCAAAATAACCCTTAGTGGGGACCGGAGCCTATGAAGATTCCCAGAGGAAAACTCATGACAAGTTGTGTGATGACACTCTGTCTAGGACAACAGTTGGTATTCGATTATGTGGGTATGATTTCCTTAACATACCTGATGTGACCATAGTTGGTATTTGATTATTATGGGTATGGTTCTTTTAACATACTTGATTTGCTTTAATTCTGGAAGAAATGTAACCAAGTTGTGTAATACCCCTCCGTTTTGCCTTCTAGTTGGACAATGTGTCTTTGTGTGGGTATGTTGCTTTGATGAGCTTCTGGTTATTCAGATGTTATCTTTATTCCATGCTTTGGATTAGCATAGCGGTTATTTGAATTAAAGATGATTATGCTTTGGATTATACTAATATGTTAGAATTGTCAATTAGTTGCATTGTATTGGTGAAGGGGATGATATCGCATCACTCGCTTGCGAGTGCCCTACGATCCCATGATTTCCTCTTCACGGTGTGTATTTTATGTTGTTCATATTATATGTTGTCGTTTACTTGATTTACATGTTGATAGGTATAGGACATCGACTCCACCTGGTTTCACAAGTTGGAGCATGTTCAATACCCAACGGTATTCAATTGGGAGATAGTAGCTAGGTTTTCGTGCCAAGTCATCACCCTAGTCCTTGTATGTCATCAGTTGTTTGTCGGGTTGTGTTGCTTTGAATTTTGTGTCCTCTCTTCATTATTTAATTGCAAGTTGGAAAAAGGGGTAATTAAATGGCTTAAGGTATTTAAATTGTTGAGTAATGTAATCTGGAATTATGTTGAAATGTAATTGATTTTATTGTTAATTTAATTTAATTAATAAATAATTTAATCGTTGATTAAATCTATTTATTAAGTAATTAAATTTATGATGTTGAAAGAAGTGAATTTATTTATGTTGAAGTTATTGTTATTTTGTGAATTTGAAAATAAGAAAATGCATGAAAGTCAATTTGTGAAATTTGGAATTCAAATTCGAAAATTGAATTAAAAGTCAAATTAGAAGTTTGAATTCAAAAATTAAAGAAATTAGATATTTTTCTATTTTTCTGTTTTGATGAATTTATGAGGGGGTTGTTGGATTTTTTTAGGGTTTCATCCTTATGTTTGGGATTTTGGGATCACAATTTGGGATGAGGAGTTTTTGGAAAATTAAAAAATAGAGGAGAGGAAGAATAGTTTCAATTTTGTGGGTTTTTGGATTGGAATTGTGAAAATTTGTGGAGTTGGATTTGGAAGCAAGGTGGGAAGCTAAGCATCATCTGGACCTCCTCAAACTCAGAAATTACCAGGTTCATGTCTTTGGTTTTTAATGGTTTTGAATTTTATATTTAAATGTGGTTGTTGTTGAAAAATCTTGTTGATTAATATTTCAATACTCTGTATGTGCATTGCAATGGAAAAACCCATGTTGAAATCTGAGTTCATTTGCAAAAATCTCTTCCTTGGAAAAATAATTCTTCAAGAAAAATCAATGGAGTTTTGGCTGAAAATGATCTTTTTCATTTATTTCTCTCAATTAATTACGTTTATTTCATTTTTAAATATATATATATATATATATATATATATATATATTGAGTGTATATATATATGTTTGTATTTTATTTGAGAGGGGAGGTGTTGTTAAAATTTTGGGTTAAAAACCCACTTGAAAATCCGCAGGGATTTTATAAAAAATAAAAAATAAAAAAAATTTAAACAAGTTTTGTGGGAGGCGGCGTTGGGGGCTCACCTCCCCACCACGCCCCCCATGGGAGGTGCGTGGGGAGGGAGACGCACCCAGAGCGACCCCCCTTACAACTGCGCAGAGAGTGGGGATGGGCTATGTGACAGTCGCCCCATGTAAATGGGGTCGGCTGTGTATTCCCACAGTCCGCCCCACTGTGTGGCGTGCTCTCCCCACCGAAACCCGACCGCCTTCTCAATCCGCTAGCCACTGTTTAAATACACCGGCCACCAAAGAAAACCGCGGCCGAAACAGTTTGCCTAGCCCTAAACGTGGCATGTGACCCGAGGTAGCCACGACCCAACCCTAAAGGGGTTGCACGTGACCCAAGGCGCTGGGTGTTGGTTTAAAAAATATATATATAAAGAAATAAAGTAAATAATATATATAAATAATAATAATTTATATATTATCTTTATAATATTAAAATATTATTTATATATATACTATAATTAAATAAGATTTGTTTTTTTTAGAGTGGTGATTTAAATTAATTATGCTAAGGAAATAATTGTTTTTTTTAATGGCATGTTTTAAAATTTAATTGGGGGAATTTAACATTGATTTAAATTAATCACATGATTTAAATGTGCTTGTGAAAAGGAAAACGTTGTTCTCTCAATCAAACTATTGAGTTTATATTAGAAATAATATATATCGGATGGAATATTAGATCGATGTTAAATAAGTTAATGATTTTGTCGAAGAGAGAGAGAGCATTTATTTATTTAAAATGTTATTTTCTGAATAGTTGGAAATGCTTATTTTATTAAGAGAAATTAGGGAATTAAATATTAGTGTTAATTTCTCCCTTATTTGAAAAGATGATTTCTTAATTCAGTTTTATCGAGGTAATGAATTACGTAATGTAATGAGGAATGGATTTAGAATATCCAAAGGTAGTTTATTTCATGTGCCTTAAGTGAATATTCCCTTCGTGCTCTTGTTTGTGAAATGGATTAAAGCGTGTTTTATTCGTAAGTCTCCCAAATGGGTTCTTCCATCCTTTGGGTTGTTGTTTGTGATGTCAACCTGTTGTGAGTTCTTTTGGATAGTGCATGAGGTTGTGTCTATGTTAGTATCCGGTTTTCACGAATGGGGACATTTGTGCGTCCTATGAAAGGAGTGGATTTTGTAATGTGTGTCTCATTGTCAGGAGCAGCCTTGTTATTGTTGTTACCTCCAGTGTTTGGAGATGGTTTTATCTTTGTCGCCTCTTGAGAAAGGAGTGGACGAGTTATCTTGTTTGTTGCATCTTGGTACCATTGATGTTTGGTTGGTGTGTGTGTGTTTTCAAGTAGAAGAGTGGCTTGTAACGGGGGCCGGCACACAAAGTGGTGCCAGGCTAACTCATTGTAAGTGGTGTAATTAAGTGATAACTAAATCAATATACTTAGAAGTTTGGGTAGTACTTCAAACTAATCAAGATAAGTATGCCTCACTCATGGACCCATGTGCTCGGTTAGGCTTGGGATGGGTGGGAAGGCCGGTAATGACAAAGTCATATATCTTGTCTGTATGAAAGGTATTTGATTCCGCATTAGTGAGTATGAGGGCCAGGGATCGGACTAGGCCACCATCTGACGATCCACCGTGGGTAACTCATGATGAGCGGTGTGATGACACTCTATCTAGGACAATAGTTGGTATTTGTATTTGCCTTAGTATTTATGAGGGCCGAGGATCGGTTGGGGCCACCATCCCGATGATCCGTAGTGGGTAACTCATGATGTGTTGTGAGATGGAACTTTGTGTGATCATAGCTAGTACTTGTTTATTATGGGTATGGTTTCCGTAACATACCTGATGTGACCATCGTTGGTGTTTGATTGTGGTATGGTTCTCATAACATACTTATTCTTCTTTATTTCTGGAAGTAGTGTGACTGTGTAGATTTGTACTTGTGTTGTACTTGCATGGTATTTGGGTTGTACTTGTTTTGTACTTATGTTGTACTTGAGTTGTACCTTGGGATGTTCTTGTGAGGTTCATGTGTTTGGTTGTTTCAGTTTGGTTCAGTTTATGTTAGCCTGTGTCTAGAGGTAGATGGTCTTGACTAGGATTCCTGGTTACTATCTCCTAGCACGAGGGGTGGGCCTTTGGGTTCCACTTGGTTGGGTGGCATGCACCTAAATCCATTGGCTTCTTTCTTCATGTTCTTGTGGACGAGACTTCCAGTTGGAGAGCTCGTTGGTTTTAGTATCAGTTCTTGCTTTATTGCATTTCTGTTGACCTTGTCTTATTTTACCCGTCAGTTGTTATCGAGGTGGAAGTTGTAATTGTAACCCTATTTATTGTACTTGGGTCATTCAGGGAATGAGATTTGTAATCTTATTGTTTAATTGTGATTAATGAAATGGAAAGTTATCTTTATGCTTTGATGTAATTATCTTTTGGAATGCATGTGCTTTAATTATTAAGTAATTGAATGACATGGTTTAAATCATGTTTTTTGTTGAGGTTCTATACAACCTCTATCTCGTAACCTTAAAGGTTGTTGGCATTAGTTAGTGAACTTGCTTATTAATAATACTTTTAAAAATAAAAAAATCTGTTTAAGTAGTTAAATGCAACTTCCTCTAGGGTTGCGTGGTGAGGCGTTACAAGTTGAGTTGTACTTATGTTGTACTTGTGTGGTACTTTTGTTGTACTTGAGTGGTACATGTGATTGGTTGTATCAGTTTGGTTCAATTATGATTTAGCCTGTGTCTAGAGGTGATGGTCTTGTCTATGATTCCTTGTTACTATCTCCTAGCATGGGGGGTGGGCCTTCGGGTACCACTTGGTTGGGTGGAATGCACCTTACTCCGTTGGGCTTTCTTCATGTTCATGTGGATGAGATTTCTAGATGGAGAGTTCGTGGGATCCAGTTTCATTTCATGCTTTATCATTTCAGTTTATCTTGTGATTTATTACCCCTCTTTGTAATCAAGGTGGAAGTTGTAATATGTATTCATGCTTATTGGATTTACCTCATTCGGGGAATGAGTGATGTAACCTTATTGTTTAATGAATGGATTAATGAAATTGAAAGTTATCTCTTATGCTTGATGTAAATTATCTTAATTGGAATGTATGTGTTTAATTATTAAGTAAATAATTGACATGGTTTAAATTCATGTTTTTTGTTGAGGTTCTATTTAACCTTTGTCTCGTAACCTTAGAGGTTGTTGGCTTTAGTTAGTGAACTTTCTTGTTAATTGTATTGAAACAAAAAAACAATTAGCCTATTTAAGAAGTTGTTTGCAACTTCCTCTAGGGTTGCATGGCAGGGCATTACATGTTCTGCTTGTTTAAGCAATCAATGGTCATCAAGATATTTAATTATCCCACCTGCAAGCTTCCATCACTTTTTGATAACGTGCACCATCTTCTGCAGACATCGATCTGCCCAACATTAAAATAATGCAGCCTATCGTAATCATAAAATAATATTTCAGCCAATCAGATCTTAAAGATCTTGCCATGTGTCACTTTCACATTCGTTCACTGCTTTGACCTCTAGTCAAACTCGGTCAAGCTCGGTCGGTCGAGCTCCAAGCTCATCTCTATCTTCCACCGTGCTACTACTCTAAGTCCAAACATCGACCGTGGTATGGCAATTGTAACTCAGATTTTTCAGAATATGTGGATGCTAAAGCTGCACAAGATTAAACATCAATTCTAATCTAAATAAAACAACAAAGAACGATAAGTAAGCATGATTAATCTAAACTAATAAAACTAGAATGATCTCACCGAATATGCAAATACTTCCTCAATTTATCTCAATTGCCCTTCTCCATTTTGCTATCTTGTTATTCTTGCCCTCAAATAATTGTGTGTTTGAATGCAAGCATAACTTCATCGAGTGTCTCAGCAAAATATCGAAGATTGTTTCTTCTCAAACGTGTATAATGATTTTGGGAGGAGGAATAATGATAATGACAGGCCATTTTATAGATTTTGTGTTTTCGAACGATCAGCTCAGATTGAAAGAGAGATCGATGGATGAGATTGATGAATGCCATGCGATGAGTTATGTCTCAGATAGAACGTGAGTTAGAACGTGAGTCAGGACATGAGTTCAGAAAAGACTGTAGATAGAGACTATATTAGAACATGAGTTAAAACACAAGTTCAAGATCTTAATCTCCAAAAATAGAAGAAATAGACTTTGTATGCAAAAGCCAAAGTTAGAAGTCGAAGATGAGGAATTTCAATGCATAATTAAATTAATTAATTAAATAAAAGATATTTAATTAATAAATGCATACATGCATATGAGTTAGAACTAGTTAATCGACTAGTTGTGACGGAGAGTCTTCTCGTAGAGATGATCAACAGTTGAATTCAAAGATAACTCGAGAACTAAAAATAGATCTTGAGTCAGAAGGTGAGTGAACGATTAGATAACTGATTGACAGAAGAAAGTGACATAAAGAATTAAATATGAATTAAATGTTCATTTAATTCAACATTCGAAAATAGAAGATTTAATTAAATAAATAAAGTAGTTTATTTACTTTGACTTTCGAAAAGGGTAGAATTGAATAATTAAATAATAAATATTTAATTATAGTTGAAAAGGGGGTTAAATGAATAATTAAATAAAGATATTTAATTATAGTTGACATATGATAAAAAGAGGGTTTAATTAAATAATACATTATTTAATTAAGAAGAAAGAATTAATTAGTTAGGGACATAATTAAATAAACATGATTTATTTAATTATCCAAGTTGAATAAAGATTAATGATGAATTAATGAATTAATTAAAAAGGGGTATTTAATTAATAGAGGAAATGTGTTAGAAAGGGTAATTAAATAATTGACATTATTTAATCATGACCATGGACTATAGAATATTATTTCGATTATGTACTCACAGGCCTAGACCAATTTTAGGTATCTACAGTTTGCCCCTCTTTGATACAATGTTGGTACGACGTTGTGTCAAAGAAAATATGCCCCGGTCATGCCCCAGCATGAAACAGGTTAGCGTATGCCCCCTCGGGAAAATTGACATTTTTTGAAACATTTCAAAAAAATCAAGAAATATTCCCGATAAGTCAAGATGATAGTCAGAAATGCTATGGAGTCGACGGAATTGAATTTGGAGTTAATACGGACGTATAAGGGTCGTTAGAAGTTGAAAGATTACGCGACCAATAGATTAGGGCTGAGAAAATGCCACTTTTAACCCACCTATAAATAGGAATTAGGGCTAAAATGAATTCATTTGCACACGGAGGAGATAGAAAAACTAGAGATTTTGCTCTGACTGACGGAGGAAATGGCACCTATTCCATACACCAGACATCGAGGATATCGGATCCGGACCTTCAGGAGGCCAGCTGACGCAGGACCACTAGTATGTACTCGAAAATGAGATCTTTTAATGTATTTTTGGCACATTTTTCTAGGCTTAGAAAATGAATAAGCAAATGCGGTGCGTCGTAAATGATGCATATGCCCATGTATTCGCTGCATATGACTGTGAAACAAAGCATCTACAAAAACTCACCAGGCTAGTTTCAGCTGATTAGGGAATGACCGCATGTGGAACATCATGCACCGCATGTGTGGTTGTGCAACGCAAATGCATTAGGGATAGACACAACTGTATGCGTGAATCACATATGTGTTTAGTGAAACGCATATGTAGATGGACAACAGAAAATGTAAAATGAACCGCATGTGCAAGGTGCACCGCATGTGGTGTTTGTGAACCACATGTGCAGTAGTCGGAAAGGGGTGGTGAGGAAATGCGACGCATATGCATTGTGCAACGCGTGTGAGGATTTGTGCAACGCATTTACAAAAATGCACTGCATCTGTTAAAGTGAGCCGCATTTGACTGGCAAAAATTTTTGAAAAAAATTTCGAAGGATAATTTGAAAAAATACTGACATCATGGGTAACTTGAAGGTGGTGATAGATCCTATCTACACACGGGAGTCACGACCAGATACATTTGCCTTGAGAGACAGTTTGAGCTCTGCAGAGGTTCGATTGCTATGGGTTCTAGGTCTACGACATTGTTTGTCGATGCCTGCCATTCGGGCGAACAGGGGGATGTTGACGACACTTTGCGAGAGATGGCATTCTGAGACATCATCGTTTCATTTGCCGACTGGGGAGGCCACTGTCACATTAGAGGATGTGTACAATATTTTGAGGCTACCCATTAGAGGAGAGCAGGTTACATATGATACCCAGCGAGGATTGATTGAGTTGGCGTGATTTTATCAGGTTGATGACATCAGTAGGCTCGACATTGAGCACTACGAGATTAGATGGCCAGTGTTAGCAGATAGATACGACAGGATTGATTGTATCCTATGTACATTGATTGGGGGTGTTGTGCTTCCGGACAGATGGGGACATGGCTTTCCAGTGGGATGGGGAGCTATGTTGGTTGGTATGTTGGAGAGTGAGATGAGATATGCATGGGGTCCATGTCTACTCGGGATGCTGTATTTTCATTTACACGACATTGCTTATAGAGATGCATAGTCATTGAGTTGTGGGACGACATTGCTGATGATATGGGGTTTTGAGAGGATAGTTGTATTTCATCCTCCAGTGACAGTAGAGAGAGAGGAGAGATACCCATATGTGTTTCGATATATAGGGCAGATCACACAGACCCATGTGGGTGACACAGGATACTAGTGACATGCCTTGGATACGCTCGATCAGTTCATATGGAGACCTTACATGGATTGTGAGGAGTGGGTGGATGAGGACATACATTTGTCATTTTGTAGATAGACATAGTATCTCATTGGGAGGACTGTTTCAAGTGTGCACATTATCGAGCGACATCTACCGGACAAAGTGCTGAGACAGTTCGGGGAGGTTTAGGATGAGCCACAAAGTAGAGCAGAGTTTGCTCAGTCATCGAGAGAGGTTCCATGGTGGGGACCCATGATTCCAGTGACTATAGCGGAGGCAGAGATACAAGCTCTTCAGCTAATACAGTGGGGATGGAGAGGCGGATTAGCAGATCCAGGGACCACGGCTACTTATGATGCATGGTGGGTAGTGCATCGCCTGATTCCTTATACAGATCCAAACTAGCCAACACCAGTTGAGAGACGAGGCACAGGGCCTAGAGGACAACAGAGAGGTGGAGGTGCCAGAGTTGGTAGGGTTGGTGGTAGAGGTGATGGAGATGATGGAAGAGGCGGAGGTAGAGGCGGGAGATGAGGATGGAGAGGACAGAGAGGGGGTCAGGCAGGTGGAGATGTACCGATTCAGGTAGCAGTAGTGGTTGATGTACCGATGATAGATATCGGAGGGAGAGTGGATGTTCCAGCTGGGGGTGAGCATGCTATAGTGGAGGTAGTAGTTGAGGAGCGTGCAGATGTATATGTGGGAGTAGAGGATGTCGCAGAGGATTCTGATGCAAACATGGCCTTAGATCCTCTGGGTGT
This sequence comes from Sequoiadendron giganteum, assembly GCA_007115665.2. Classification (NCBI taxonomy): domain Eukaryota; kingdom Viridiplantae; phylum Streptophyta; class Pinopsida; order Cupressales; family Cupressaceae; genus Sequoiadendron; species Sequoiadendron giganteum. The sequence goes on along the minus strand of CM021108.1, from coordinate 277,096,859 downwards.
GTTAGCAGGATATGGAGAGGATGATGTAGAGGATGATGTTGAGGAGGATGTTGAGGAGGAGGCACCTATGGAGGAGCAGGAGAGAGAGCTCAGAGATCGGATAGTGGAGGGGAGATAGGATGAGGATGCTCCTAGAGACAGTGATAGGGAGGCTATGGAGGAGAGACTTAGACTTATGACAACAGAGTTTGAGGCGATGAGACTAGAGAGAGACAGTGCCTACTCAGAGAGGGATAGTGCCTATGCAGAGAGGGACAGTGTGCGGACAGAGAGGGACAATGCTCTCATGGAGAGAGACCAGGCTATAGCATAGAGGCAGGAGATAGAGCAGCAATTCACAGAGGTTAGACACCTTTGTAGTGGGTCTTCATCTGATGGCATGGTATGAGAGTTAGTCAGATCGATGGAGAGAGCCACTTATTATAGGGATTTGTATGAGGCCGCAGTGCCAACAGAGAGACGGGCTCCTACATTTTCAGAGGTATGCAGTCAGAGCAGAGGTCATACTCAAAGTCAGAGGACACAGAGCACTGAGGGGGTGATAGGACCATCGAGGCCGGGTCCATATGATAGGCCTTCCACCTCACAGAGGCTACCTTCGACTGTATTCCCACCACCATCACCTTGTGACAGTAGGGGTAGTGAGACACGATGATAGGGACTTCAGATACTTGTAGACATTTGTATTTTTGATCAGAGAGCCTACAAGCTCATGTTTTATTTATTGATACATTCAGACATTGTACTGTGACACACTTTTTGAGCGATATATATATGATTTTGGTGGCTTTTACATGATATGGAATTCTATGTTATGTATGATGCTTTATTTCTACATGATTATGTTTCCCAAATGATGTATGTACATGTGTTATGAATGAATGTTGCTATATGTTTATGAGTTATGCATTGAATGATGATGTTATGGATGCCTTATTTTACTTATGATAATGAATGCAATGTTCTACATGATGCTTATATGTGATGGTAATATGGACATGCAATGTTTACAATCTGTATGTTATAATGACGCAATGCCTATTATGCCATGATGTGAAATACAATGAAAATGAAAGGTACTATATGAAATGTTTATTGAATGGATGTAGATGCAAATGACCTAATGTGTTTTTTTTTTTTTTATTGTGTCACAGGACTTTATCTTAATGTCAAAGAAGAGAAATGTTAGGATGAAAATGACTTCAGAATGTTAGTAAGAAATAATTAAGGTCATGATGTGGAATGTAATGTAATGAGATAATGATGGTTGATCGATTTAAGAAAAAGATATAACCTTCGATATATTGCCAAATACACTATACTTGCTTTGTTATCATCATTGGGTGGGACATGACACAGATGGATAGTACACACTATGATATGAGATAGACCATAGTGTACAAAGTTATCCACCTGTGAAAAACAAATAGTTGTAGACAAGGAGTGTCCTAACTTAGACTAAGGACATGCTGCCCTAGTCGTTTGGTCAAGACAAACCACAAACAACAGACAAATAAAAGACGGGTCATGAGATGTCATTGTTCCTCTAAATCCTTGATAGGACATCCTTGAGGAAACTAGTAACATGACTCAAAAACCAATGTTAAAAAGACAGTTGACAGATAGCAGCCAAAGAAAAAGAATCTTGAGATGTCGTTGCCTCTCTAAATCCTTCAAGGGACATCCTTGAGAAAGCTAGCAACAAGATCTTCCACAAATCGATAAAAAGATAAGACAAAATAAGATATAAAGTCATAAAGCCAAATAAATATATTCACCAAAACTTAATCTTGTGGGATTGTTTGATGTTGATGTTTGACATAGCGTAATGTGAGAGAATGACACATACCGCATAAGACGTTGAGTCTAGTTTCGACTTGGTGACTTCTGTATAAGGCATGACAAAGCCTGGTTTCAGTAAGACACGTGTCGTATAAGACATTGGAGTCTGATGACGTTGAAGTGACAAGCTACATGAGACTATAAAAATTTGATGACGTCTGTTGACAAGAAAGACATATCTTGCTAAGACATGGGTTGATCGCTTTGACAATGTGTTTGATATTGACTTGATGACCTTGAGATGTTTTTCCTTGTTGTTGCATGACTTGTTTAGATTCCTTAACTGATAAAAGTGTGTGCGTAGACAATGTATGACATGAAATGATACCCTAAAGTATGATATGCAACTTGTGTAATAGTGATTGTGAATGAACCCTATTGGACTGACATAGTGTGGTCTCGGGAGCTCATCAATTGATTAGCCTTGCCTACGTTGTACATGCAGAGACCTCGTAGTTCAACATGACCAATGACTTTGAATATACAAAGAGTCATGATTTAATGTGTGCGATACATGACAAACCTAGACGGACAGACCTAATGCGTCGGGGGCACATCGATTGATGGCCTTGCCTACGTCCCAGTTGCAGAGGCAACGTAGTTCGACTATGTCTACGACTGACTTAACATGACCGACTTGACATGATTGACTAGACATGACTGACATGACATGATGGACTAGACATGATTGACTTGACTCTATTTTTTGAGATTTTTTGACATTTTTCCAAAAAATTTTGGATTTTTGATGTTTTCTAATGTTTTGGGGATTTTTTTTGGATTTTTGATGTTTTCTAATGTTTTTGGGATTTTTCAGGACATTTTCGATGGCATGACGTTATGTACAAAGTGTTAGGGCACAGAAAAAGGATTTTCCCCCAGTCGGGAATAGGATTTGGAAGATGGAATGGATCATATGAAGGAATGGACGTTTAGATGTCAATCATTCCAAATGATGGATAGGACAACCATTTATTATGAGTGATGGTGAAAAATTCTGATTAGAATGATGGTAGATGGAAGAGCGAGCTTGACTACACGTGGCGCCTGTTTGCCAGGTTTTCACCATGGTACTTATCCATAGCGCCACTGAAGCAGTTTTCACCAGTGGACGGATTTATTTCTCTTTACTTTTTTTATTTTCTCAATTTTTTTGGTGTTACAAAGACGCCTGTTTGCCAGGTTTTCATCAAGGTAACCATTTTTTTGTTTTTTCATTTTTTTTGTATTTTTCCAGATTAAGACATGGATTCTCGAAGACTTAAGCGTAGAACCTCTTTAGATGTAGACTGTTGATAGGGGACAAAAGCGGTTCTCCTTCAGGAGTAGAGAGTTGGTACACTCCTGACCCAAAGGCTTCTGTGACAATGTACGGCCCCAACCAATTAGGTTCAAACTTTCCTGGTTTCTCACGTTCAGCTTGGTTCTTAGGATTCTCCATTAATACCAGGTCAACAATGTAAAAGTGTCTATTGAGAACCTTTTTGTTGTAACTACGACGAAGATGATTCTGATATGCTTGTAAATGATCTAATGCTTTCTGTCTTCATTCATCTAGCAATTCTAGCTCTTGTAACCTAGAGACACGGTATTCTTCATCATCGATATGACCCTTCAAGGATACCCGTAGAGAAGGTATTTCGACCTCAATAGGTAAGATAGCTTCGGACCCAAATACGAGGGAATATGGAGTGGCACCGGTGGGAGTACGGATGCTTGTGTGATAAGCCCATAAGGCAGGATTAAGCTGTAGGTGTTAGTCATGACCAGCGTCATTGACAGTCTTCTTAAGGATTCTAACAATAGTCTTATTAGATGCCTCAACTTGGCCATTACCTTGTGGGTAATATGGGGTGGAGAAATGGTGTTTGATGTGGAATTCTTCACATAAATGGTGTACTTCTTGGTTCTTGAATGGGTGGCCATTGTCTGTGATTATATGTCATGGGGATGGCTTTGATCCATTTCGTGAAGTACTCGGTGGTGGTGATGATTAATTTGTGGCCATTGGATGATGAAGGGTGTATCTTACCTATGAGGTCAAGTCCCCATTGGGCGAAGGGCCATGGTGAAGTAATTGGACAAAGCTCCTGCGTTGGGGCTCTTATCAAGTCTCCATGTATTTGACATTGTCTACACTTCTTTACAAAGACGTATGAATCTTTCTCCATAGTAGGCCAATAGTAACCTAGTCTCATAATCTTATGGGCTAGAGTGGGACCACTCGAATGAGATCCACAGATACCCTCGTGTACCACTCACAAAGTTGTTTGTGCTTCCTCAGCATCGAGACATCTCATTAGGGCGTTATCTAAGGTATGTCTATACAGGGTTTCTCCGATGATGGTGTACTTGGCTGACTTTCGGATGAAAGTTTGACGTTGGTTATTGGACAAACCTTGAGGTAGGGTTTGGTCAGTGAGGTAATCGAATATGTCTTTATACCAAGGAGATGTAGGACCAACAATGGTACACACTATCATAGTATCAGGGACATCATAAGCAGGGATCAAAAGCTGTTCAACCAGAAACTCGAACCTAGGCACATTACTTGGGATATCCAACAAAGAACCCACGGTTACCATTGCATCTGCAGCTTTATTCTGGATACGTGGTATTTTTTGAAAAGTTATGTCATTGAAATACTGTTTGAAATTGTCAGCCCTCCTCTTGTAAGGTGCAAGCTTCTCATCCTTAGTCTCGTAATCATCATTCACCTGTCGGATTACCAGTTGAGAGTCGCCAAAGACATGTAGGCTCTTAATGTTCCATTGAGTTGCCATTTTTAAACCTATCACTAAGGCTTCGTATTCTGCTATGTTATTGGTACAAGGGAATGCGATCCTAAATGATTTAGGAATGGTATCACCTTGAGGTGTGACAAATAAGATACCAGCCCCTGAACCACGATTTGTATGTGATCCATCAAAATACAGTTTCCACTTAGTTTTAACCTCAAGGTTGAAGAGAAATTCATCTGGAAAATATGCTACTAATGGATGATCTACCTTTATAGGTGCATCTGCCAGTTGATTTGCAATGACCTATCCTTTTATTGCCTTCCTTTCAACATACTGAATATCATACTCGCTAAGTATCATAACCCATTTAGCCAATCAGCCTGTTAAAGCTCTCTTACTTAGGAGATATTTAAGTGGATCAATTTTTGCAATCAACATGGTTTGCCGATTGAGCATATAGTGCCTAAGTTTTTGGGTAGCAAAGACTACCACAAGACAGGCATATTCTATGTTGTTGTAATTCAACTCATAGCCCACTAAGGTTCGACTGATATAATAAACCGCTCTCTCGTGACCTTGATCATCTTGTTGTGCGTGAAGAGCCCCTAATGCCAACTGAGTTGCTGAGATGTAAAGTATCAATGGTTTCCCTTCTGTAGGTGGCATTAGGACTGGTGGAGTAAGCAAATAGTCCTTGATTTGTTGGAAGGCCTCTTGACATTTAGGTGTCCACACAAATGGCACTCCTTTCTTGATTAAATGTTGAAATGGATGTATTTTATCTGCCAGTTGTACTATGAAATGCCTAATTGACTGTAATCTCCCCTGTAGGGTTCTGAGTTGACCAATGCTGGTTGGAGGAGGCATTTCTATGATTTCTCTTACCTATTCCGGATCTACTTCAATGCCTCTGCGAGAGATGATATACCCTAACAACTTCCCTGATTTCACTCCAAAGACACACTTCTTCAGATTTAGCCTCACATTGTAGTTTTCTAACCTCTGGAATATCTTGTCTAACACCTTCAAATGATCTTCCCTTGTTTTTGACTTGGCTATTATATCATCGACATAATCTTCCATGAATGTATGCACAAAATCATGAAAAATTGTAGTCATTGCTCGTTGGTAAGTGGCTCCTACATTCTTAAGGCCAAATGGCATAACATTCCAACAATATGTGTCTCATGGACACGTGAAAGTTGTCTTATGTTGATCTTCAGGTGCTATCTTTATTTGGTTGTATCCAGAGAAACCATCCATAAGGGATAGCATCTCATATCCTGTAGTAAGGTCTACCATCATGTCGATATTTGGCAACGGGAAGTCATCTTTAGGACATGCCTTGTTGATGTCTCTAAAGTCAGTGCAAATTCAAATGCCCCTAGTTGGCTTAGTCACTGGTACCAAATTTGATATCCAATCCGCATAGTCTATTGTCCTTATGAATCCCACGTCCAATAGTTTCTTAAGTTCTACCTTAACCAATAGAGCAATTTGCGGATGCATCTTCCTTAGTTTCTATTTGATTGGTTTGATACCTGGCTGGAGTGGTAAATGATGCAATATCAGGTCTGGATCCAACCCAGGCATGTTAGCATACGACCATGCAAAATTTACTTGTCTCTTTTTGAAGAAGTTCGTGAATTCATGTTGTTCTGTTTCTGTCAAAGAAGCTGGAAAATATGCTATTTGAGGATTCTCTTCTGTACCTATGTTGACTGCAACAGCTTCTTCCACTAGCATGGGTGACTTTTCTTGTGCAACAGGGAGAATATTTAAACCTCTATCCTTGGGTGCCTTAGAGAGGTTTTCATCCTCGGATACGTTCTTTATTTTATCTTTTTCTTGGTCCAAAGGCGCCTTTCGATTTTCACCTAGGGACTCATCATTTTTATTTTCATTTTTGCGACTAGAGGTGTAAATAGACTCCCCGAAATATGCTTTATCATCCAAGTCTATGGTAAAACCTGCCTTATGATCCCCTCTAGGTATACCTTCTCTAAGTCCCATGAACTCAGCAATTGCTTCGTCGTTCTCGAATGTATCTATGATAGGTGTACCTTGTTGATCCCAGTCGATAAGTTCAGGATATACAAGGGGCATGTCATCATTGGAGTTTATAAGGGTAACTACTGACAAGGTGACTATGGACTGGTTGACATGGTCGCAGAAGTTTTGGACTAAATCCTTGTTTTTCTTCCTAGGGATATGTATATTTTGTTGTGGGACAATCGTGAGGGCAGATTCATCAGAAGATGGCTTGTTATGTGCCCAAGATGCACGATCAAGAGTTTCCCAATAATAGTTCTTTTTCCATTCTTCTTTAGACAAGTGTTTCTTAGGACGAGGACTAGACTGTTTTGATACAGGTTTCACATTGAGGTCCAAATCTCCAAATAATGCATCTATGTTCATGGTACTAGTAGATGAGAGAGACTCCCATTCATCATCACTTGAGTAAGGGGATTCATCATAGAGTGGAGGTGTATCAGAAACTTGGAGTTTGTCATAAACTTGGGGTTGGTCACAAACTAGGAGAAGTGGTTCATGAGATGTCTCGATGTCTGGGTGATCATTCACTTCCTCTTGAAACGTTGACGAGGTACCAGGAAACCCAATTCTAAGCGGTTCACACCCTAGCCCTAGATACTTTGGTCGTGGGTAGATAGTAATTGGTTTTGTCCTTCCATTTTGATATAGTCCTAACCCACTATGCCCATCATAGCCTTCATTTTGCATTATCTTAAATCCTTTTCCATATTGGTCCTTGGCTATTTGAATAGACAGGGAGGGATATTCATGTTCTTCTTGATACAACCAGGAATTAGCTTGATCCACAATCTCTTCACTTAACTCTCCCCATTTTGTCAATGTCGTTGAAGGGGGAACATGAAATGTGACCATTGACTGTCTTCTATCCGCCATGGGTAGGCCATATGCCTTAGGTGGAATTAGTTCAGTAACACAGTATGATGCCTTTATATTATATTCACCACAACCCTTGTCTTGGATCTCGAGTTTTGGAGTGGATGATGGTGGTTTGAATGAAATGAACTTGGTGAGACATGACAGGTCAACGTATTGGGATAAAGTGGATGATGAGGCCTCTTGATTAACAGGCACTTGTCAGTGTGGAAGATCCCTTAGGCTTGTACAATACTGGAAAGGATCTGGATCACCATCAATGGTGATCTCTGTGCCATTATAGGGGAACTTGAGACA